>JAVJAQ010002568.1:0-363148 GCA_032362365.1 Zygogramma bicolorata | reverse complement strand
CGTGCGATTGTCCAGATGAAATCATGGTTTTCATTTTAGAGGTTATTCCGGGTCCATTGATTGTGTTGCATCCATAGAATCCCAATAGTCCTAGTCCATAACGACTGTTTCTATCCAGTTCGATAGGTGGAAAAAAGTCTGCACTCAAGACACTTGTCCCCACAGCTTGTAGTTCGAACTTCCGTGAGAGGACTGATGCATTTTACAAATGACACTTCAATTTATTGTTTTCTACAACACATCTGAAATAATTTCGTGGGCCTTCAAATCAATATCATTTTTATTGACACCAATATTCATATCCCAAACATTTGCAATCTCATGTCCAGCACATGCAAGTATCACTTCCTTGGGCATATTGGCAAGCATAATTCCATCCATTTTCGTCAGAGTTCGATATTTTGAATACATTTTTAGTGAATATCCCATTCTCTTGATAGCCTCACGATTCATTGTTGGAGTTGTATCCATTTTTTTCATTTGCAAATCGATTCAGAGAGAAACTTCAGGCACAAGTTACCACAGATAACTTTCGACTTCTTTTGGAAGTAGTGAATTATCGATTCCATCGGTGGGGGTCCCCAAAACCGCCGAAATATAATACTCCTTTCCTACATTTTCTATAAGACACCCAATGAGTGCCATAGCCATTAATGTCATCTAAATTAACAATAGCTGACTCATATTGTTTTGGACCTGAAGCTGGCAATGTGTCCCGCATAAAAATACCACGAAAATGTGGAATATTCATTTTCCTCACTTAGGTAAATGAAATCGATATCGGTGAGAGGCCTCAGAGGTGGGAAATTAATCAGTTTTTTGGTTTGTGTGTTCGCTGTGGTCTGTATGGTTTCAAATATAATCCCAATCCTTCACGATAAGGTTTGAGGTATATACCGCTAACACGTTTACCTAATGCAAATGGAGGTGTATCTCTATGCGTCCGCCAACTTCCAGCAAAGACCTATTCCCAAGAAAAGGGCTATTCTTTGCAGGGACACGGGGCTTCTTTGCTGGTGGTCGCCTACTTGTCGATGGTTTTGCAGATTGGAAGTCATACCCACTGTCATACTCCTCAAGCTTCCTCTTCTCCACCACACGTGATTTTCTGGGAGGTTGCCGATTAGATGGCAAGAAGTCATCCGCATTATTATAATCTTCAGCCTTCCATTTTTCCACCACTCAAGGCTTCTTGAAAGGTTTAGATTGGCTGTTCCCCGCTGGATCTAATCTTTTTCTTTTCAGATGTCTGGAGTATTCTGCTCCTTCGCGGCATCTTTCGAGGGTTTCGACTTAGAAGTGGTGTTGGAGTCTGAGGAAGTTGAACTCGACTGGGAAGAAGATGAATTCGAAGTGGAAGTGGTGCTACAGTCACAACTGCATTCCATTGCATTTTCTCAATGGGGGCGCTGTTGATTACGCCAGAATCAACAGTTGAGACAGCTTCGGTATCGAATTCCATGGCTGATAAAAAAAAAATCATACAATGAGATAAGTTTACTGGTGTCTTCTGCTACTTGGGCACTGGTAGTAGTTGGCGTCTGGTCGGCTGGTCACTGCACAATGATAAATTCTCAAGAGAAACTCTCGTTTTATACACCCCAATTCACTCCCACCAAGTATAGCCACACCCCAGAGTGAAGCTGTCAGCTCAGCCAATCAGAGTGTAGCTTTCAACCCAGCCAATCACTACCTCAACAGTCAGAGTGAAGCTACTGACCCAGCCAATCACAACCTTATCCAATCAGAGTTGAGGTACCAGTCCAACCAATCAATTGCAATGTTCCGGATTCCTACCCGACCAATCGGTGTCAGTCAAATGGTTTTATTTTTTGTTCATATCGATGTTTGGTAGCACTGTGAAGGGCTGTTTTTATTTCTGTATTGGATCAGTAGTATTGATCATCATCGAATGAAAGACTTATAATTTCATCAAAGTCCATCTCTTCATTATTGGATATAAGGATGACGGTATCTGCATCATAATTATCTTCATCAGTATCAGATGATATACCGTAAATATCTTCATTTTCAGAACTCGTTTCCGATTCAGTGTCTGATTCTTCCTCAGCCAACCGTTGATCATGATATCCTTCAGGAAAACCGTAATAATAATACAAAAACTCGAAGAAGTTCGCATTACTTGTAGCGTACACTTCATCACTTGAAGAAACTACTTCTTCAACTTGGATGGGCCTTATTGTTGGATCCGAACCCTCTTGTACACTCCTTGGCTCTGTAGTGGAATCGGCACTAGACATTGTGGAAAGAATTATGAGAAAGTAAGAGTATTTCACCACAGTATATATGTGAGATGACGTGATGGGAGGTTTTGTAAATATATTAATCAGTGTATGTCAACCAATTATGAGCTATCATCCAATACCCTCACTAACCTAATCAGAGTTAGACTACCGGCCCAACCAATCATAGAGAAGTTCTTTATCCATGTAGTCAATCGGAATATACTATCCCCAGACTTCCACCTCGATACACCTCTACGTCAACCAATAGGGGTCTACAAACACCATAAAATCCTTCATTACTTCGAAGAAATAGCTATCTGAAACATACTCCACTTCAATAGTGAAAATAAAGTAGTGAGCACTCCCACCACAATTGAGATCATATAAAAGCAGAAGAGCGATTAAAAATTTTATTCAGCAATCGATAGTTTAAAATCAACGCTACAACGAGATGTCCGAACAACGAGCTGCAGTGTTTAATATGTTGAAAAATATCGATATGAATAATAATGGTTCAGATTGGGAAGATGACGAAGATTGGGAGTTCCAAAATCAAGCTGAAGCCAATGAAGATCTACAAGAATCCGCCTCCGGTGAGGAAGATGAGGGCGTCGAGGCTGATGCTCAAGTAAATCAACCCGGTAATATAGCATGTGGTGTGGTTTTATGTAATTTCCACCAGCTGAATACTACCAACACTCTGGCGGATCCAGTAGAATTATGTTGCATCACGGAGGTATATGTACGCATAGAAACAACAACAGGAGAAAAGGAAAGAATCTGTCTAATCTGTTATAGATTCTATGCCGCACGAATCAATAATGGAGGATGGTATGAGCATGTGAACACCCACATGACTCTTCCATTCAGTCATGTGTTACCGAAATGGTGCAAGGCATGCAGCAATTCGTTATCACACCGAACCCTTACAACAGTAACACTGTTGCATGGTAGGATTGAGTGAAAAAACGGAGTGTAAATTCAATCGGATTGGTACACACTGAACAATGCAATGGTTGGGGCATTGTTGATGATAATAGTAATAATGAATCGGCTTTATTTTTTCACATGAAATTATTACATAATTGATAACGAAAACCAACTTGGAGGCGAGATTTTGCAGAAGCTATTCTTACATCTAACCTCCAGCTAATTGAGAAGGAAAAATCCCAAACAATGATACAACTAGTAATATAATATTTAGAACAAAAAAAACATTATGGAGACAGCGTGTAGCATATATAGGCGAAGGAACATTGTTGAGCTTCATTTGCGCGGTCAATAAATACAGGAAATAAAAAGTTTTAGAGGAGATGAATATTCAAGCACCGAACTGAGCACATAGCAGATTCTTTTTCACATTGAACTTGAAATGTTTACTATTCTTGTAATGCTCAGGTATACTATTGTATAGTTTGATAGAATTATAGGTGAAACTTCTTTGATAGAGTGCTGTGTTGTGACGTGGTACTGTTAAAATATTTCAGTGTCTGACATCCACATCATGCATTTGATTTCTTGAAATGAATTTGCTTTTCAGATTGTCTGGCCCATCGTGAATATTTTTATGGGTGAATGACAATAAATGTAATTTCCAACGGTTCTCCATGTTGAACCATTTGAGCTCTTTCATCCTTCCGGTTACGTGATCATATTTACGTAGACCAAAGATAAACCTAACGCAACAGTTCTGAACTTTTTGAATTTTATATTTGAAAGTTGAATCCAAGCACGGTCCATAAAGGAAATCGCAATACGTAAGTTGAGATAAGACAAGAGTTTCAGTCAAAACTTTACGTAAATTCACAATAAGAAGAAATCTATTAGAATAAAGTGTTTTTAATGCAGCAAAAGTTTTTTTTAGAGCAGTTGTTACATGAGTTTTGATCCTTAGATCATTATCTATAATCAATCCTGAGTTTTTTGCTGAGTTCACACATTTGAGGTATTCACTATCGATACTGACTGCAAGATTTGAAACGAGTCGTTGGTAGCAATTTTTGGGAGAAAATACTACCATTTTTTATTTGGATGAATTAAGTTTCAGGTTATGCTCTGAGCTCTTACTACAAATAACTTCGAAATTTCCATTCAGATAGTCCTGTGCTTGACGAATATCATTATCATCAGGGGGGGAAATGATTATTAATTGTGTGTCATCTGCATACGCGAATACATTACATCGAGTTATTGACTTGTTATATCGGCTGTATAAATAATAAAAAGCAGAGGACCTAGAATACTTTCCTGTGGTACTCCACTGTTCATTTCAATATAATCAGAATGTTTATTGTTTGAGACTATTTTTTGCATTCTTTTTGAGAGATATGCTTTCATCAAAATCAAAGAATCATTGGAAAAGCCATAATATTTCAGTTTACCAAGAAGTAGGTTATGATTGATGGTAGCGAATGCCTTGGAAAAATCGAGAAGAGTCACTAACGTTATTTTTTTCTTATCCAATTCTGTAAATATATTATCCAAGACATTCACAAGAGAGTTCAAGTTTTTCTTGAAATCTAGTTTGAGATGCAGGAATTATACTTCGTTCGTGTGCATGAGTAATAATTTGCGAGCAGAGCTCTTTTTCCAATATTTTTGATAAGCATGGTAATATACTTACGATTCTGAGGTCTGGGAGCTCCTGTGGATTGGCTACTTTC
This sequence comes from Zygogramma bicolorata, assembly GCA_032362365.1. Taxonomy (NCBI): domain Eukaryota; kingdom Metazoa; phylum Arthropoda; class Insecta; order Coleoptera; family Chrysomelidae; genus Zygogramma; species Zygogramma bicolorata. The sequence goes on along the minus strand of JAVJAQ010002568.1, from coordinate 358,239 downwards.
GGGATTGGCTTGCCTAATTAGATTTTCCATAGTGACGGAATTTCATTATTTTCTATGCAATAATTCACAAGATGAGTTATGAATGGTTCAATAAATGGACTGCAGTATTCTAACATCGTTACCGAAATATTGTCAATTCCATAAGCATTTGACTTTATATCGAATAAGTATTTATGAATTTTTCAATGTTCGTCATCTCGAAATGGAAATTCCCAGTACGGTCCTGCTGTGCATTGGTTTCATAAAAATTAATGGCGTCCCTGCATTGCGTATCATTCTTTTCAGTGAGAATTTTAGAGAAGAAATTATTTATCTTATTTGGATCCGCTATGGATTCAGGTAGAGAATTTTTATTCGGTTTGATAATTTTAAAGTTCTTCAAAGTCTCCTATACTTTCCTGCTGTCATGTGTTTGACAAAAGGAATTTCAATAAACTCGTTTTGCATTCCTTACGGTTGCAAGGGTAGGGTTACGGAGCTGCTTATAAGTGTTCCAGTCATTGGTATTCCTAGATACTTTATATTTTTCTAAGGCAATATCTCGCACTTTCATCAATTATATGATATTTTGTGTTAACCAAGGTGCATGTGGTTTCGTGACTCTGACCGTTCGAACAGGAGCATAACGATCAAATAATTGATAAATAAATCCATTGAAAATTTCTACCTTTCTTTCATGATCATTTTCAAGCAAAAATTCATACCACGGGAGCCTCTGCAAATCATGCTGTGAATTAGGAAGGTCGAATGAAGAGAAGTTCCTAAATGTTACTGTTTTTTCTTTCACTTGCTCCGACTTCAAAACGCTGATATAAGATCGGCATTAATTGTTCCACTTTTCACTAAAAGATTATTATAACTGATAAAAATGGGATCCAATAATGTGCAAGCTTAGATATCTATTCTAGTGGTTTCATCAATCACCTGTGTATAGTCATAACATTCGAAACACTCCGATATTAAATTATTTTTTCGAAGATCAAGATTTAGTTCACCTAAACACATCAAGAAATCAACAGTTGGGACATACTCGGAAAGAATATTATCCACATCTTCAACAAAGTCTTTTACGGAATTATTATTAGGTGGCCTATAAATGACAACCAGTCCCAGTATAACTTGTTTACCATTGGATTTGAACTTGTAGCGTCTTCGAATTTTCAAAAATCGTAATTTGAAGTGGACTGTATTAATATGGTTCGAAAGTAAAAAATAAGAAAAAGGAACGAGTTGGCATTTAACGAACTCACCAGAAATATGCAGTCTTCTCTTCCTCGTCGAAAGGGCCCTTTATCAGCTACGGATCCTTAAACGGTCTCGATTCACAAGTATCACGAATTTACCAAAAAAACGTGAAAAATAGCGAGATTTCAATATATGCGGTTCACAGTTGAGCAAAGCGAGCACTACTTGTTGAGCCGCTTCTAATGCTTCGTGATTGGTTGTCTCGTAGGGCATGCGCCCTTTTTGAGTCGCCTAATGCCAACTTAAAACTATTTGCGCGAAAGAAAAATATTAATTTGTCACGAAGACGTAACATTACCGCACCCCAAAATGCATATAAAATAAATATGCATTTTCATAATAAAAGAAAATTCTGCAAAAAAAAAATATGGAAGTAAAAAATAAACTTCAAGAAAAAAAATACTTTAATTAGTCTCCTCAATTGGTAGAGGACATAATTCAACTAACGGGCGTTTCAACAGACCATTTCTCGTTTTAACTATGGCAACGCGCGAAATTCCATCTTTACCGGGATTTAAAGCAGTTATACGGCCTAAAGACCACTGAAGAGGTGGGGTTGATTCATCTTTGATTAGTACTACAGTACCTTCAATCACAGGAGTAGTTGGTGTTATCCACTTACTCCTTTGATGCAGAGTATGCAAGTATTCAAGTTTCCATCTACGCCAAAAATCCTGGTGGATGCGTTGAAGCAATTGCCATCGAGATAATCTGTTTAACGGGGTGGAAGTAAGGTCGAAGTCGGGAACTGTGGACAGTGGTTCTAGCGTTAAAAAATGACCCGGTGTCAGAACAGATAAGTCGTTAGGATCGGAGCTTAACGGTGTTAAAGGGCGAGAATTCAACAAAGCCTCAATTTGTACTAGAACGGTATAAAGCTCTTCATACGACAATACCTGGTCTCCCACAATCTTAGATAAATGATTTTTAACGGATTTTATCCCGGCTTCCCAAATTCCTCCGAAATGCGGAGCAGCGGGGGGGTTGAAATGGAAATCAATATTTTCTGTGGTTGCGGCTTCCTTTAAAAGTTTGAGTTGTTTACAAGCGCCTATAAAATTGGTACCGCAATCACTACTAATATGCGAGCATCTACCCCTACGTGCAACAAACCGTCGAAGAGCTGCCAAAAACGCATCACTAGAAAGGTCAGATGCCAATTCGATATGAATGGCTTTTGTAGCAAGACAAACAAACAGACATATGTACGCTTTCAATTTTTTAGCACCTCGTGTTCGCGACATAGTAATAAAAAACGGTCCACCATAATCCACTCCTACGTGGGAGAATGGTTTGACTTGTGACACACGGGAAAAAGGAAGATCTCCCATGGTGGGTTGTAATGGAATGGGGTGCGTTCTCCAACATGTAATACATTTGGATAAAACTCTACGAATGACGCGTTTAGCTGATAGAATCCAAAATTGTTGTGACAATAAGAACTGAACGGTACGCATTCCCGCATGAAAATATTTTTTATGGTAATGATCAATCAATAAATCAGTCAATTTTGAATTAGAAGGTAAAAGAAGTGGATGTTTTTTATCATATCATAATTTAGAATGAGATAATCTACCTCCGACTCTGAGAAGTCCGTCAGTATCAACGAATGCGTTTAATTTCTTGAGAGGTTTCGAAAATATTTTGCTTTCTAACTCAGTTCAAAAACATGAATACTGAATATATCTAACCAACGTTAAAGTTGATTGATGGAGTTCCAATGAGCTTAGCGAGTCGGTAACTTTACTTTTTGGATTTTTCAAATTAAAAATAAATCGTTTGATGTAAGGAATAATACGCTGCACAACTAAAAAAGATGAATGATTCTTCAAAAGTTCTTCTATCCAATTCAAAGCATTGACTGAGAAAAAAACAATCTTACGTTCTTCTTCATGAGTAGTATATTTTTTATTGTACTTCAGATCAGCACAAGGACTTGCGTTCTTTTTTAAAAAGTCAGGACCTTGGAACCATAAATTATTGTGCAACAGTTCAGATGGGAGAGCTCCTCGTGACGCAATGTCAGCGGGATTTAATTCTGAATCAATGTGTTTCCATAGTTCTTGTATGTATGACACCCTATTGCTTACAAAAGTCTTCCATCTATGCGGTGATGCCTGTATCCACGCTAATGCAATTGTAGAGTCTGTCCATGCATGAACATCGGTGAATTTTATTTTACTACCATATGTATCAGTCACAAATGAAATGAGAGATGATAAAAGAACAGCAGCGCAAAGTTCTAAACATGGAATGAATAAGCGTTTGATTGGAGCGATTTTAGATTTAGCACAAACAAAATATAATTCCGCTCCAGTTTTTTTTAATTCACGAAAATAAATAACGGCTGCGTAACCTTTTTCGGAAGCATCTCCAAATCCATGAAGCTCACATTCCATATTAGGGTTACTCAATATCCTGCGAGGTACTTTAATTCGAGACAATAAGTGGAGTTCTTTTTTATAAAGTATCCAATACTGGAGAATTTTATCATTAGGTGTCTCATCCCAGTCTACACCAGAGACCCACAAACGTTGGGTAAGATATTTTGTAGAAAATGTTATAGGAGCTAACATTCCTAGAGGGTCGAAAACCCGGGCAAGTTCAGAAAGAAGATTGCGTTTTGTACATGGACGATCCAATATCTGTACTGAAAATTTGAAAATATCACTAGAGCACTCCCAGAGTAGACCCAAAATTTTATGAGATATAGTCTCTCCATGCACATTCTCGTTTTCAAACGATAAAGGAGAGGAGCATAAATGTGATTTCGGCAAATGAGACAATAGAGAAGCTTGATTACTAGACCATTTCTGTAAATCAAAATTTCCTTCTTTCAATAAAGATATCAGTTCATCTTGAAGGCGAAAAGCTCCTTCAAGGGTAGCGTGACCGGTTACTATATCATCTACAAAACAATCTGAGATTAAAGCATTTGAAGCTAGTGGATATTTTGAACCGACTTGTTCAACTAGATACAGGATTGTTTTCAATGCCAAATAAGGGGATGATGAAACCCCATAAGTGAGGGTGCGTAATCGATAATCTTTCAAAGGTTCAGCAGGTGAGAAGCGCCAAATTATGCGTTGAAAATCGCGATGTTCCGGTGTTAGTAAAATCATTCTATACATTTTTTTGACGTCTGCGCACAAAGTATACTTATGTAACCGGAAATTTAATAAAATTGTCACGATATCACGCTGTAACTTTTGACCTGTCAATAAGTGATCATTTAGTGACAATTCATTCGAGGGTCGAGCTGAAGCATTGAATACTACTCTCAATTTCGTAGAAATAGCTTGAGGTTTGATAACACAGTGGTGCGGTATGTAGTAACTATTTTTTGGTATCGTTAATTCGGATATCAATTCCATATGATTGAGCTCTAAATATTCCTTCATAAATTCGCAATAATCCTGATAAATTGTCTTTTGTTTCTGCAACCGCTTCTCAAGAGACAAAAAACTTCGGATAGCAAGATTTCTACTTCCAAAAAATACTGGAGGTGAATCACGAAAAGGTAATGCAACAATAAAGCGGCCATTGTCGTCCCGGCGAGTAGTTTTTTCATAGTATTCTTCAACGTACTTATCTTCCGGCGACAGACATTTAACTTCCGGAACAGATTCTATCTGCCAAAAATTTTTTAGAATACTTTCTATCGAATTAGTTTCAGCGTTAGTTTGACAAAAAAAAGGAATTCAGTAAGGGAGGAGAAGAACAAGCTAATTTTCCCATCAACACGTATCCAAATACGGTTTCTATTGCATCAGGTTCCTGTAAATTACCACAAATGTGATTACCTAATATTAATTTCGGAAAGATATCTGCCCCTAACAAAATATCAATTTGACTCGGATTGTTAAATTCGGGATCGGCTAAATTAAGCTTAACAAGATGCGGCCAATTTTCAGTTGAAAGGTGTGATGAGGGCAATTTTTCACATATTTTTGAAATTATCACGCCGTCAACTGTGAAAAAGGGAGAGTTTTGATTGGGAGGTTTGAAACAAAATGATACCCCACTTGAACAAGTGACGGTTTTACTTTCACCCAAGCCTTGAACAGTAAGTGATAAAGGATATTTTGACAATTTTAACTGATTAACTGCCCTTTCTGTAATAAAAGTACTTTGACTACCTGGATCGAGTAAAGCCCTAAAAGTTTGATAATGTCCTTTACTATTCAGAATTGCGATGCGAGCGGTACCCAAGAGTACTACATTTTTTCGATTCATGAAACCCATACCACAATGTACATTAGCAACTGTTTGGGGAGGAGACAAATCATCAGTTGAATGAGAAGCTGCTTGATTCCTCATTTGATCAACTGTTTTATTAGAATCAGAGTTATGTTTCATACATAATAGAGAGTGGTGTCTTTTACTACACCAGCGGCAACTATTGCGGGATTTACAAGTCCGTAGATCGTGCATATTACTCAAACAATTGAAGCATAAATGCATTGATTTGCAAAAATTGTATCTATCGGTAGCGGATTTTTCCAAGAACGATGAACAAGTATAGAGCGAATGACTACCATTGCATTGGCAACAGTTTAATTTTGATGTACGATTGTCAGTTTTGGTGAAAAATGACGAATTGCGTGATTGCATATTTCTGGAACTAGTTTGCGAACTATTTGTTGACTTACGAGATGTATCTGTTTGCTTCTTCAACTTTGAAGCATGCGAATAAGCGAAAGATTCAATTGCAGTGCATTGCTTATCTAAAAACTCATATAAGGCATTATATGTTGGAATTTCCGATGAACAGTGCTCTTTTTCGAAAGCTTGTGCCATATCGGGGCTAATACGATCGATAAGCATTTGCATTAAAATAAAACTCCACCCATCGGTAGGAAGACCTAGTTTCTTTGGTGCGGATAAATTTTCATTAAATATATCTAAGAGATGGCGAAAAGAAGCGGCATTTTCACAATTGACAGGTTGACAACTTTGCAATTCATTCCAATGAGCGGAAGCGCGAAACCGTTTATTTGAGAATTTTTTTACTAAACACTCGTAAGCAAGATGATAATTACTGCCTTCTAACGGGTGTATTTGAACTAAAGATAATGGAGGTCCCTCCAAGGAAGTAATCAAATAATGGAACTTTTCTGAATCACTCAACGTGTCATTATTATGCACCATTGAATTGAAAAGGTCAATAAAATTGGGAAATGTTTTGTAGTCCCCTGAAAACATTTTTAATTCTAGTTTCGGTAAACGACCCTTAGAATTAGCAGTAGTTAACATGGTTAGATTTCCATTGGGAGGATTTGACGAAAGGCTATTTTCAAATAAATCTGCATAAATAGTTCGAACGGAAAAGTATGAATCAAAGAAGTTACTTTTCTTTTCATTTTCCTCTTCTAAGTCGTTATTCTCATCACTTGACAATATAACTAGTATATTGTTGTGATGTTTCATGAATTCATCGCGAACCGTTTCTATTTCGCCATATCGAATTTTAAATAAGGTATGTTTAGATTTATCAACTTTTGCCTTATTAGCGATGTCTTCTAAAGGTAAGCGTCCATAGGTACGCATCGTACGTATCGTACGGATCGTATAAAACGGATCGATTTGTGGTAGTGCGTCCACTGTATCCGTAGCGATCGGATTGCCGATGCGACGGTCGGCTTGTAAGTAACATTCGCATTTTCGTTGTGAACAGAGATGCCAATGTGTGCGGAATTCCGCATATTGTGCGGAATTTCGAATCGTGCGGGTATTTTGTGAGGATTTGATAAAATGTGAGGATTTTGTGAGGATTTTCTTCATATAGAACAAAAATTATTTCAATTCAGCAGAAGGGTCAGTAGAATGGCAATTAAGGAGAGTTCGAGCTGGAAGGAGGTTCACGTGACTCTATGATACAGTTAACTGAATATTTTGTACCTAAATTTTGTACCTTACATATATTGAAATATGAATAAACTTACCAGTTTGATTTAATCTTTTTCCAATTTCTTCCCAAATATTATCTCGTCTTTGTTGATTCGAATAATGAGGGTGTTTTAAAATGTACAACTCTTCGTACTCTTGTACAATTGTGATTAGTCTTGCAATGTCCATGATATGCGTAATACCAATTATAATTGAAGCACGTGTGTGAACTTAGTGTCGAAATGTAACAAAATTTAAATAATCTGTGAGGCTAGCAGTGACTACCTATTGCAACATGCGTCCATTTATCGGCAATCCGCATGACGTCATCCGCACCAGTCGGAAAAGTTGCCCCTTCGATAAATTTCATCGGCATTACCGACGGACCGATACGTGCGATCCGTCCGCTGCCGGTCAGTGGACGCATATGCATAACTTACTATACTAATAATTCCAAAATCCGTTTCATACGATCCGTACGATACGTACGATGCGTACCTATGGACGCTTACCTTAAAGAGATTATTTCAGTAACCGCACTAGTTCTCAATGCTTTGTACCTTTTCAATTTGTCGCCCATTTTCAAAAGCACACAAATCAATTTATTTGAGGATGAATCAGATGAAAGTCAACAACAGTTTTTGTAAACACAAGAATGAATGAGCGCGATACCACTGGAATTCCCAACTTCGACTTTTTTGCTCCGTGCGATGTTCTGTAAAAAGCGGCAGAATGGTCTGTCGATGCCGACCGTTAGTGCTTTTTCAATATAGACTAATTTTGATTTGACAAATTGAATTTGAATTTCAATGCGTTCACGCTGTGAATTTCAAGAAAATATCTAAAAATTATCCTGGGTCGATGGACCAAAATGTAGCGTCTTCGAATTTTCAAAAATCGTAATTTGAAGTGGACTGTATTAATATGGTTCGAAAGTAAAAAATAAGAAAAAGGAACGAGTTGGCATTTAACGAACTCACCAGAAATATGCAGTCTTCTCTTCCTCGTCGAAAGGGCCCTTTATCAGCTACGGATCCTTAAACGGTCTCGATTCACAAGTATCACGAATTTACCAAAAAAAACGTGAAAAATAGCGAGATTTCAATATATGCGGTTCACAGTTGAGCAAAGCGAGCACTACTTGTTGAGCCGCTTCTAATGCTTCGTGATTGGTTGTCTCGTAGGGCGTGCGCCCTTTTTGAGTCGCCTAATGCCAACTTAAAACTATTTGCGCGAAAGAAAAATATTAATTTGTCACGAAGACGTAACAGAACTTCATCCACAAATGTTCACATGTTCTATTGATGAATTCAAAATCAAGTACTAAAATATGACTTCTGATATGAGTTTTAATATAAATAGCTACTCCTCCCCCTCGCCTATCTCTATCATTTCTTAGAAGATAATATCCTGGTATAGCAATTACGTCTGATGATATTTCATCTGAGAGCCAGGTCTCGGTGATGGCAACAATATCAAACTCTTCATTTCTAACGATTTCAGAAAATTCATTAAATCCTGTGAATATTGACCGCACATTCAAATTTCGTTCACAAGTAGTCTTCTAGTAACTGAGATGACTTAATTGCACATTGTACTCCAACTGAATCATAACACATAAATAAAGTAGAATATACATTAATGTATCAGAATATCAGTAGTGTGTATCGGTATCATGTTATTATCAAAAATTCACAGTATCTTGCATTCCAATGAAATATATATATATATATATATATATGCTGGCTGGAACTTCCGGTTGATCCGCGTCTGGAATGATTTACTTGTCTACGTTTCGGCTCCCATTTCGGAGCCATTTTCAAGACTTAGTGACCTTGCGTCTAGGTCTGAGTTTTCTTACTAGCTGGCTAGCATCACTGGAGATCGAGGATTGAAGGTTGGTGGGATTTAAGGGTTCATTAGTAATTATGGCAGGATCAGGGATCGGACGGTCGATGGGAGGTTCGAACGGATTAGTTCCCAAGTCGGAGTAAATAGAAGTATGTCGGACCAAGAGTGGTTTCCAGGTATTGGGGAGTCTTTGAGAATCGTCGCGTTTATTGAGGCAGTTGGGACGTTTTTCGATTTCAATGGCTTCACCGGTAACTCTGGTTTGGAGGGTTTTGGCTGTGGCAATGGTTTTGGTGTTCTTGAAATCTATTTTGTGGCCTGTTTCTAAATGATGTTGGAATAATGCTGAGTTTGTGTCAGAATTACGGACTGCTAGTTCGTGTTCATATGCTCTACAGGACACTCGTCGGTTGGTCTGGCCGATGTATGTTCTGGGACAGTTAGAGCATGGTATTTCATATATTCCTTGGGTTTCATTGGGGATTGTGTCTTTGGGTGTTCGAAGGTAGGTGGATATTTGGTTGTTAGCTGTGAAAATGGTTTTGATGTCATGTCGTGTCAGAATTCGACTTATTTTATCAGTAACACCATGAATATATGGAAGGAAAGCTTTTTGTAGTTCAGGTTCGTCCTTCGGGGGTCTAGGGTGAAGATCTCGGGTTTGCTGGAGTTAAATTGACTTGTGGATTTGGGAATCGGAAAAATCGTTTTGGGTGAGTGCGGATTTGAGCTTTTCCATTTCATTGGATCTATTGTGGTTATCGGTGAGTTTGAAGGACCTATGTATGAGAGAATTCAGAACCGAATTCAATTGTGCTGAAATGGAAAAGCTCAAATCCGCACTCACCCAAAACGATTTTTCCGATTCCCAAATCCACAAGTCAATTTAACTCCAGCAAACCCGAGATCTTCACCCTAGACCCCCGAAGGACGAACCTGAACTACAAAAAGCTTTCCTTCCATATATTCATGGTGTTACTGATAAAATAAGTCGAATTCTGACACGACATGACATCAAAACCATTTTCACAGCTAACAACCAAATATCCACCTACCTTCGAACACCCAAAGACACAATCCCCAATGAAACCCAAGGAATATATGAAATACCATGCTCTAACTGTCCCAGAACATACATCGGCCAGACCAACCGACGAGTGTCCTGTAGAGCATATGAACACGAACTAGCAGTCCGTAATTCTGACACAAACTCAGCATTATTCCAACATCATTTAGAAACAGGCCACAAAATAGATTTCAAGAACACCAAAACCATTGCCACAGCCAAAACCCTCCAAACCAGAGTTACCCGTGAAGCCATTGAAATCGAAAAACGTCCCAACTGCCTCAATAAACGCGACGATTCTCAAAGACTCCCCAATACCTGGAAACCACTCTTGGTCCGACATACTTCTATTTACTCCGACTTGGGAACTAATCCGTTCGAACCTCCCATCGACCGTCCGATCCCTGATCCTGCCATAATTACTAATGAACCCTTAAATCCCACTAACCTTCAATCCTCGATATCCAGTGATGCTAGCCAGCTAGTAAGAAAACTCAGACCTAGACGCAAGGTCACTAAGTCTTGAAAATGGCTCCGAAATGGGAGCCGAAACGTAGACAAGTAAATCATTCCAGACGCGGATCAACCGGAAGTTCCAGCCAGCACATTTCTAACCGCGGAAGCCTAGCCGATCAAATATATATATATATATATATATATATATATATATATATATATATTGAGTGGGCAGAATAAAGCAAGATATAGGGTAATGAAAAAAACGAAATAAACAGAAAGTAAGTATAATAGTGGTCAATCCATCGATTCTTGAATCAAACGCCTGAGATTCTCAGCCGTTGGCTTGATGATTGAATCCCCATCTTTCCATCGGATGTGGCCATTTACTGTCCACACAGAAGAGCGGCCAAACTTCTTAACTGTCGCTGTCAGGGCAGCAAATCGAAATCGAGTGAGATCTTCCCTAACGGTTATCCCAGAACCTTTCAGTTTTGTTTTAGCCCCAAAAACTTTTTGTTTCAATTCATGCGTTTTGAATTTCACTAAGACAGACTTTCCAATACTGAAGCTACTTTCGATATCATTGAGATTGAAATGTTCGAACTTCATTTTCGTGGAAATTACTTTAGTAATCTCCAGTAGTATATTCAAATCATTACTTACTGCAAGGCCAGTGAACCGAATATTATTACGTTTTGAATATTGTTCGAGATTGTCCAAGCGGTCATCAATTATAGTTATGTTTTTCTTGTTCTCCTGACTCAAAGTGTCGAATTTAGCGAAGCGATTCTCAAGCTTGAGAAATTTTTCATCAATTTTTTGACCCAGTTTCTCAATCACAGATTCAGCCACCTTGTTGACGATTTGCTTTATGATTTTATCATCCATATTGGAGAGATCGAGATTCCGTGGACGGAGTCCAAGTGCCATAAAAGTAGACAGAGGTATGGAATTCAGCAGCGTGAATGAAAATGTCGTGGCTACTTCCGCGAGCAATTCATGAACGACTTAACCCAGTACTCGGTAGGCGAATTAGCTTCACAGCTCCAGTCTCAAGGCTGCGCGCGCTTCCTTGGTACCTTCAATAGATCATAGATTCTGGCAGGCACAAAGGTCAAATTAATATGTTACAAATCACTAACTACTGCACCAAGAAACTATGATGTAAGATGAGTTAACTGAACCACACACGTCACTTTCTCAACCAATAGTCTATACAATAATTTCAAAGGCACATTAACATAGCAAAAATACTGATTCAATGTGAAGCACAAAACAGAACTACCAATCGATCGCCATCATCTTATCACCTTAACTCACATCTTATCACCTTCACTCTTTCCACCCCACTTTACGTTCCTATAGAATTGAAGTGTATAAATGGTGAAGGCGAAGGGACTAGAGTCAGTGTTCTATAAGTCATCTTGTGATATTCTTAACTCAGCAAGAAATATGGCTTTTCCAGAACACTGGGATGCAACGACAAAAGTATGTTGTTGTGTGCTACTTTTGCCAAATAACTAGACCAAAGACAGATATCATTTCATGCACTGGTATGTGCAGTGACTGTGTATCACGGATTCCAGCAACGACACAACCTGAGCAAAGAAATACAACTCCAAAAGAAGGCCAGCGGCAGTGCATCAAATGTGCAGGATTCCTTGCATGGAGTAACAAAGGTATTTGCCAAAATATTTGTTTAACCTGTGCGGCTGCTGAATATCGAGCTCCTCAACGTTGCTCGCATTGTGATACATACACGATGGATTGATTGAACCACCTATGCGCTGCATGTAGGAGTACTTGGGAGCTGTGTGAGAGAGTAGGACAACTCCACCCTGATAGACGAATTCACTTCCGTGAATGTTGGTGCCCCACACATGACGAACAATTGGAGAGGGGATTCCAATAGGTTAAGAGCAGCAAGTTTTGCCTACCCCTCTCAAGTGAAAAAAAATGTCATGCGCGTGCATAGTTCAATCAAGTGCGCATGCACCAATTCATTTTCTCCTGTAAAAGTAAAGTTTCTGTGACATCTTTTCCATCTGTATTCTATTAACTGTACGCCTCAGAGCTAACTCGTTGTCATCATAATTAATTCCATTTACAGTATTGAATAACCACAATTGCCTAATGGAAGTGTAGAGTTGATAGTATTGATTGTGAACATTTCATTGCCATTGTTACATTTATCGTCTCAAGACTCCATCACTGATTTCGATATGAATGATTTTCTCAGGATTGAAGGTGTGAAAGATGTAATCACTTCTGAACAAATTGTTGAAAATTCCAATTTGTTACAACTATCACATTCCAAGTGCTCTTCAATCGACCTAAGAGAAAGGGTGCTAAGCTCCACCATCCACTATCACTAAGAAAAAAACTATAGCTATTGTGCGGGGGAAGAAAAATCCGAAGACTGGTGGTAAATCGAAAAGGAATGTGGATAGTGAACCAGCAGTAATGAAGAGTTACTCGAATATTGACTAGTATAGACGAACCTGATATTCTTCTATTAACTGAACATTAGCTAAAAGCTGACGACCTTTTTTTCTTGGCTGATTATTTGATTTTATCAATTTACTGCAGATCTGAATTTCTTCATGGTGGTACAATGATATTTGTTAAACAATTTCTTTCTGAGATGCTAAAATTTGAGAATATAAATTTATCAAATTTAACTATTGAAAAATCATTTGAGATTTGAGCAACTTAACTCCAGGAATATACCCTTGGTGGTAGGAGAATGGATACTCAAGATGCTCTCCAGTAGAGCAATAAGTATGAATGTAGAAGACATTACTGTGAGAGGACTGATTATGAGGGGATGTCCCCCTCTTTGGAACATAGTCCTGGATACCCTGATTAATCACCTCAACAATAATGGTTTCTACACAATTGCATATGCAGATGACTTAGTTATCTTGCAGACCGGCAAATTTGTGAACACACTGTGCGATAGAGCGCAGGATGGTCTCAAATTAATAGGAACATGGTGTAAAGAACACTCACTGTCGATCAATCCCAAGAAGACGGAGATGGTCCTTTTCACTAGGAAAAGAAGCTTATCGGGTTCGAAACTCCCCGAAATCTTCAAAATCAAACTAAACTTCTCTGAAGAGGTGAAATACCTCGATATTACCCTCGACAGGAAGTTAACATGGAACTCGCACATTCAGAGCAGAGCAAAAAGAGCATATGTGGCCTATGAGCAGTGTCGGAGGACAGTGGGACGCACATGGGGTCTCTCGCCCCGTATAGTCACCTGGATCTACACTGCAATAATAAGACCTATGCTAACGTACGGAGCCATTTCATGGGGACCGAAAACTCTACAAGCAACGGCCATCCAAAAACTATATCGAATACAGGGAATGGCTTGTCTGAACATCACAGGAGCCATGAGAACAACACCAACCGCGGCAATGGAATTAGTTACTGGTCTGACACCTCTGGACCTGCATGTCAAGGAGGTTGCGCTAATGGCCATGCTACGATTGCGCACGGCTGGTGTAAACTCCGAGGTAGGAATGGGTCAACTGAGGCGGGGCCTGTGGAGGGAGGCACTCACTGCGGTGCCTCTGCTACAGGCAGCAAGTGACGCAATTGAACCCAAGTTTGTGTTTAATGAACCCTATAAAATACAAATAAAACAGAACACTGAGGCGGATGCTGCAAATGCAATATGCATATACACAGACGGCTCAAAAATCAAGGAAGGATCAGGATGTGCAGTTTACTCCAGATCACTTAGCCTAAGGATTAAGTGGGGAATGGGAAGAAATACCAGCGTGGTTCAAACAGAACTGGCTGGTATCTCAATCGCCACAAAAGAGCTAACCAGAAAAGGAATTTCTGACAAAAACATAATAATCTGCAGTGATAGTAGACAAGCCCTACTAACCTTGAATAGACAACGTATTATCTCAGGCACTAGAGTGCCACCAAGATTTAGCTAACGCCTCGGTAGATAATAATATCGTACTAAGGTGGGTGAAAGGGCACGACAGGAGCAAAGGTAACCGCATTGCTGACTCTTTGGCCGGGATAGCGGCTGGACTGAGAATTTTGGGACCAGGTGACACCCATGGCTTGACGACTTCGACAATTGCGGAACTAGTCAAACGTTACACCCATACTCAATCCCTTAAGAGATGGGATGAAACCAAAGGATGCAGTTTTGCCAGGATCACCCTGGGCGATCCTGAGAAGCTGGACCCGAATAAATATCTGGCGATGACCAGGAAGAACCTACAATCAACTGTGGGATCTCTGACTGGACACTGTCAACTAAGGAAACACCTCCATATTATGGGGCTAGTGGACACACCTCTATGCAGGATGTGTGAACAGGAATATGAAACTGTCAAGCATGTCTTATGTGAATGTCTGGAGCGTGTGTTCGGTGAGTCTTGGCCTACACCTGCCGATATTGAGGAGATGTTCCTGGTGACCTGCCCTCCTTCCTGGAAAAGACAGGATGGACAATGTCCTAGGAGGGCGACTCCTTGGGAGGATGTACAATGGGCCATATTGTGGCCTAAGTGCTGTGGGTCTATAGTCACCCTCCCTACTCCCTACTTTCAGATATATACTGTGAGCAAATCAAAATCAATGCATTCACAGAGCTCCATCATCTGATACAGACCTGTTTTTAAATCATTTGGGAAAGGTTCTTGATCAGTTACCAATTTCTTCTACAATAATATTAACTGGTGACTTCAATATTAATTACAGTGAGAATTCCTATCAAACACAATATTTGAATAATCTTCTCGATTCATGTAACCCAATGATGCATGTTGATTTGCCAACAAGAATCTCACAATATTCAGAATCAACTAGAGATCACATATGCTCTAATATGAATGATGATTTAATATCACGTGAAGTATTACCATCAGGCTTATCTGATCATGAAGCCATAATGTGTACTTTTGATATTAGCCTGGATAAGAATCAAATGAATTATAGGTTTGGAAGGATTTTTAGTAAAAGTAATTACAGTAAGTTTCAAAAAGAGATCATCGACTGGGGAAAGATTCTTTTACTCCATGATAATATTTAATTCTCAGAGTTCCATAACTCCCTTTTATATGTCTTCAACGAATCATTTCCAATTCGAAAAATTAAAACCAAGAAAAACAAACTTTGATTACTAAAGGTATCAAAATAATTTATAGGAAAATGATAAAACAGGCTAAACAGTGTCATTATAAAAATAAAATAATTGAATCGGATAATGCAATTGCTGAAACTTGAAAAATAATTAATGAACTGAGAGGAAAATCAGCTAAAAATAATGATTAACCTATTTCACCAAATACCCTCAATAATTATTTCTGCTCAGTCCCAGGTAAAATAGCAAAAAACATAACATCACATGATGATCCCCTAGAGAATTTCGAACGATTCAAAATAGTAGAAACCTTGGTCTTGCACGAAACGGAACTTCAAGAACTGAAACAAGTAATATCTAGAATAAAAAATAAAAAAATCAACTGGAATTGATGAAATCTCCATAACCATTATTGAGAACCTTCCTGGTGAAGCACTTGAAATACTCGTTCACCTGATAAACCAATCTTTCAACACTGGAATATTTCCGAAACATTTAAAAATTTTAGTTATAGTACCAGTACATAAGGGAGGTGACCTAATGATCCCTCTAACTATCGTCCAATCACACTTATACCTACGATTGCCAAGCTCATGGAAAAATTGGTAAAAGTAAGGATCATTAACTTTCTTACCAAACATAATATTTTCAGCAATTCTCAATTTGGGTTCCAGAATAATAAAAATACTAACTTTGCCATTTTTAACCTACTGTATGATATCTATACCGAAATTAATGAGGGTGAAGCGGTTGCGGCAGTGTTCTGTGATTTCTCCAAGGCTTTTGATTGTGTTGATCATGGAATACTGCTGCGGAAGCTGAACTATCACGAAATAATCTTGAGTAAATTGAATTCCCTGGGGTTTAGGGGAAACTTCCTTTCCTGGTTGGAATCTTACTTGACTCTCAGGAAAATGTGCGTTAAATTTGACAACTATCAATCACAACCGTATGAGAATGACTATGGAGTTCCTCAAGGATCTATCTTGGGGCCACTCATATTTCTGCTTTTCATCAATGATATGCCGAAATATGTCAGTACAAATCAAATAGTCCTATATGCAGATGACACAACATTAGCTGCGGATGCGGATGGTCCGGAGGAGCTCCAAGATAAACTCAACGAGCTGTCTTACGAATTTACAGATTGGTGCCGTAAAAACGGCTTATTGGTAAATCCCAGTAAGACTGTGTTGATGCAGTTTTACTCAAGTGCCACAAAAAAAATTGTAGATTTTCGAGTTAGAGTGATTGACCAGGTTGTGTATTCGTCAGACAGTACTAAATTTCTTGGCACTTACGTAAATGGCAACATGTCTTGGGAGTCGAGTGTGAACCACATTAGAAAAAGAGTAAACTGTGGATATTATACTGTGAGACAACTCTCATCTACACTCAACACAGATCAGCTTTTGAATGTTTATTATGCCATAATTTATTCCCACATCTCTTACAATATTGCTGTATGGGGCTGCTCAACATATATGAATACCATTTTTGTTAGCCAAAAGAAAGTGATGCGGTTGATTTATAAATTGGACTATAGGGAATCATGTAGGCCACATTTTATCAGAAATAAAATCATGCCTGTTCCCTGCATATATATTTACAAGTCCATCTTAAACTTCAGAAAGTATTTGCATAACCATCCTCGTAACTCAGATTTTCATACATATCCGACAAGAAATGGTAATTTCATCAGCTTGAAAAAACACTCAACTACTTTATATGAGAAATGTCCCTCCTATGTGGGGGCAAAGCTGTTTAATCATCTTCCAGATTACATAAAAATGGAAAAAGTAGAGAAAAGTTTCAAACAAAGCCTGAAAGTGTTTCTGATTGACGGTTCTTTTTATAGTATTGATGAATACCTAGGTTCATGAGAGACTATTTTATCATCATTATGACATATATTTTTGATTTTAGTTTTAAGTGTGAAATGTTTATACTTATACACGTTGTCCTTTTTATATGTGTGTACATGTGTGTGTGTATGTATGCGTATATATGTGTATGTATATATTCTATTTCTGTATTTGTTTGTTGACGTATCCTATATCACTCTGTGATCTCGAAGGATTTAATAAATTATTATTATTATGGTTTTAGGGGACTTTCATATCAGTGGATTGGGTCTTATTTATTGAATAGAAATCAAATTTTCAAGTCTACAGAACCTTCCTCATTAGAAACAATTAGATCTGGCATTCCACAAGGGTCTGTTCTAGGTCCAGCTTTTTCCTATTATATATAAATGATTTGACAAGCATACATATTTCAGGTAGATTCACATTATTCGCGGATGATACTACCATCATCTGGCACAGTCCGTCTCTCCAGAATTTAAATAAAATAGTCATTGATGATATATCCAAAATATCTAAATGGTGTGAGAGTAATTTACTTCCTTTTAATATTCAAAAAACAAATCTAATTACTTTCAAATGTACGCTTGACGATATCGATCTCGGCGTAGGTAGCATTGAAAGTAAAGGACATACTAAATGCTTAGGACTATTCATTGATGGTAAGCTAAAATTTGATGAACATATTTCAGCATTATGGAAAAACATATCATCTGGGTGTTTTGCTGTTAAACTGGTTGCCAAGGAATTAGATTTGCAATCCGCAAAATTAATTTATTATTCTTTAATCGAATCCCGTTTGCGCTACGGTATTGCATTCAGGGGAAGCTGTAGTAGCTATTTATTTAATAGTGTTCTGGTTTTACAGAAACGTGCTCTCCGATATATGTCTAAAGCTAATTATCGCGACTCCTGCAAACCTTTATTAAAAAAATTCGGTATTCTGATAGTAATGGCATCATATCTTTTAGAAACTGTAACATTAGTAAAGAAACATATCGGCACATTTGCTTCACCCCAAGTCCATTACTCCACTAGGCAATACAATAATATTAAACTTCCCAGACCGTCTTCAGCATTATTAAAAAATTCATTCATTTATAATGGATGCAAAATATACAATCATATACCTGATATAATTGAAGACATAGTACCTCTCAAGCAATTCAGAGAAGCTGTAAAAAATATTTTGGTTGTTAGACCGTATAACCACCTTGAAGAATATTTCAGTGACACACTATCATAGTTGTACCTAATCTTGTTCTGTAATTCTAAGTGGTAATAATTTTTAAATATTTGTGAGGTGTGATTCATAGTATCCAATTTGACATAGATATATTCATATATATATATATATATATATATATATATATATATATAAAAATATATATATATATATATTTTTTTTTTTTTTTCTCTTTTTTAAAAGTTGACTCATGCCTATAACTTTATTGTGTTTCCTTTATGTATATACCAGATGCATGTGTATGGGTGTGTGTGTGTTTGTATGTGTACACACTCACCTAGTATCGATTTTAATATTTTTTATATTTATTGTTTCAAACTATTTTCAAAGCTTTGTAACCATGACTCATCATGTATACAATAAAGCATATTCTCTCTCTCTCTCTCTATTGAATCTCTCAATAGTTTTTTTTCTTCACTTCAACGATTTCAGAAAATGATAAAAAGAAGCAAAACGTCGACTAATGAAGGCAAAGGCAACCATAGTGGAATATGATACCAATGAGCGAAATATCAACATGAACAAGGTTGCTCTCGAAGAACTCGAACAAAAAGTTGCATTAACAAAGGCTGAATTGGTTAAAATGTGTGGGAGAACTTCGTTTTCAAGTTGAAAAAGATGATCAATTCAACCAATATTTGAGATTGCAAGCGCAGACAGAGCTTGAAGAGTCAACCCGTCTTTATGAGAGTGCATTATCAATGAGGGATATCTGTCGGAAAGAATTACAGAGTGGATTTCAAAGCGATAGTGATTAGCTTTGAGATCACTCATATGCTTTCAATTTTGTGAATTGAATTGAAAATAGCGGGTATGGAGTATACACTCGATTTGGTTTGGTATGCACAGAACGTTGCGATTGGTTGGGGCAACGTTCACCGCTACAAACTCTTTTCAATTCAATTATGATGTGATATGTTCATTTTTTGACACCCGGATTGACATCTATACCTGGATACCACAATAATGGTCTATTCCTTGGCCACCGCTCAGCATGTTTCCTTTCCAACGTTGCAACTCTTTCTTCCCATGCATTATATTTTTGCAACTGTCGCATCGGATACTTTAATATCAATATCACTTTTCAGATTGTTGCATTTGCGCACCAGTGTTATTCTCGCGTCCGCTATTTTATCATCGAATGCTTGTCGAGCGTCACGAGAAAATTTACCAATTGTAGACTTTATTGCAGCTTGTAGAGCCAGAAGAGTGACCTCCTCAGTTTCTCTAATTTTGTCCTCAAGGCACGGGCGTAGCCAGGGGGAGGGTTCTGGGGGTTTAACCCCCCCCCTCCCCCCCTCCCCCCCGAAAAGTTAGGATTTACATTCATAAAATTAAAACAAAAGACAGACTATATCCAAATATTTACACATTGTTGCAAATATTGGCTACCATAACTGTTTCCACTGCTACCCCAGAAACGACTTTTTCAAGCCTAAGAAGACTTAAAAACTACTTGAGGAACACAACGAGTGAAAACAGACTGAACGGCTTGGCTCTCATGAACATTCACTATATGATAGAAATTGACGCAAGTCAAGAAGTGGATATATTTAAAAAAAATGGAAGAATAATTCTGTAATGCGTATATAAGGGAACGTTATTTTTTTATAGTCTATAGAGAAGTTTATTAGGTATATAGTCTATACTCTATACTGTACCACTGCTCAAAAAAGGATTTCCCCAATTCTAAATTTTTTTATGAATAATAGGGTTATTTTATGTACTTTTGGTCTTTTTATTTTCTTGAACCCCCTCCGATACCAAAATCTGACTACGCCCGTGCCTCAAGGTATGATACAGTTACGCAATCACCATTTTCAATTGGTTCACCTATATTTTTCAATCTCTTCCTCTGCATATCATATTGGTTATCTGGTGTCAATTTCAATATAATGCCAGGAGGTCCTCGAACAACACTACCACCCCATTTTCGTTTTTGACCAAATTTATCTATTGCTCTGGACCTTTCCGCACCCCCAACGATATCTTTCATACTGATGATTTCGTCTAATCATCATATATTAATATCACAATTCATTCAAGGTGGTGGTGAATGGTAGAAAAATAAAACCATTCACATTCCAATACATTTTTATATTTGGTGAAGAATGATAGATGTTAAAATGTGTGGGTGTGTGTGATGAGTCATAAAATAATATTCAATAATGAATTTTCCGATTTCAAATACATTGAATGATGTTTCAATTGTTCATATCGGCACTCAATAAACGAATTGATTGGTCTAGAGGACTCTCCTGAGGAAATAAATGGATATTATAGGATACTTGATGAACCTTGGCGACGGAAGCAGAGAGCCCTGAGAAGCTGCGGAATAAATTGAATGAATTATGTGCTGAATTCACTCAATGGTGCAAAAAAAATTCCTAGTCTCGAACGCAGATAAAACCATATGCATGCAATTTTTTGTCGACTGAGAATTGATAATTTACCAATGAAGGTTGTGATAAATCTTGCAACAACTACAAAGTTTTCAGGGACATATGTCGATAGTGACATGAGCTGGAAATCTTCCATTGATATTGTATGTGAAAAAGTGAATAGCGGCCACTACGTCTTGCTACAGTTGAAATCCATACTAGGTATCCGCCAGCTAATAAATGTATATTTTTCCATCATTTATCCACACTTGTCATATAATAAACACATCTGGGGTTCTATCTGGTTATGGGCCCATATATCTGTGCATAATAAGATTATTTTCAATTGGAGAAGAAAGGCTTGTCTCATATCATGCCAAACGAAGCTACAACAGTTACTACTTCAGCAGAAGGATCATCGAGTTCTTTGCCGTACTTCGAGAAATTGAGAGGAGGTGAAAATTATAATGATTGGTCTTCTGCTATGAGTATGCTCCTGAAACATGAAGATTTGTGGTACAGTATTGTTGGATATCCTGAAGGAGATACAATTTCTGATTTGGTTATATCAAGAAAGGATCAGAAAGCATTAACTAAAATTTGCCTTATGGTTCAACCGAACTGCTATTCTCATATCAGAGCAGCAAATAAAGCAAAAGATGCATGGACAAAGTTACCATCAGCGTATGGAGATAAAGGACTAAATAGACGGATAACTTAACTTAGATCACGCTGTTCGATTAAGCTAGAAAATGTCCACAAAATGGAAGATTATGTCAATGAATTCATGAATTCATTCAGAAGATGAATTCAATTGGAAAACCAGTCGACGATGAACTTCTTGGCGCCATGATGCTTCAAGGACTTCCTGAAAGTTATGAACCGATGGTGATGGCTATTGAACATTCGGGTGTGCTTATTACGAGTGACTCCATCAAATCGAGGCTTCTCCCAGATACCAAATGGAATAGTGAACGATATTGTTCAAAACAAGCATTGTATTCTCAACATAACAATGTGAAGCTGCCTGGGAAGAAAAAAACCATGGTGTTGGAAATGCCGTTCTACAGATCATTACACGCAAAATTGTACCAAGAAACCTGATTCTCTACCAAATTCATCCTATAAGAAGCCTGAGAAGAAACACGATAAATCTTCTAAGGACAAAGTTTTCCTCACTGCTTTGGGGTGTCAAACGAATCAACAGAGTTGGTATATTGATTCTGGAGCATCAACACACATGACTCATCGCAAGGAGTGGTTAGTAAATTACACAAATCAAGCAAATTATGGTTTGGAAGTGTTTGTTGCAAATAATCAGATTTTATACAGTGAAGGAATGGGTGATGTTCCTGTTAGATTGAAAACGGATTCCCGAATCGAAATGATTTCTGAAGTCACATATGTTCCGCATCTTGCATCTAATTTGTTATCAGTGAGTCAACTAGTTTTCAAAGGTTATGTTGCAGTTTTCGACAAAAATGGTTGCAGGATCCTAGACTCCGAAAATTGTAATATAGAGGGTGAAATACAAGCCACTGCTACTCACATAGGTGGTATCTATCGATATTGAGGAATTCGCAAATACAGTAACAACAGGTACACATCTTCTATGGCACAAGAGATTAGGACACCTCAATGGAATCAGCATGCAACTGTTGAGAGATGAATTAGGCACTGAAATTTCCTTCAGCAACGAAACTGAGAGCATTCAATGTGTACCCTGTATACAAGGAAAGCATTCCCGCCAACCTTTCAAAAGTGACAAACACAAACTGTCAAATGAAAAGTTGGATCTTGTCCATATGGATCTTTGCGGACCAATGCAAGTTTTGTCTTGGGGTGGCAGTAAATATTTCTTCAGCCTAATTGATGACTGCACAAGGAAAGTGTTCATATATTTCCTCAGAAATAAAAGCGAAGTGAAGTATTTTTTCAAACAATTCAAAAATCGAGTTGAAACTGGATGGGGCAGAAAACTGAAGCGCATACGCAGTGATAATGGAGCTGAATTCACTAACCCTAATTTCCAATCTGTTTTGAAAAAATTCTGGTATTCAACATCAGCTCACCGTGCCCTACAGTCCTCAGCAAAATGGTGTTGCTGAGCGCATGAATAGAACGATTATGGATAAAACACGCTCAATAATGAATCAATGCTCCCGTGATCAACGTTTTTGGGCAGAAGCGGTCAATACTTCAGTTTATTTGATTAATAGATTCCCCACTGAAGTTTTACCAGGAATTACACCAGAAGAGAAATGGACTGGGTATGAAATTGATCTTAGTCTGTGTAGCATATGCTCATGTTCCTGATGAAAAACGAAAGAAATTGGAACCCAAAAGCATTAAATTAATTTTTATTGGATACTCCGAAGAGTCTAAAGCATATAGACTTTTCAATACAACAACTCAGGAAGTAACCAGATCAAGGGATGTTATATTCTTAGAAAATGAATTCGAAAATTATAGACAAGGTACCGAAGAACTCATAACGAGTATTACACTAAATACATTATTGCCTTTAGATGTGGATTTATATTCGCCTCGTGAAAATTCTCATGAATACACCAAAAATAATGTTGAAGTTGAAGACAGTCCTGTAGAAGATATTTCACAACAATGCAACTTCAGTGCAGATGATGTAGAGCCAAGGTATCCACAACGGCAGCGCAAGATGAAGATGTATCCAGATTTTATGCTTTATTAAACAATCTGCGATTCCAATAAGGAAATAGTCCGTTTCAAAGCAAGACTTGTTGCTAAAGTATTCATGAAAGAATATGGTGTGGGTTATTTTGAAACTTTTTCTCCTGTCATAAGACATTCTTCATTACGTTTTTTTTTGCACTTGCTGCTCAGTATGATCTTGATATCCGGCATTCAGATGTCATCACAGCATTTCTACACGGCAACCTGGAAGAAAATATCTACATGGATCAACCAGAGGGTTTCATTAGTGCGGGGGAAGAGAGTAAAGTATATCTTCTTCGCAAGGCTATATATGGTCTCAAACAGTCGGCACGTGCATGGAATAAGATCATTAATGAAGTTCTCTGCAGCATGGGTTTCAAAAAATCGTGTTACGAAAGCTGTTTATATTTCAGAATGGAAAATGGTCGTATCACAATTTTGGCGGCATTATATGTTGATGATTGTTTCTTGTTCTTCAATGATCAGCTTGAAACTGAGGAATTAATCAAAGAACTTCCATCACATTTTCGTATTAAAGACTTGGGAGAAACTAGTCATTGTCTTGGTATAAAGATCATCCATGACAAGAAAACAAAACAAGTTAGACTTAGCCAGAGGCAATATGTTGTTGATTTATTAAATAAATTTGGAATGCAAGATTGTAATCCAGTTGGTACGCCCTTGGAAGCGAATGTGAAATTCAATTATAATTTTCAACATCACCTAGAAAATGTTCCATATCAGCAGGTAATTGGATGTCTAATGTATCTGAGCGTTATGACCCGGCCTGATATCTCTTCTACTTGTTCCTATTTGAGCCAATTCAATTCAAAACAATCTGCAGAACACTGGCAAGCTGTCAAGCGTGTACTCTGGTATCTTAAAGGAACTACAAATTTGGGAATTGTATACACTAGAAATAATGAAAATGTTTTCACCGGATTTGCTGATGCAGATTGGGCAAGTGATGCTTCTGACAGAAAATCTTTTACTGGATTTGTATTCAAATTTGCGAATGCTGCTGTTTCCTGGGAATGTACAGTCGTCATGTCTTCTAGTGGAGTCGAATACATGGCATTGAGTGATTGTACAAAGGAGGCGATTAATCTGAAAAATTTGATGATTGAGGTGTTAGGAGTTTCAAAACCAATTAAATTGTTCAACGATAGCCAGAGTGCGCAGAAAATTGCTGTGAACCCTGTTATGCATAGAAGAACGAAGCAAATCGACGTTCGTTTCCATTTCATCAGGGAAAAAATTGAACGGGGAGAAATTTTGTTGGAATACCTTCATACAGCTAAGATGATAGCAGATATTTGTACTGAAGCTCTTCCAAAACCAAAGCATGAATTTTGCGTTAGTGCTTTGGGACATCCAAAAATTGCATTACGGGGGAGTGTTGGAATCTAATACAACAGTTGTATGAATTTATTCTTGATTTATATCACATCAACATGTATATTGAATAACATGTGAAAAACGTTGTTGTTGTGATAAATAAAATTTGTCACTGTTTTCTTGCCTTCAATTATTGAAATATAAATTATTTCCATTGCCTGAATTCCAGTACTATCAATGTTATCTCACAAAAGAGGATTATCAGACGGATCTTCAGTTTCAAGCTAACTGATTCTTGCAGGGAATATTTCAGAAAATATAGGATTATGACCCTACCTTGTATTTTGATTTTCAAGTCCATTATGATGTTTCTAAATCATATCCATATGTATGGTTGCGTTTCTGAAAATTATAGCTACAACAGTAGGAAAGGAGACGCTATTCGTATTCCCAAGCACAATATATCTCTTTTTGAGAAAAGTCCGTCATATACAGAAATCAAATTTTTCAATAACCTTCCGCATCACTTATAAGAAATAAAAAGCAATGATTTGTTCAAACGTAGTCTGAAGCAATATTCGCAAAATGATGCATTTTATAGTGTCACCGAGTTTCTCAACTCAAAATTTTTAATTTTCAACTTCTAGTCATTTTCGACAAACGATGTTCATTTTTTCGGAAATTACATTCAGGTGAAATATATTTTATAATATGGATTCAATAATAAGAATTATTGCTTTATTCTCGAGCGCTGAGGAATATTCGATGTGATACTATGGATATATGTATGTATATTATGATTTTTTTCGTTGTCTTCGACCTGTCCTATGTCATGTATTGTGATCAATATGGATTGAATGAATATTATATTATATATTATATTATCGTTTGGATCGTTCTGATAGAATTGTATATCAGTGTGACATGGAAGAGTATGTGTAGTATTCGGAATGATGAATCGTTTGTCGTCATGGTATGATAATGCAACTTTGTTTTTCAATTCTGTATACATATTATTACATAATATGCTTTAGCACCTGTACCATGAAAGCTTATTATATTATCGTCTCCAAATTGTTCTTTGATATATCTATGGAAAAAATCGCACATGACTGTTCTGGACGACTCTAATATGAAAAATCTCAAATATAATGGTTTATTATAATGAGCTTTCACCCTACCTAATTGAATGGTGACAAAATCAATAGTGAATTTGGAACAACTCTCGAAATTTGGTCGTGATATCAGAGAGCTAACACCTATATGTTTCTTTATATTTTATGTTTATATTCAATGTGTTATGAGTCTAAAATCAATTCTATCATCCACTTGTTCCATTGTTTTTCCATAAACGGCATTGTTCATTAGTTTAAAGAAATCTTTCTCTGCTTTGTTTTTAGATTGATTACGCATTTGAGTATTCAAATCAATATATGATTTCATCCAACACGATTTTCAGAATCTTAATACTCTATGAGTGTTCATCACGATCAAACCATTGTCGAAAGCTTGTTGTAAATTTTTGTAATGAACAATGGAAGATCGGAATGCTTACTATCAGCACTCACATTCATCAAGTGTAGATTCAGAATTTCATCGGGAGTCAACCATGAAAATTCACCCGTTGGTAATGGTTGTGACATACTATGACCGTTCAGGTTTGTTGCATTCATGCATTTGTTGCATGGAATGTATGAGGACGATTCATCTGGTGAACATTCATTGTTTGCTATATGTTTTCTTCCACAACACTGACTTATTCCACCACTTATATCTTTTTGAAAAAAGTGAATCATATCAATGTCAGTTAGTAATTCCAACTCAATATTCGTATATTCGGAAATTCCCGACAATATCGCATAATTGCAAAATGTCTGACTTCAAATACAAATCGGAATATCCACCCCAATTCTGACACTCAAACAATCTCCATAAAAGTTTAGCCCTACGGTAATCATTATCTGATATAATATGTTCATCATTGAGTTTGTCATAGAATTGATTTTTGCTTGGAAGTGATGGATAGTTCAATTTTTCAAAGTCATTAACAAAGCTATAAGGAAAAACACCTTTCTGAACGGAATTTTCCTGAATCCTCCCTTTCAACCGAATACTCCTCTCTCCCAATCCCGTACTACGGAACCAATGAGACCCAGTTCTACTCTATTCAATTGGAGCCAGACAGCGTGACGCGAGTACGACTACCGGTAAAAGAGAAGAATGGGTACATCAAGACAGGTACTCCAAGGGGCTTCCATCCGTGAAGCTCTCACCGATGCCTGCAATCATCTAGCCTGGACGGAAATCTTCAACTTCAGTCCAGATTAACTCCAAATAGTTCTAGCCGAACCAGTACGCAGCAACCCAATAAATTCAAGAGTATCATATCTTTTCTGTTGACATAATCCCGTCAGGAAAAACAAACCCAATCAACAGTATGGATGATCTAATCAGAACAGACCATTTCAATCCAGAAGAGAACATGCTTATCAGAAAATTATGCAGGAGATATGTCGATATTTTTCACCAACCAGATTCCTTACTCACGTTCATCAATCAGGTCGAACACCATTTAAATACCAAAGACGAGATTCCTGTCTACACCAAATCATACCGATATCCATATGTACACAAGGGACAAGTCAAGAAAAAAATAACTTCGTTTCTGGACCAAGGAATCATTGGAACCAGACAATCTTCCTGGTCCTCACCAATTTGGGTCGTTCCCAAGAGACTGAATGCCTCTGGGAAAGCAAAATGGCGTATCGTTGTAGATTTCCGCAAGGTCAATGAGAAAACAATAGAGATCGATATCCGATTCACTACATTTCTGACATCCTCGACAAACTCGGCAGATGTCAATATTTCACTCCCCTGGATTTTCAAGCGGTTTCCACCAGATGAAAATGGCAGAGGAAGACATACCTAAGACCGCATTCAACGTCGAAAACCTGCGGATGCCTTTCGAACTGGAAAATGCCAGTAACTTTTCGAATGGTTATGGACAACGTCCCAAAGGGTCTACAAGGGACTATCTGCTTGGTTTATATGAACGACATAATTATCTTCTCCACATCTCTATAGGAGCATATGGTCAACCTTACAAAAGTATCCTAACGTCTACGAGAAACTGGTTTCAAAATACAAGTGGACTTTCTGCGAATTTCTGAAAAAGGAAGTCAGCTCTCTAGGACACATCGTAACTCCAAATGGTAAAAAACCAAACCCAGCAGAAGTCGAAGAAATTATGGACTAGCCTGTGCCAAGAACTACCGAAGAGAACAGAGAATTCCTTGGCCTCCTAGGGTGCTACAGAAAGTGCATCAAGGACTTCGCCAAGACAACCAAACCGTCAACCTCCTGTCTCAAGAAAGATGCCCATGTAGAACACACGCCAGAATTCCTGAAATGTGTTCAAACTTGCAAAAACCTGCTTACGAATGAACCACTACTACAGTATCCGGACTCCACAAAGCCCTTCAATCTGACCACATACTCCAGTAATTTCGCCATAAGAGCCGTTCTGTCCCAAGGACCCATAGGAAAAGACAAATAAATAGCTTATGCATCCAGGACCCTAAATGAAACTGACATGAAGTAATTTATTTACCAACGAAAAAGAAATGCTAGCAATAGTTTGGGCTACTAAATATTTCCGACCGTATATTTTCGAAAGAAGATTTAAAATTTTATCAGATCACCGACACCTCCAGTGGCTCTTTTCCTTGAAGGATCCAAACTCAAAACTTGTCTGATGGCGCCTTGAAGCTAGAAGAGTATTACTATGAAGAGGTCTACAAAAGAGGTACAAGCAATCCCAACGCCGATGCGCTCTTCATAGTAGAGATACATACAAAGGAGCTCAATGGGGCAAACTACGACGACGACAAGGCATCTCTATACAACCATCCTCCATCAGAAGTTCCTGAGTCTACGGAGAACATCATCAACAATCTGTTTGAAGATAGCTTTCAGCACTATTTCCCTGAAGATAAAGTTGCCATAGCGCACGAACAAGAAATTCAGAATGAACCCTCAACCGGAATAGACAGGGAATGTGTGAACCTGAGCCCAGAAGCTCACCCAGATAAAGAAACCAGTGGCATCACCAACCATACAGCCAGAGAAAGCCCAGTATTGGAAATACCAAAATCAGAGAAGCCTCTCGAAGTCTTCAATAACCAAGTCATCTTCAAACGAGTGAGATATAGCCCAGCAAGAACGGTGATGGAGGAAATATTCCAGAATTGAAGAAGATACCACGTTCAGTTGAGAAACGATAATCTTGATGAAAACGTTTTCAACTATTCCAAGAAATATATCAGCCCTGGAAAGAAAAACGCTTTGATATTCGAAGAGGAAGAACTCTACCCCAGCATATGCAGAATCCTGAGAGAGACATTCAAGAACTCCTCTTTCTAACTCATCAAATGCAACCGCCTATTCAGTGGATTTCGCAGCCGGTACTCCTGTTGGAAGTAATAGGTGTGATTAAAACCTACACCCTATTAAAAAAGTCTTTTCTGGTCACACTATCAGACCCCTGGGATACCGTTTCTCCATCTGCTGCTAGCTGTGCCTCCCTAACGACTTCTGAGGGAGCAGTGGAGCATACCACTACAAAAACTGGCGCCCGAAATTTTCTTCGAAATTGTAGTCTGTTTCTGGTCTTGAAACAGAACTAATTTCCGAAAAACCGACTGCGCCAAGAAGTAACGCCCGCCGAACCCCGTGAATAGCGTTACAAATTGGCGCCGGAGCAGAAACCGATTTAGTGTGGAAAATTCCAGAAGTTGCCATTTGGTTTGTACCAGTTTTTTTTTTGATTTTTCACCGAATATTTATTTTTCTCAAATTGTGTAACTTGATTCTCGATTCGTTTCTATATTTGATGTTTTTTTCAGTAATAGACATTTTCTTCTAATTTTCAGCATTTTCAGCGATTTAAATTTGTGATTTTCTTTTCAGCCGCCCTGAAATAGTTCATTTTGATTTGATTTCCCAACAATAATGCCTTATTGTTGGTGAATATTTCCGTTTCAACATTTTGTTCAAATAGTTTTGAGACATTTGAATCACATCATTATATCAACCCCGACCATTCGTTGACATTATCTGTTATATTGATTTATTTTTCTTTCCAGCATTCTTGAATAACATTGTCGGTATTTTTTTTCTCTCATATATTGATCTTATTTTCCTGAACTTTCAAATAGAGTTGGTCAATTTTGTTTTTCCCGAGTGCTTTTCACCCTGGACACTTGTTGTTTTTATTTCGAGAATATTTTGGGTTCACTGATTTGTCTTACCGGATTATTGAAACTGCCCCAATTACCTGTTCGATACTGATTTGAATTGTATAGAGTGATATCAAAAATTTTAGAATTTTCGATGTGAATATTTATTGTATATAATAATAATAATAATAAACGCTTTTATTGGTAGATAGTGGATTATACAGAAAAGATACAGTAAGTACTAGAGAGAACTACCTACCAAATGGCAGAGTTACCTACGGTACCAACCAGTTAAGGTATGGAACAGGTGCTGTCTTCCACTCAACCATTGAATGCAAATAGACTAACAAATAAGGCAAAGTGTGACAAGTGCGGATTCAAATTATCCAAAAAAACTTGAATTGATAAAGACATACTAAGTTCCATAAATTCGAATGCAGAGAAAAAATAAATCGAATAAATAAATGAATTATTGGACTAAAACAAAAACTCTTCTGATAGAAGGATTTTTTTCAGTTCCTTTTTGAAACTAGAGATGGACAAATTCTTCAAATCATTCGGAATCCTGTTATAAAGCCTGGCTATGTTATAAGAAAATGACGATCGGAACTGACTCGTTGTGTGCAATGGTGGTGTAAGTCTAGACTTTAAACGAACATTCAAGTGAATGAATATATTATATCTGACCGATGAAAACTGATTGGTTTCTATATTGACATTGAAAGGTTTTCACCTGTACTTGATCTATATATCCCTGCTGCGTTCTTTTATTTGTTATTATTTATAGAGTGAAAGGTATTCATATTTGGTATATATTGGGTTCATTTATTTACTTGAGTGCGCTACATCCCGACTTGAGAGTTTGAATATTTCCATCGGATAGGAACTGACTTTGTGATATTTTGGTACATATATCTGCATACTGGGACTTAAATTTTTGATTTATTTCGTGCGGTATTGTGAAATATATTTTTTTTGAAATACCGATTAGGTATTTGGTATTTTTCAGTTGATTTTGATCAGGAGTGAATACCAACCGGATTGGTTGAATCGATTTCGGACATATTGAAATATTTCTTGGGTGAAGTACTGCGTTTTTTTTTATATTTTGAATACGTTCTTGATATTATTTGGTTGAATTTGATTTACTTACTTTATCTCGCTGTCTTCTGAACTTCTCTACCTTTCCTTTCTCTGTTCTTTTTATATATTTTTTTCTCTAACCCGAAAAAAAAACGTTTAGATTTTTTTGTCATGGCCGAACCAAACCCCCCCAACTCCGTGATGGGAAATGAAGAACAAGGAGCAATGGCTCAGAATTACTCATTTCCTAATGGGGATCAGTGTCCTACATATTCCGGATCCGACACTGAGGATAATGAAGGATCGCTCGCCTCTACATTGGAGCCTCGAGTGAGTTGGGTGTATAAATTGAAGAAACCTGAGCTGATAAAGGAAGCGGAACACCTACGAATACGCACCAATGGAACGGCGGCAGAACTTCGCCGACGAATAGTTTGGTTTCTGAGAGAACTCCCGTCCAGACTAGATGATGTAGGACCGAACATAAGAGTAGATCCCCCACCAATCCCTCCAAATACTGGGGCAATCCCCAAAAATACCTACGACCAGGAGGTGAATCCACAGAGAAGTTTTTCCGGCACCACCAACCACCAGATCCCTGTTACGAGTCTGAATGACTTCGTCCCGACCTATGTCCAATCATACCTCAATCAACTTATGCTCATGTTACTGAGCCTCGTCCGGTAATGAAGCCGTTAAAAACATACCGCTGGAATGTCCATTTCAATGGAGAAGGAGATCCAGTAGCATTCCTCGAAAGGTTGGAAGAAATTTGTGAGTCCGAAAATATCAATCCCGACCAACTCCTGGCTGCTTTGCCAGAATTACTACGTGACATAGCATTGTTATGGTATCGCAGCAACCGACGATATTGGTATTCCTGGGCAACTTACAAAAATGTTTTCAGAAGAACTTTCTTTCCCATCCATTATCGAGAAGACATTGAAATGGAGATAAGCCGTAGGCTGCAGAAACCTGAAGAGCCGTCGATCAAGTATGTGGTGGATATGCAAACTCTAACAAGAAGGCACGGTGGTTTATCTGTTGACCAAGAAACCTCTTGGTTATATCGGAATTTATTACCCGATTACTGTCATTACATTCGACTTACCAGCCCAGACAGGGACCGGAACAAATACGTCCTCGGCCTGTTTTCATTCCGCCCTAATCCGCCCAGATTCGAATCAGAAAATGGTAGTTCGAACTGCACACCCGAACTGCAACAGCCCGAATCAAAAACCAATATGTTGGAGATATGGGGAAGAGGGACATCTGAGGACTGACTGCCCCAATCCCTCGAAACTATTTTGTTCATGCTGCGGTCGGAACAACATATTGTCTAGAGATTGTGACTGTAATCAGTCGGGAAACGAAAGAAGAGCTCGACCGAATCGAGGGCAGTCGGGCTCCAACAACTGAGTCCCTCAAGTAAAGTACCACACCCCGATGATAGGCGACCGTTTGTTCCAGTTACTATCAGGGACATAACCCTCATTGCCCTTGTTGACACCGGAGCCACCAGAACTTTTGTTTCTCCAACCGTTGGTGAATGCTGTGCCCGTCACGGATTTCCGTCTCTACAACCGACCGTCCATGAATCCCGCCAGGCCGATGGTTCCCCTATACCCGTTATAAAAGTTTTTCGACCGGAGATAACCATCGGACAGGAAATTTTTGATCCAGAACTTCTGGTTATCCCCCAGCTGAGTGTAGACATCGTTATAGGTATGGATGTGCTACAGTCCCGGAATTTCAGGCTGGATTTACCAACTGGACGAATTTTTCTGAACGACGTATTACCAATGGCCTTCCCGATTCCAGGCAATCATCAAGGATTCATCTTGTAACCTCTCACGCAGACTCACCTTTTCACAAGGAATAATCTACAAATTCGAGAGGTTTTGAGGCCAGTGGATCCGTTGAACAACAAATAAATCCTGAACCGAATAGTGAGGCCGAACGCAATGATGGTGAAGTTTCGGAACGAAAGAACCTTTCCAAGCTTCAGCGCTTCCAGTCAACCAAGTACCTGGAGGCCGAGTTGCCGCTTTTCGGAAAGATTAAGGGGACAACTTCATGGATACAACATCATGTCCGGTTATCAAATCCTGAACCGATAAAATGGCGATATCGTCCTCAAAATCCGAAGATGCAGGAGATCATCAACCAAGAAGTGGAGAAGATGTTAACCGATGGCCACATTGAACCGTCCCGCAGTCCATGGAGCTCACCCGTAGTCATGGTCCGGAAAAAGGATGGTAAACCGAGATTTTGCAATGATTTCCAAAAAGTCAACGAAATAACAGAAAAAGACGTCTATCCTTTGCCATTTATCAATTCCATATTGGATAAATTGAGGGAGGCAAAATTTATTTCGAGGCTAGACCTGCGTCAAGGTTATTGGCAAGTTCCTCTCACCCCCGCCAGTAAAACAGTCACCGCATTCACGGTAACAGGACGTGGCCTGTTCCAGTTCACCGTTATGCCGTTCGGGCTTCATTCAGCGCCCGCTACATTCCAAAAGTTGATGGATACCGTTATAGGACCGGACATGGAACCGTACGCCTTTGCTTACCTGGGCGATATAATCGTTCTCGGGAAAACTTTCGACGAACATTTGAGTAATCTGCGCAAGGTATCCCAGCGCCTACGAGAAGCCAATCCGCAGCTCAACCCCGACAAATATAAATTCTGCATGGATTCACTGCGCTATCTCGGACATCTGGTTACTCCTGAAGGCATCCGAACCGACCCCGAAAAAGTAGAATCTATTCTCAGATGGCCCGCACCAACAACCATAAAAGAACTCCGTCAGTTTCTAGGTATGGCTTCCTGGTATCGACGCTTCATTCCGAACCTCTCGCAGATGGCGTCACCATTGACTTAATTGCTGAGGGAAAATAACCGATGGAGATGGAATCCAAAACAAGACGGATGATTGAATCCAGTTGAAACGCTGCCTTACTGAAGCTCCAGTACTGACCTGTCCAGATTTTTCACAACCCTTTGTTCTCCAGACCGACGCCAGTAGAAAGCTGTCCCCACCTGAGACAGAAAAAGAATGTTTGGCTGTGGTTTGGAGAATCTAGAAGATGAGACAATACCTGGAAGGTTATCGATTTACGATCCTGACCGATCATTTATCTCTCAAATGGATTCAGGCCATGAAGAGCCCGTCAGGCCGCCTGGCCCGATGGGCCATGTTCCTACAACAGTTTGACTCCGAAGTCAAATATCGCAGAGGATCCCTCAACCGAGTAGCCGATGCTCTATCTCTTCAACCGCTGTCCGATTTGGGAAACGGAGATCCAACCTGTCTAGCCACAGACTTCGTCCAGGCGGAAATGGAGTGTTCTTGGTATCATAAAAAGTACAAAGATGTTTCGGACAAATCCGAAGATTTCCCCGACTATTGTATCCAAGACGGAAAGCTTTACCGTCACTTTTGGGAATCTGGCGATATGACCGAACCCGAAATGGTCGATCCATGGAAGTTATGCGTGCCGAAACCACTTCTGTATTGCCATCCTGGAAGAAAATCACGACGCGGTGACTGCTGGTCATTTGGGAGTATCGAAGACTACCGTCCGAATTGCTCAACGATACTTTTGGCCCAAGATGTTCCGAGAAATTTCCCAGTATGTACGAAGCTCTTTGACATGCCAAAGATATAAAACGTCACAACAGCAAACTCCAGGTAAAATGCAACCCTCCCGAAATGTGAAATCTTGGAGTTCCGTTTCTACCGACCTTGTTGGACCTCTACCGCGTACGAGTAAAGGCCACAATTTCATCTGCGTATTTCAAGACAGGTTTACTGAATGGTCACAGATCGGGCCTCTACGCAAGGCAACATCCCGTGCTGTGGCCCAGGCATTATATGAGGACATCGTACTCCGTTTTGGTTCACCAAACACCGTATTAGTGATAATGGTAGCCAATACACCGGAAAAGTTTTCACCGACCTCTTGACCGAATTCGGAATTACCCGCCGACTCACTCCGATATACACCCCGCAAGCTAACCCAGTGGAAAGGGCCAACAAATCTATCAAGACCATAATTGCTCAGTACTGCGAGGACGATCATAGAAAATGGGATCAACATTTTCTTGAGTTACAATTTGCTCTGAACACTTCTCGCCAGGAGTCAACTGGATTTAGCCCGGCTTACTTGAATTTTGGTAGAGAATTCAACCCTCCACGGTAACTTGCAAAACCGGAACAGCCAGATGGAGAGACCGATGCAAAATCAAGTAAAAAAAAACGTCGTTTTTCACGTGTTTTTTCGACGCTCATTTTCGATGCGTCAAACACGTGAAAAACGACGTTTTTTTGTCACTTCGACGCATCGAAAATGAGCATCTAAAAATCACGCAAAAAAACTACGTTTTTTGGTCGCTTTTGACGCGTCAAAAACGCACCATTCGTGTAGTTCATAAATGGCATGTTTTCGTGCACTTTTTTGCGTGCAAAAAACATGCTAGTTTTGATGTGCCTGAAGGGGTGAAGGGCCTCTCTCTCTCTCTCTCTCTTACACACACACACACACAAAATCAAAGTCAGTAGATTTCAGATACAAGTATATATATTTCC
The DNA here is from genome assembly GCA_032362365.1 of Zygogramma bicolorata. Classification (NCBI taxonomy): domain Eukaryota; kingdom Metazoa; phylum Arthropoda; class Insecta; order Coleoptera; family Chrysomelidae; genus Zygogramma; species Zygogramma bicolorata. The sequence goes on along the minus strand of JAVJAQ010002568.1, from coordinate 322,172 downwards.
TATAACATATAATTCTAACTCTGTATATAGATATGTACAATTGTTGAGAGATGGGAAAAAAACTCAACTTCACACCAAGTCATCGTCGTCTACATCTTCCATGACGTCGACGTTATCGAAAGCGTCGGGGTCCACTGAACCGCCGGCGTTTTCAGAAACGTCGTCGACGACGTCCTCCAGAACCGAATAATGGCCCCACGGATAAGTATCGAAGCAATTCGGGATCAGTTTCCTCTTGTCATCGTGAGGAGTAGCGCGATTTTCGTCTGTTCAACAGTAAAAACGTTGTGCGCATACGAACGAATACACCTTTGAGTTGCGAGTTTTTCGCGATTTTCCTGCAAGCATTTCAGATAATCCTCAAAGGTGATATCGTTCGCGACCACATTGTACATGAGCCCTTTGGTTTTTTTGACGCATTTTTGACCCTGAATTTTGAAAGTGTACATTTTTGCCCGCAACCCCACGAAAGCTGTCATGATGCAACCGTTGGCTTCATCTTTCATCAAACCGGGTACTTTTTTGTTGGCTTGCGGAATTTTGAATTGGTTATCGCTTGGGTAATCGCTCGTATCGAATTTATCCAGGTGAGACGCATTAAGATTTCGATAGGCGTCATCACAGGTGAGTTCGTACACCAGAGAGTCCGTATCGGTATACATGAGCTTACACTGGTCTCGCGTATACTTTTTCATCATGAAATCATAATGGAAATCGTATACGCAGACCTTGGATATATCGAGGATGGACATGCCGATATACAGGAGTTTGTTGAACTCCAAATCGCACTTGGGGAGTTCGATAGCCATGAGGTCGTTGTCGAAGATGGTTCGATTATGGAATTTTGGACTGCTGATGAGATTTTTGGCGCCGAACCGGCCGTGCCATCGGTTTACCAGTTTCACCACTCGATATTTCCGGATGTTTTCCATCGTTTTGCCGAAAACACTGTTGTTGGCAAGCTTGTAGTGGTTTTTGCCGAAAGTCGTGGTCGCCTGCGCCCGCAACCTCGTATTCAGTTCAATGTAGGACTTGAGCCAAGCCTGCTGCTTGAACTGAAGTACTTTGTGTACTTTTGTGAGTACAAGTCCGTGCGCTAGTGCCTGTTTCAGTAGCCGATAGTGTACGACGTATCTTTCCTTTCGGTACAGGGTGGTCATCAATTTTGGGTGTTTTGAGTTTGGCGGTACTCGGTTTTCGGCGCACATCGGAAAATCTCGATGTTTGTCGTGAAGATGCTCGGGGTACTCCAAGTGGACCTCGAGAATATACCCAACGTCGGACGAGTCCGAAACGTTGCGAATATCCAGATCGTCGAAGTTTTCGACCCATTTGAAATGACCCACCGGCAAATATTCCATCATAGCCCATCCATAGAGGTTGTTGACGTCGAAATACATCAAGTACTTGGACGGTTTCGATGGATCGAACTCGGCCATGTACTTGTTGTTGGCTCTAGAGTAGCGGTTACAGCACTGGCTGATACCGCCTCGAATGCCTCGCTCTATGAACAGCACCATGTCGACGTCTCTGAGAAGTTCCAGTTTACACTTTGTGTACTTCAACATACACGACCACGTATAGCCGGGCAAGGTGAAGTACCAAGCGGGATCGGGCCCGTAGATGCTGTGGCCGATCTTGCGGAAATTCTCAAAGATGTCGGTCGGTCAGCAACAATATGTCGGTTTTCATGTACAGATCCGAATATTCACCGAGGGTTTTCACCCCGAACGATTGCCACACCCGTTGCGCATGCTCGTACTCGCTTTCGGTGATGTCGCAATCGTTCAGTTTATTGTGAAATTCCTCGAGAGCTGGCAACTGTGTACACTCCAGTTTGTCCAGCGTGTCGACAAAGTCGTATGGGAATACCCCTTTGCGCGTGAGCAGTTCGTATTGTTCGGCGCTCACGTGACTGAATTCTGTGCGCGTTGCGTGCAAGTCTTCAGTTTTCATGGTGCGCACCAATCCATCCAAACTCATACTCAAAAATCGGAAAGAGTCGATGAAGCGGAATCTGATGGTCGTCTCCTCGTCGTACTGTGTGAAGGAAATGAACTTTTCCTTGTTGATCGGCAACAGGACTATGCGTCCACGTTTAGCCAAGTCCCTGATGATGAAATGGCTGTCGTAGCCGCCCAAGTTGTGGAACACAATAGGCACTACGAACTGCTTCTTGTACTGTAGGTTGCATTGCGCAAGCGCCCAGCCCCAGAATAATCCGGTGAAATGGTCGTGGTCGGCCACCTTTGCGTCCTCCGCCTTGAAGGGGAGTCCGCAAATGTGGCAGAGTCTCGGCCCGACGGATATACATCCATCGGTACGATATGATGGATTTTGGCCTCAACCTCTTTGGCAATGTCCTTCATTCGATCGGCGAACCATTCCATCGAGTCTGCGCCTCGATGGCTATCGTTAAACGACAAAGAGTCGTCGTATGTGCATTTGAAGTAGAAGCCTGCGCTGAAAGCCGAATGTTTTTGGTAATTTTCGGTTTTGCTCATTTTGGACTTGGCCAAACTGTCATCAAAAGGCTCCAGAATGCTTTCAAAGTCCGCGTATATCACAAAAGGAGCTTTCTCTTTGAAAACGAAATTTCGGAATTCGATATGTGTGTATTTTGGAAATCTAATTTTGCATGAATTTTGAGTCTCACAGTCAGCCGTATGACTGTCGAGTTTCTCCTGCGTGGAAAAGTAATTCAAACATAGGTCACAAATGAATTGTTTGTGGTCGTGCTTACTGAGTTGTGAACCGACAAGTCGAGACAAGTCTTTGATCCAACAGTAATATCCGCGGATGTTTGTGACGTCATCGTCCGTATCGTCATCGTCTTCCTCGTATATTATCGGTAGTGGGTCGTAGTCATTGATTTTGGGTATGTTTGTTCGATCAAAAGTAGATTTACATGTCTGTCTAATTTATTTTTCGTCTGTCGAATGGGAGTAACATCGAAATAGGGTCGAGAGTCTGATGATGGTTTGATAAATCCCAAAATGAACACATTGACCGAAATAGAGTTCATTTTTTCGAATTTATCGATTTGTTTGATGGTCATGGGAAATTTCAAACCCTCTGTATTCAGTTTTTCACGCCAATTCGGATACGATATTGTACGATCAGAATTTTTAACATTTTGTACTGGATATAGAGCCGAAACGATCGCCCAAGCGAAACATGCATCGTCATCGTTTTTGACGTTGATGCAAGCTCGTTTTCCCTTGATTGGTTCCGGAAGTTCGATGAAAGATGAACCACGCCCATTTCCGAATCCCGCTTTATTGATATTTATTTCCAAACTCACGATTTTCCTCAAAGACCACCCGCTTTCCCTCCCACTGTATTCGTCCAAATTAGTCAAGATTTTTCCCTCGATATTTTCCTTCAAATACGCTTTCAAGTCCGTCCCCTGGTCAATCACTTCGTTTTTAGTGTTGAAATATTTCATTTCCACGCTCTCATGTTGATCGGCGGAAATTTTGAAGAACTTTCCGCAGAGAGCTGCGTTCACTTTCAGCGACGCTCCGACCTTCTTCAGTGCGTTCAATATGCGACGCTCGAAAAGGCTGAAAGCATAGCTGAAAAATTGAAGTACATCTTTGTGCTTCAAGTTAAGGTTCATATAAACCCATAAGAAAATTAACGGCAAGTTCAAATATTCCGAAAAAAATCAGAGTTATGTGAGCGTCCAAATATAATGATTCTTGAGATTTTGGAGAATATCTGTCGAACAGTTTTTGGGGAAAAAAATTAAAAGGTCATTTTTAGGGTATTTTTCAAGTTTTCTCAATAACTATCCGACAGTTTTTATTCAGACTATCAAGGTATTTCAATGTTGGGAAAAGAGACAATCATAATTTTTTCCGGAATTTTTGAACTTACAGTTTGTCTACAATTTCTAAAAAATCAGAAAAACTCATTATAAAATCAACTTGAATCGAAAATGATTGCTTCTCAAAATGAAATTTGTAAGAATGAACATCGAGGAACAATTCATACCAGTTTTCGAATCTGAATTTGCATTATTTCTATTTTTAAGAACGATTTCAAAATACTTCGTCATGAAATCTCCTCGAACGCTCTGTACCATCGAAATTGGCCCGGCAGGTGCTGCCTCTGCTGAATAGGAATGAAAAGACAATGTGAAGTTCGGTGTCAATCCAGAAGGTATCGCATAATCTGTTATTTACTGTACAACGTTGCCAATAGTTCTAAACAGAGATATCCGATGTATGTTATTTCTATTCCTGGAAAGAAAAGATAGGTTGTTCGGATATTGCGATTTTTGTCCAGATCAGTTGTTATGCAGTGTGGCCAGGATGAGAATAAACAGAATGAGGATCTCGGCAACGGCAAGAGATACGGATTCCGTTATATGAGAGAAAGTTGTGCATTCGAGGAAATTATTTATATTTTTCAGTTAGGTATTTCAAGAAAGTGAAAATTCCAAAATTCCTTTCCATCTTTTGATAATAATAATTATTCGATAGAATGATAAAAAATCTCATGAATAAGTATCGGCTTCTCGAAATCCTAATTTTTTTTTGAATACCCGGCAAATCTGAGGTCACGTGATATAAGTTTCAACGGATTTTTCAGTTGTCAGACAATTGAATATTAATTGATAGTGGATAAAAAGTCGAGATAGGAACATGTAAACCATTTTGAACAATGAATAGTTTCGACTAAAAAAATTCATAACGTTGAAAAATTGATATTTTTTACACCTTATCTATGTAATTATATTCGCTAGACCCCATGTGATAGATCATCTGGGAGAATCTGAGAATGCAATAATAGTATATTATATACCTAGGGACTGAAGTGGTATTTTGAATCGCGAGACAAAAAGTTTATAGCCCGAACAACGGGAGGGCGACATAACTTTTACATAAGACTTTTTTTCATATTTATCAGAATAATCGATTATGAACAAATACGCTCTGCCGAGACAGCCGGTATGTCGAGATTAACCATACCAAATCAACTTCTAGGGATAGTATCACAAAAAAGTTGTTTCCCAAAAAATGACATGTGCCGTCACAACGGAGAAGACTTGGAAGTTTTCAATAGTATAAGAAGTTTATAATTACCTTTTAAGATTCCATCCCCTTCGCGACTTTTTCACAATTAAACGAGGCATTGTCTTTCTCTATTCTCTATATAAATATAAAAATCACAAACTCACACAGTACTTCGCAGTACTTCGACAGATGTTGAGATATGGCAACACCACATATATCCGGCAGTGGAACATTGGAAAGTCAGTAGATATTGCAATAGAAAACTGTAATTCTTGGAAATATTGCAGCAGAAAACTTCAATTTTTCTGTCGCGAAGTGTCGAATTGATGTAGCTTTGGTTGCATAGATTGCAGAAGACAAAGCCCGCTAGCGCCATCTTACAGATCATAAACGAGAAATTTGTCACTTTATATGAACCTTAATGATTATCCCCGTACGTACGCGCCCCTGAAAGGTGGAAATCAAGTCCTCCCAGATGACGCGGCTTTCCAATTTTCGCACCCCTTCCCCAGCTGCCAACCCCCGCCTCTCGACCGGATTCTTCAGGAAATTTTGAAACGCTTTGACATGGCCTAAATTTGTTTGAAGTTTTCTCAATGTGCCGATTGAAGAGGAATCCGATACCCGAATAGCTTTTTTCAATATACGAACAGATCGTTTGCTGTGCTTTAGCCAAAGTTCGCTTTCGGCCGCGCTGAATTTTGCCCCCAAAGTTTTCTGAATTTCCCCAAATTTAGTAATCATTTCGTCACTGACAGCGGATATTTCTGCCATTATTCGGTTTTATATGGAAATATGGTGCAAAAAGAGTATTTTTCTCACGTATTTCTCGACGTTGGTAGATCGCCTGCGGCTCCTCGTTGGATACTAGGAGTATTACTCTGGTAGATGAGTTGTTCTATTTCCTCAGATTATTCTGGAAGGTGAAATGCCCTATACGTCTCAGGACTGCTAGGCAAGAATTCGTGTCTTCACTAGTCGTTGCTCTGGATTTGGCACGGCTTATTTCCGCTCAAGCTGTTCAGCGGAATAGTCTTTTTGTATCCAGTTGAGTTAGCAACTGCGTTTATATCTGCAAAATCAATAATGGTTGTTTCTGAAAAATATCAAATGTCCAAAGGAAGGATTTTGATTCGCCCCCGGCCAAAATTGAACACTCTGTATGAGTCGATATTGGCTTCGTCACCCTGTACATACGATCGAAAGAAAAATTTTGACGCACACAGTATATGCTGATACGTTTCAAAAATTGTTTGGGCTCACGCTGTATATGCCTATTCGTTTTGAAAATCCCCCTCCCTCACCCCAGTATGAGCCGGCAGCCTATGAACCGAGACGCTTAAAACTTCATCACCCTGTTCATACGTTCGAAAGAAAAATTTTGCCGCACCCTGTATATTCTGATACGTTATATTGGTTCACCCTGTATGAGCCAGCAACTTGTACACACTTCAGTTTGAATGGAAAATTTTTTGCCACACACTGTATATGCTGATACGTTTGGAAAAAATGATTCATCCCGTATGAGCCAACACACTTCAGTTTCAAGGAAAAAAATGTGCCACACACTGTATATGCCGATAAGTTCGAAAAAATTCACACTGAGCCAACACACTTGACAGAAAAAAGTTTCGACACACGCTGTATATGCCTATATGTTTCAGAAAATCATTTTGGCTCACGCTGTATATGCCAATTAGTTCGGAAAAAATCTCCCCCTGTATGAGCCGGCAACCTATGGATCGAGACGCTTAAACTTCATCTTCCTGTACATACGCTCGAGAGAAAAATTTTGACGCAAACTGTATATGCTGATTCCTTATATTAGTTCACCCTGAATGAGCCAACAACTTGTACATACTTCAATTTGAAGGAGAAAAATTTGCCACATACTGTATATGCCGTTCGAAAAAACTCACACTGAGCCATTACACTTTAGTTAGGAAGGTTCGACACACCCACTGTAAATGCCAATACGTTTGGGAAAAATTGCTCATCCTGTATGAGCCAACAATATATGAATAGAGATGTTCGAAACGTCACTCTGTATAAACGTTCAGAAGAAAAAATTGACGCACACTCTATATGCTGATACCTTCGAGAAAACTCGCCCTGTATGAGCCTACACACTTCAGTTTGTAAGGAGAAATTTTCGACACACACTTTATATGCCGATACGTTTGAAAAACTCACACTGTATGAGTCAACAACTTGCAGATACTTCACTTTGACGGAAAAAGTTTCACCATACGTTGTATATGCCGAAAAAAGATCAACACTTGCGCATGAATCGCTCTCAACCTGTATGAGCCGTTTCGCGAAAACACTCCCGAGTATGAAGAAAAAGAGGTACTTACATCTTTCAGAATGAAGACACAATTTGCACAAAACACTTTGTTGATCGAGAGAGCGAGCAGTTTATTGACAGAGATGTTTACTCGACGAGTTCTCGAAGCAAAATGACTAGCGTCGCCTACCTACATCTATTTTGAATGCTAGTCAGAGTCGTCTGGGATTTCCCACGTATTTTTTTTGTCTCGTGTGAACTGTTCTGGAATTTTCGAAATTCCTCAATTCTTGGAAAAACATCGCTTCGGACATGCTGGTTCAATTCGTGGAATTTGTCAGAAGCCCGGTTCCTTTCCGTCGGAGGCAGATAAGGCTACGTAAACAAGTCCGCGATGATATCATCCGGTGAATACCCGCAGTTCTGCAAGTCTCAGCTTGTCGATGCCTCGAATGAATAGCGGACATGGGTGGACGTCTGGGGGTCACCGTTTCCCGTCGCCCGACCGCTCTGGGACCCCGCTTCGACGACATAGGCGTAGTATGTTCCCAAAATCTCTCGAAATACGCTAGGCCGGTTTCGCCTCACCTGGAGATGGGGCGAAACCGGCTTACATATACTACTAGCATAAGAAAGCATTTGTTTCCAGGATGTCACGAACTAGCATTAGGCGTATTTTGAAAACCCACAAAATGCATCCTTCCAAGATTAAATTAACGCAAGAAGTGAATGAAGATTATTTCGATCGACGCTTGCAATTTCACGAGTTGGTTAGTGAACGAGCGGTGGAAAATCCACATTTTGTTTTCAATATTTGCTTCAGTGATGATTTTTTTTTTCTCTATGGCACAGTTAATCGCCATAATTGTCGCCATTGGTCTGATTCAAATCCTCACATTTTTCACTAAGTGCAAATTCAATATCCACAAAAATTGAATGTATGGGCTGAAATTTTTGGTGACCGTATTGTTGGCCCATGGTTTTTAGAAGGCAATTCAACCGGACAAATAATAATAATAACGTCTTTATTATTCTCTCCTTCAGTACATGCAATTGAAAATAATCCTTCAAAATACATTTAGGAAAATAAAGGGCGAAGTTCAACTTGGCAGAGTAGTGCTACTCTGTTGTTCTTCCACTCAACCCCACTTGAATGTATATGGAGCTTCTGAAAGATACTATTAATCCCCTTCCCACTGATATTATTGAAAATTACCACAAATATCGGGAGGACCTGATAATGACAAAATGGTTAAGGCTTTCGCGGCCGAGGTTATTAGTATAACTACTTTTCTTCGGGCTTGAAGGCCGAAGAAAAGTAGTTATACTAAGGACCTGTTAATATTTTAACAAGATGGGGCTTCTCCGCACTATGCTCTGCCTGTTCGGCAGTATTTTGTTCAGGTCAGACTTTTCCGGTTCACTATGGATTGGGTGGCGGGGCACTATCGAATGGCCACCACGAATACCAGACCATTCGCCGTTAGATTCGCTTCTGTGGGGTCATTTGGAAAGCAGAATTTAACTGTACTCCTCCTGCATCACTCGATGATTTACGGCAACGAATCACAAATGAATGTCGCCAAATCCCTCCAGGAAAGCTCCACAATGTTCGAATACGTTTCCAGTAGAATCTCTATTACTGCAGGGAAGCTGGAGGTGCCCATTTTGAGCATATGCTTACACGAGACTAAAGTAACTTCAACTCTGAATTTAATATGGTTCGTCCAAATTAAAAAACATATACACCATTGTTTGGAGAATTCCAAGATCATTCAAACGATGTGCGACTCGTCCTCTATTCCGTATTAAAATTCCAAGGGTTGTTCACCCTTCTGCTCCGGGGTTGAAGTGACGACGCTGTAAATGGGAAAAAACTGTTCCTGTCTGAGCGTTTTTTAGGATTTGCAAGATTAGTACCCAAAACCTCCATGTCAAGTTTTCGATGGCCCACCCTGTATATGGATTTCAACTATCCCTTTTACCACCTATTTCATATACGGGTACTTCATTCTTACATCAAATTGTTTCAATCATTCAACAGCAGCTCTGTTACCGCTGTTTTCAGAGGATTAATGTTAAATTTATCATCTGTGGGATTGTCTCCATCAATTCACTCATTGGTTCATAGAGTTAGTTCCATACAGAACGAAAGCTTCAACTTCATTTTCACCCAAAAATTACCTCAAGATCCTGTAGTTTTTTTTTTTTCGAAAGTGTCAGGCAGAGAACAAAGTGAAAATTTCACAAATCCTACACCGATTCAGTTCGTGAGAGTCTGCACATAATTGTTCATTTTGAATCTAATTCATCCAGTAACAGTTAATTGTGATGACGATCTTGAAGCAGTTTCTACCAATCTGACTCATTTCAATTTTCAAAGTAGTGCCAGTGAAACATTATTCATCAATTAATACTATGGTACTCTATTCTTGAAGATACTAAAATTCATATTTGTGATTTTCATGAACAAATATAACCCGAACAAAATGCTTTCAAACATGTAGTCTCAGGCTACTCAATTGATAAGTGCCTTGTGTGATGAGTTTCAAGAACAAAATGAAGTATTGGATTCCTCCAATGCATTTATTCACTTCAAGGGTTATGACTATGACAAAAATTCGTTTGGTGGATTAAAAATGGTACGTGAGAATTTTTATCAATTTTTGTGCACGCTATGATCTCACACCAACAAAATCATTCGGTCAGGTGATACAAAAGACAGTTGCATCAGCAAGTTATGATTTATACAACTCTGAAGTATTTCAAATGAATGCAAATAATAAAATTCAATCGAAACCAAGTTTTTTAATCTACTTGAAATCTTACTAAATATTTTTCGCTTGCGTTTCATCGAAAATTGACCATTACACTTTCCAAAAAAAATTAATCAAATCGATTTTCTTTTCACCAGTTCTTGAGGAAAATCAATCATTTCTCGAAGGAATGCGAGATAATTATTCCATTTAGAAAAAAAATCGCATTTTGATTTTTTGAAACAAAAAAAATTCCAAAAGAATATTCGCCGTCACTTTTCAACTAGTACCACTCATCCATATATTTCTTTTATCAAATTCCAAACATAAAGGCTTCATCGAAATTAGTTTTCCCATAAAACATGATTCTTAATTTTGGAACAAACCCAATAGCTCCTCACAAACGATATGGAAACGTCACACAGTAAAAAAGCCATCGATTGGAATTTTTCGATATTGAGGTTATGTAACAATTCATTCAAATTTTTTATTCATCATTTGAGCATTTTCACTTCCAATGTCAGAATTTCCATGTTCGAAATGATTGCATTTACGAATCCAATGCCAGACAGCTGTTTCGACCCACCAGGTCTCATCAATGACACTTGGCTGAACTGTGAACACAAACACAGTAGACCTGTTTCCAATGGCATGTTCAATCAATTCGATGACAAAGCACACTTTGAGACGAACTACAATGGAGTCTTTGCCTGTGTTATATACTAATGACAATATTTCAATTTTCGCAAGGTATATTTTAAATGAAAATGTCAGTAGCTTACATTTTGGTGGATCCATCGATAAGCATAGAAACCTTCGGAGTTGTAACGTCCCGTCTCAAACAATGATGTGCACTGAATTGTAAACACAATCTGAAATGTGATCACTCTTGAATATACCTGTATTCATTAATGTAGTAAATTCAAGATTGAGTTGAAGTTGAAAAACAACTACTCACCGCTACCCATTCATTACTCTCTAGCATGTAATTTGTAAGCTTTAGGATTCTGATTCATATTTGGCAATGAATGAAGTAATCGAATACCATATTTCTGCAAATGATCCTTTCAATGTGAACTAAGTTCCATTCATGAAAAAAATTTGTGATTATCAAGATTTTTTGCGATTCAATTATTTCAATGGGGATTATGAAATTTTTAGTTTTCAAAAATATTTTGAAAACCATTTTGCTGGATGTCAAATCAATGAATGATATGAATTGCACAAATGGGATTCTAATCTCTGTGAATGAATCACAGAAAAGTCGAATAATAGGTATATAGTCTTTCGTTTTGTATGATTTTTTTTCGTGCTCCTTCCACATGTTTTCAACACTTCTCAGTTTTATCATAGCGTTCATGAACAGTTTTGAATTGTTTCCAATCCTGCCAAGTTGCTGCGAGAAATTGCATCGTCGAAACAGGGTGTTAGTGTAATATTCGATTCTGTCATATGTTTTTTTCCATTAATACGTTCAGTTGTCCGACCTAATAAGTTCTAAAAGGGTGAATTATATGTACTGTGAATGTTCGAACCAATACCCCACACCAACTACTGGCAATAAAACAAGTTTCTGATCTCAATGTATTTATTGTATGAAGTAACCTTGAATTTTTTACTCAGAAAAATATTTGGACGAAATACGTATAAATAGTAAGTATTAAAAACTAAATGAGTAATCAGGTACATAATGCAATTCCTGCAATTTACACACCCGCATGCATCTAATCACACAATCACGACACATTGCATAGTCTCATGAAAATAGAAATTCACCAGAAAAAAAAAGAGTGGGGCTAATAAAAGTATTTTCGAATGCATTCCTTCAGTACAATTTTTTTTATAATGATAGTGGTAATGGAAGTCTTGACAGTTGCCAGGTCGACAAGAAAATCAATCCGAAGTGGTGGTATAGGAAAAGAAATGATTTTTTATGGTACGTTTTCATTGGTGTACTATACGAAAATCATTATTTTCCACGATATATTCAGACTGAAATAATATATATGATGTTACTACCACTTGGTTTTGATATATTGACTTATATCAAAGGAAAAGTAAATACTCTTGGGCATACTTAGGAACTAGACGAGTTCTGTGAGTAATCTGTGTGAATTTCTATTTGTGAAACTCCATTTCTCAGATAGTAACAAACTTATAACTACTTTGAATAATTAGCTAATTATTAGTTATTTTGAATCAGAAATGAATGGTTACGGCTGAACTTTGTATCTTTCCATGAGAACACGTGAATTTTGATATTTCATGACACGAATCAGATCATCAAAATTATTTTTTGGATCTATAAAAAAAAAAACGAAAAGTCATTACGTATTTACTTCACCTATTTCAATCGAAATGCTGTATTGAAACAACGGGCTTCTCGGAACAAGCCACACATAGACATATTTTATTCGAATCTCGCCAAAAATAAAATACTTGGTTTTTCACTGCGAAGTACGTATTCCGGATATGTATAGCTCACTATTGGAAAGATTTATTCCATATAAAATATACATTAAAATTATCTACATCAGTACAAAACATTAACAACATTCTAAAACATAAAAAGTCTTCAATGAGTTTTTAATTACCTAGTTTTGCTTCTTAAAGTATTTGAGGAACTTAGCAGTCATGGTTTCTCTGTGAGATTGATTTGCATGATACAGATTCTGATTCAGTAGAAAAATGTTTCAAACAAAAAAAAATAGTGAATGAATGGAATTAATTGGAAAAATACCATTCTTATTTTTTCGATTATGATTTTATGGAAATTATGAAAATCACACCCTGTCTTTTTGACTTGTGGCGTGAACTCTTAATAACCAATGTTGAATGTTTTCACATCGAAATATCTCTGAATATTGTTTTGAATAATATTAAAGATCGTTCATATTTGAAAAAATCACTGGAAGATAATGTTCACATATTTGTACATACTGAATTGGAAAAAATTCATACTGAGCGAAGTCAGAGATTATCACTCATTCATATTTCCAGTTGCAAATGATATTCCAGTATTGATACATTATGAAATCTACCAAACCATCGAATCTGTATCATATGGAGTGACTCATCACTAATTATTTCAATGTAAGGAAATAAAAATTAGTTGTTAAATTCACCTTACAAGACACATGAATTTATTATAGTCAAGATTTATTAAACTGTGCTGTTCATAAGAATAGTTCTATTCGAAACTACAATTTGCGGTTCACATATGGAAGTTATGGAAGGGCAGGAAAAACATCTTTTGTAGTCAATATTTCAGTCAGTTATAAAATATTCCATTTTGCTACGCCAAATACACATTTTTTCAATATCTTTCACAAATTATGCGAACCAAAATTTAAACCCTTCATTATGAATTTAACTCTTCAAGACGGCTAAAAACACCGAAACACATTTTCGAAAGTCTTCTTATCAGTAATAAATCACCCTCTACAAGTTTTCCTTGAGCCTGTTGTATAGTTTTTGCTGCTACGAGTATGCGTAGTGAATCCTCATGACATTGAATCTCTTTACAAACACGCATGAGTGAATTTGTGTTTACATATTGCATTTGGTTGAAATGAATGGAATTATAATACTATTCTTGTGATGCACTGTAAAGGGGTCTCATTTCTCGTTGAAACTCGTTGACTAGAAATAAAACTGAAAATCGTATGGTAAGAAGTTGCCTTGTTAAAAATAACCATATGTACGATTACCTACTTGATGGATTCGACTTGAAATGAAATTTGAAATATGTATTATTTGAGGATGTTCGAATCTGAATAGGTATTAAATGGTGATATCAACACGACTATATTGAAATGAGATGCACACTTCTGGTGTTTCAGTATGAATAAATGCGAGTTTAGAAATTGGAAAAATTGAGTCCATTGATTTTTCAACCAGTGCAGTGATAACTTGAAATTTCAAATGATTAGGGGCAAATATATCAGATGAGACAACGTTAACTCGAAATCTATTTTCTGTGAATAATTTTGCAAATATTTTTCAAATATATATGGAATTTGGGGCAAAGTGGCCACTGGGGGCAAAGTGGCTTATTTCAAAATTTGGATGTACAATTAATCAGTCGAGCTTAAACTGCTCTCAAGCACGCACGCGGTTTGATATAGTGAGTGGAAAATTCAGAACCACGTGTTTATAATATTCAGAGGTAAGTAAATTAGAGGCATAGATGAAAGTTGATATGATTTATTTGTTATTACATATTTTTTTAATAAGATTTCGTATGTGATAAGCAAGCCTGTACGAGCATTGGAATGAAAAACAAATATTATATTTTTTATTGTTGATGAATTGTTCTATGTATGTTGGGGTGAAGTGGTTTTCCAACTGCGGGGCAAGGTGGTCACTATAGCCACTTTACCCCATAGCATAAAATCACTGTAGGAACTTTGATGAAGCAAGTAAAAGTAGAAACATTCTTGATTCACCTACGGGCTTGTAAATCTCATAGGTAAGTACAGTGGAAAAATAATCGAAATAATTTCCATTTTTACAGAATTGGCGCATTGGTGCGTAACTATAAACGGAAGAGCCAGCAGCACTCTTGGTCAGAGGGAAGTATGGCAGCAGCAATACAAGACGTTAGGCACGGGATATTTTCAGCAAAAAAGGCTGCATCACAATAACACGTTTCTTCAACAACACTTCGGCGACGGTTGAGATCTAACAACGAACCCAATGCAACAGATAGAAAACTGTTAGGTCGATTTAGACCTGTTTTTTCGGCAGAACAAGAGAAAGAGCTGGCCGATTATATCTTAGAGATGTAAATTAGGCTCTTTGGTCTTGGCACGAGGGAGTTGAGGCACCTTGCCTTCCAATTTGCGGAAAAAAACCATATTGCACACACCTTTAACGCAGTTGAAGGACTTCCAGGACGTGATTGGATTCATGGATTCCTAAAAAGAAACAAAAATATTTCTTTGAGGCTTCCGGAATACACTTCGGCAGCTAGTGCTTCGTCATTTAATAAATACGTTAATTCATTTTTCACTTCATTTGGGAGAAATGCTCGAAAAATACAAATGTCCAGCCAGTAGAATTTTCAATTGAGATGAGACCGGTATCTCTACGGTACCAAATAGGCCCTCAAGAATATTCTCCATGAAAGGATAAAAACAAGTGAGCAGTCTTTCTTCCGCTGAAAGAGGCACTCTAACAACTGCCGAAATTAGTTTCAACGCCACTGAATTTTACATACCTCCCCTCCTAATATTTCCAAGAGTTAGAAAATGCCCACCACTTGAGCAAGGACTTCCTCCAAAATCAATCGTGGAATATCATCCATCAGGGTGGATGCAAAGTGAAATTTTTTCAGAGGCTTGGTTCGAACACTTTTTAAAGTATTCCAAACCTACCGAGACTGATCCTGTGTTACTGGTCTTAGACGGACATGCCACTCACAAAAAAAATCTAACGTTGGTCGAGAAAGCAAGGGCAAATCACGTGCACATTATTGTAATACCACCATACACATCTCACCGTCTACAACCCTTGGATGTAGCCTTCATGTTTCCACTAAATTCATACTACCAACAAGAAACAAAAAAAAGGCTTATAAATAACCCTGGAAAGGTAATAACTTTCACCAAGTCGAAAAGCTTTTTGGTAATGCTATCAACGGTTTCAAAGTGACGGGAGTTCATCCCCTTAATCCTGATGTATTTCCAGAAGATGCATTTAAACCGGCAGATGCCACAGATAGATCTCTGAATAAAGACCGCCCAATAACTCCGCAACCCCTACAACAACCCAATAACCAACAAATCAATAACTCTCCACAACCAGGTCCCTCTAGCGCCAGAACACCGTCTCCTGCTAGGAACGCAGAGCCTACAGCCAGTATTCTTAGTGAAAGTAATATTTACTATTCACCAGAGGATATATTGGCATTACCAAACGCAGGCGAATCAAGAGCTCCAAAACGAAAAATGAGAAAAGGACAAACTATGGTGCTCACTTCAACCCCTAATTACGAAGAACTGAAGAAATGGTGAAAAAGATTTGATGGCAGGGAAAAAAACATTGGCTGCAAAAAAAAAGAAACATAGAAGAATTAACATCTTCGGACAGTTCAGCTGAAGTGGAGCTAGACGATTCTTCTTGTGATTCGGATAATAGCGATCTAGAATATTATCCTAAGCCCAACGAATTTAACGCCGAAGCTATTGAAGTTGAAAACCTTAATGCAGATGATTTTATTTTGACAGAATCAACATCTGACAAAATGACGAGAAAACGTTTTGTTGCTCAAATAATGAGCATTGAAACGATTCCAGAAACTAAGATCAATGTGTCATTTTTGCGACAATATCGGCAGTCGAAAGACATTTATGTTTTTCCTGAAGTTAAGGATCTCAGTGAAGTTTTCAAAAAAGAGATTTTTGGGAGAATGAGAGTTCAGTATCTGAGGTATAGCAAAATATGGGTGTTTTAAAGCAGAAAATAATACGTCTCGACTGAATAGTTCGGTTTAGTTTCAGTAGTTCTTCACTATTATGGATCTTAGGTACCAGAAACTTTTTCGTGTAACGAAATTTATTAGAATTTAATTTTGTTTATTTTTCTGCTACGATTTTTTTCCTTTCAAGGAACTATGTTGTGTCATTTTTTGGGTGATTGTTACTTTATTCTATGTAGTTTATATTTCCACCCTGAAAGTATTAATAAAAATCAACTTTATCCAAGTCTTATTTACTTTTCAGATGGTGTCCACTTTGCCCCTATATACCTATCCACTTTACCCCATACTTGGGGCAAAGTGGATGATTTGCAGCAAGCTATTTTTTCTATTTTCTTTTCGTAGCACTTACTTAGAAACAATCAACCATTCAAAAAAATTAAGTGCTCTTATGAATAAAGCGATTGGCATGGTTGTGCGTCTCATTCTATTTTGATATAAAGTATTTTCGGTATTTTGAAGTTGAGGTAGCCGCTTTGCCCCAAACTCCCCTATATATGTAAGTATATGTATATATATATATATATATATATATATATATATATATATATATATAAAAGGATAATTTTGGATGAGCATAATCTGATTAATTTACAAAAAAGAATATATTTCAACAGTAAAGCTATGGTCAAAAAATCAATGGAACTGGGAGATGATTGTTCGACAATGTGAAGAAATGTGTTGAACGGCTCATCAAATTACCTTTCTGGTTCTCAAAGAATTACAATTTCTAATTTCAATATGAGTTGAAAAAATTATCCTGGTTTTGGCTGACACCAACTAAACATTGGTACTATCTATCCTACCAGATGTTTTTTGATCTATTTGCTCATCATCACCATCCTCGGACTCCCTTCTGCTTCCCACCACAAGTTTACTGAGGATATTAGAACTGCTAGATCTCTTTGGTCCCAGTAAAGGCTCCTTTGGACAACATATCTCCATAGGAATATTGTCCGATTCTGTTTTAGTTTCGTACATGGAACAATTACCTCTAAAAGTTGCACTGCCTGTCGATTTGGTTGGCGAAACTTTCGTATCGTTAAGAACAATATCAAGCTGATCGCTGTTTCCTATCTGGAGGGAGGAAATGGGCCCTTCCAGGCAAGGCGTGAGCAATCTGGGATTAACTGCGAGGAATTCTACCATCTCAGACGCAGAGGGACGATCTTTGGCATCACGTTTCCAACACGACCGAATGAGACCATCTCTGCAAATCATAAATTAAGTATTTATTGGTGAACACATAGTGATAATACAAAGGAATGCCAGCTCGGTTTCAGAATCACGCGAGCTGAATCGTCCGTGTATGCCTATGTCGTCCTGAAGGGGTCAGGAGGGTCAGCTGATGGGAAATAGGTCGTCCATGGTCGTACCCCCATGTAATTGCCTGGAAAAGTCTTCCTTCAACGAACGTCAGATGTCAAATGTGTCATAAGTCATTCAAGAAGGTAGATGCGTTTTCTGGCGCTCACGTATTCAAAACGTATCCGTCTGTCTCCTTTTCTCTCATTTATGGCTAGCCAAATAGTGTGTGAGAGAGAGAGAGATGAAGAGACGAATACATTTTGAATAGAAGTGCCAGAAAACGCCTTAGGTTGCATCCAGACAGCACCGTCAGATGTCAAAGAGCTTCAACAGAAACAGAAGAAGATGAGACTTGTGAGTAGTGTTATCGGCTAATTCCACGAATTGAACCAACATGTGTAAGTAAAAATATGTTTTCTCAAGAGTTGAGTAATGCGCGAAATTCTTGAACAATAATATAACCACCTGAGACAAACAGAATACGTGAACCAAATGGTTAGGGCTTTCGCGGCCGACGTTTTCAGTATTACTACTTAATTCCAACGTCTTTCGCTTCGGCTCACATCGATGAACCGCGTATTGAAAATGTTACCGTTTCGCGCCATCCTTCGTCTTCAGTATTCTGCTAGAAACGCCATCAACCTGGAATAGTAAGTATCCTTTTTTCTCCATGCTCGGGAGTGTTTCAAACATCGTATACAGGTTGCGCAAAAATTCTTCAAACGGAAGAGTTGATCTTTTTTCAAGCGATATTGTGTGCTTTTTCAACAGATTTGAGCAGCTTGAACAAACAACAAGCCATACTCAATTCAGAAGCGTCGTTTGGTGAAAACCAGTTTCGGAGAGATCATCGTAGCTGATATGCAGCAGTACGAAGTTTCTTCCTAGAATGGTGTTTGCAATCATCAGGGGGCATAGATGAATTCACTTTGAGAAAGGATGGCCTGGTAGTTGAGTAGGAGGAGCCGGAAAGACAACCACCTTCAAGTTCATCGAGACCCAGGCGAAAGGAGACACGACGACATCTGCACTTGCAACTGTGGTTGGTTCTTGATTGAGCAAGGCAAAAGCTTCAACCCATTAACTGAAATCATCCATGGCAGTGAGGATGTATTTGTTGCCATCATTAGTCATCGAATCTGGTCCATCTAGATCGATGGCGATTCGTTCGATGACAGCACACACATTGTATTGTTTATGTCGTCTCCTAATCTTATTCTTAGGCCTTTGCTTGCTTCGCATTTCGGTCATCTTCGACACCATCTCTCTACATTTCGACGCACTGGATTCCACTAAAACATTGGCCGTGTTTTATTCAAGGTCTTGTTGACTCCTAGTCCTTGCATTTCTCGTGCAATCGGACGCGGAAAAAGCATTTTGCAGCCACAACAAAGGCCGCAAATGATATTTTGTAAGTGAAGTTCTTCTAGATGAGGCATCTGCGTTGTTATGAAATCGTCCTGGTTGATGTTTCATCTTCAAGTGATACTGGTTCCAAAACTCAATAGGAAAGTTCATTATCCTGATACGACCCCTATCGGATAATTTTATTACTGAATCCAAACGGTGGAACAAAACCTGTGGTTGATCAATCATTCATTTGAAGCCAGCTGTTTACCGTTTGCTGCTGACATTTGTTAAACACACTAGTGCCGTCATTGGTCGAAATTCTTCCCTATCCACCTCGCTACTTGCCTTTGAGGAGTCTTCATTTCGGGTAACCACTTCAGAGCTGCATAATCTGTTTTGAAGAGGAACTCTGATCCATACAGATGTTTGTGGAAGTGGTGTACAGCCTTGATTATTGCCAGAAGTTCCTTTCTTTTCACGCAATAAATCCATTCTGTCATAGTCAGACTATGACATAGAACTCAATTACATTTTCCTAGCTATATTGCTCTTGTGATGGTATGGCTTCAATACCATTATTACTGGCATCCGTGTCCAAGACAAACAGGCGTGGAAAATTTCAAAAAAGAACTGGAACATAGAACGTACTTCATGCTCATCCACTTTCATTGGACTAGATGAATTTGACTCGATCTTCTGTCAACTCATGTAGGGGTGCCGCAATATCAGTAAATCCTTCTAGGAACCGATGGTAATAAGTGCAGAGACCTAGGACTCCTCACTTCATGTTGGTCTTTTGATCTCGGCCAGTCTCTCATCGCCTATATCGTACTTTTGTCTGTTCGTATGCCGTCTGATGACACTCTGTGACCCAGAAAATCCACTTTTTCTGAAATAATCAGCATTTCTGAATATTCAGTTTGAGGTTCGCATACCTGAATCGTTGAAAGACTTCTCGCAAATTGTGCAGATGTTCTTAGAAACTTTTTCCCATCGCCAGAACGTCGAGTTAAGTCTTCCAAGTGAGCCCACGCAGGACCAGCTCCATAATTGGAATTCAGCAGAATCCGGATGAAAACTTGAACGCTGTGATCGTAAGTTTATTGAAATACACTCTGAACATTGCCAGAGACAAAATAATGAAGAAGTGCCACAGAGTTCCGCAAAAAAATGTTGATGCTGATAATGCTGAACCATCAGCTGTTATAGTAAGATTTATCAACATAGTAGTGCGCGATAATGTGCTGAAAAACAGAAAGTACCTACATGAAAGCAACTGGTGTGTCAAGATAACAAAAGTAACTTGAATCTAATCTCAGTAGTGCTATAACTGAATTTCAAAAAAAAATCGGTGTGGTCACACAGAGGAGGGTATATTGTTACGATTTATCCTTTGGAAAATCTCAATTCTGACACCACTGTTACGATATTCCTTGGGTTCGATGATTAAAACATCAAACAACACTAAACTACTTTTATTATAAGTCTCCATCACAATACAATACAACACAATCACTTAAATCGCTCCGATAACTTTCCAATGCTCGCTACTAAAACTCTCTGTACTAACAATTATGCCGTCAGCGTGAGCGGCTCCCGCTTATATATGCGATCATATAGTGGAGAATCATCCAGATAAATCTTGACTCCGAATATTCTGGGTGAGCCGCGAACACGCAGGTATAACGTTCCTGGAATCGTCGCACCAATTCGCATCGATAGGCGGCAGGGCCGGCGCCAGCACATTTCGTTACAATATCCCCCTCTCAAATTTGATCGTCTCGATCAAACAATACGTCATTATCGCCATTGTAACGTTTCAGTCTCTCTAGGTGAACGACCTTCATTTTTGCTCTGGGGCTACGTTGAATCCTGTACACCACGTCATTTATTCTCTTGACTATCGAATAGGGTCCTTCCCAGCATGGTGTTAGTTTGGCAACTCTCACAGGAATCGTTTGGTTCGTTTTGACTAAGGCTCGTGCAAATACCAAATTGCTGGGGGATTCACCACATGGCTGGACTACTCCAACGCAGCACCCAGGGTCTTCATCTAATGTAGCATAAATTAATTTTTCTGAAAATCCAGGAATTCTCGTAGTTTTCAATAATGGCAGTTTGGCAGGTATCGTCCTTTCCGTTGGAGTTGTAAGGACAAATTCTTCTCCTCCGAACCTCATTATCTTCTCCTCATTGTTGAATGAGAATCCATAGTCACAGATCAAGTCCATTCCGAGTATAAATTCATCTCCTATATCGGCGACGTAAACTGTATCTATGATGGTGAGTCGCCCAAGAATCAACGTAATTTCAGCATCTCCTCGAATCGGTGCGTTTTCACCAGTGACTGTCCGAAGCACGACGTTGGATGATATAGGCTTCACGTTTTCAGGACGAAGGATGTCGCTGCGTACCAAGGAAACTGCAGCACCGGTGTCTATGGTGCATATAACGTCGATTTCATTTAATTTTCCTGGAATGGTAAAGCTCTCAGATGTTCTTTTCAGCCTGTTAGCACTGATGACCCTGGGGGCTCTGTTATTGCTAGCCAGCATGCGCCCCGATATGCTGGCTAATTCTCGTTTTCCTGCCGCTAATTTGAGGACTCGCTGGATGACCTCGTTCTCACAGGTGATTGCGTACGAGATGGCACCCTTGCAGGAGAGCTAGATCTTGATGGCATTCTCACCCTACAGTCTTTGATGAGATGTCTAGGTTTTCCACATCTATAGCATGTCCTCTTCTTTTGGGTGCTGATTCCACTTATCATTGATTTGATTTCTTCCAGAACCCTCTCTGAACTAATCGCTGTGCCAAATCGTTGTTCCGGTTCTTCTATTGAAACTGCACGCACTTTCGGCCTCGACTTGTTGGAGGCCGCCTCCACTTCCAAAGAGCGAACCAAAGCATCGCTAATTCTCTTGAAACTCATCAATCCTAAAGTTCTTTGTATTTCTGGGTCTCTCAGTCCGTCTATAAATATCTGCACAGCCAACTGCCCCTTGAAATCTCCGGGTGCTTCTGGATATGCCAGCTAGATTAGGCGTCGAACATCTGCCTCAAATTCTTGCAGACTCTCACCTGATTTTTGTGTGCGAGTCTTCATTTGGGCCCGGTACAGCTGTTCTCGGTGTTGATCGCCATACCTCAACTCCAGTGCAGAAATCAGGTCCTGATATTGCTTCTGCTGTTCTATGGGTATCGTTTGTAATATACCCAAAGCTGTCCCTCTCAAAGCTACTATCAGTGCCGTAGCTCTTTCCTCGTCGCCCCATCCATTAGTTTCTGCCGCAGCCTCAAATTGTCGACGGTACATGGACCAAGACGACTGACTATCAGAAGTCGATGGTTTCACGGAAATTCCTGACGTGGCAACACTGTCTAGGCGATCTCGGTTCTTGAGAAGAGCTATCTGTTTTTCTAGACCTCTCATTTCATTTCTCATCTCCTCTCGCACTATATCCACTTTCTTATTGACGTCATCATCGATTTTCTTGACGTCTCCCTTTATATCTTCCTTTAGGTCTTCTTTCAGTTCCTCCAGATCTACTCTCAGTTCTCCTTTCAGTTCTCCATTTGTACTTTTGTTTTATGCAAAACATGCTCGAATAACTTGTCTTGATGTTCTCGAACGTTCTGGAAGTCTGCTTTCCATTGTTTTTCTACTAGAACTAATTCATTCTCTTGTTCTTCTCTCACCTTCTGTTCTTCTTGAATTTTCTGGATTGCTTCTTCTCGTTCTATTTTTTCACGTTCTCGTTCTTTCCTCTGTTCTTCGAGAATTTTCTGGATTCCGTCTTCTCGTTTTTTCTTCTCATCTTCTCGCTCTTTTCTTTGTTCTTCGAGAATTTTCTGGAGTGTTTCTTCCTTCCCGTTCTTGCTTTTCATTTCAGATAATTTTCTGGAGTCCTTCTTCTCGTTCTTTCTTTTCATTTTCGAGAATTTTCCTGAGCGATTCTTCTCGTTCTTGTTTTTCCTTCTGCCGTCGCTTTTCATCTTCCTGGCGTCGCTTTTTCTCTGATTCTTTCTTCCCCCGTCGTCGCTTTTCATCTTCCTGTCGTCGCTTTTCCTCTGATTCTTTTTCCTCCAGCCGTCGCCTTTCATCTTCCAGTCGTCGTCTTTCAAAATCCGCAAATTGGTTTTGGATTAATTTTATCATGTCATCCATCGTCTCGTGAGATGTACTTCTCTTATTCACCATCAATTGTTGTTATTTACCAGCAAAAATTTCACTTCCGACACCACTGTTATGATTTATCCCTTGGAAAATCTCAATTCTGACACAACTGTTACGATATTCCTTGGGTTCGATGATTAAAACACCAAACAACACTAAACTACTTTTATTATAACTCTCTATCACAAAACAATACAACACAATCACTCAAATCGCTCCGATAACTTTCCAATGCTCGCTACTAAAACTCTCTGTACTAACAATTCTGGCGTGAGCGGCTCCCGCTTATATATGCGATCATATAGTGGAAAATCATCCAGATAAATCTTGACTTCGAATATTCTGGGTGAGCCGCGATCACGCAGGTATAATCGTTCCTGGAATCGTCGCACCAATTCGCATCGATAGGCGGCAGGGCCGGCGCCAGCACATTTCGTTACAATATACTCGTTTGAAAACTATTCCCTTCGATTGAGGCACAGGCACACAGCTACCGTCTCACAAATGAGGTGTTTTTGACCCGCAAAAAACTTGATGTCCTAAGGAGAGGAATGAATTAATGAGCGGAGAATCTGACTGGATGAAACTTGGTTGAATATGTACGAAAACACGTCGTTCCGGCATGCACAGAGTTTGAGGTTCTAGAAGGTGAATGAGTTCATGAGCAGAGAATATGAATGCAATCAAAACGAATGGAACTTGTTTGAAAATGGGTTGATATTTCGAACGATGGCTCGATTCACCTCGGAAGTGAAATAATCTGAACTTTCCGTATAACCAGAAAGGAACTGAGATGATCACATGAAACTATCTACGCTAAGTATGAGGGACCGTACTCTTTGAATCGACCGTAGTCAATGTAAGCTAATTATCATATGAACCAGATGAGGGTTACAACAAAAGGGTGGAATAATGAGGAAACGTTAATCTCGTTCATTACATGGACCGAAGCAGGTTTACAAAAAAAGTCGGGTTTACCAAAATCACCGGATGGAAATATCATCACATAAACAGAAAGGGGATCACAACAGAATGGGTGGGAAAATCGACATTAGGTCAACAAAGAATAAACATCAATCTCTACCATCATATGAGCCGACATAGAACGATGGAAAATCCGATATAGTCGGGTGAATCGTGATGAACCGTCAGGCTCGTTCATCACATGTACCAAGCGTGAAGGAACCTTCAATAAGAGAGAGGGCGAATAATTGCAAAGGATGCGAAGATCGTACTCGTCGGATCGACCGCGATGGAACTGAAATGAAATTATCTGGGATTCGATAGAGAGCATCCAAACTCAGCTGCTCAACCGATTCTCTGAGAGAGTTTTCCTGGTTCACAACAAAATGGGTGGAAAGACAGTACTCGTCAAGTCAACCGTGATTCAACACGTGAACTGAAGGAGATCACACTAAGAAGAGCCGTACTCGTAGGGCCAACTGCGATGGAACCATTATAAACTACCAAGCACCACTTATGAGCCTTGAGATATGAACTAGTTCATAGGCAAACCATGAATGAATGAAGAATTAGATTGAGGATTCGAATCAGAACAGATGTCTGAATCATGGAAGATTATTCAAGAGCACGTGGGAAACGGCGTTCGACCAGCAAGTCTAGAATGAACTCCTCAAACGAGAAAGCTGTCGAACATATCAAAGACTTCTGCCTGAACACGTGAGGCGAAGAACTTGTCGAACGCGACGTTTCAATTGGAGACATGCCGAACATTTCAAAGACGTCTACTTGAGTACGACGAAATTGCCGAATGCGACGGTTCCATTGGAGATATTCCAAACATATTGAAGACGTCTACCTGAGTGCAGCATGCGGAGAACATGCCGAACACGACGATTCAATCGAAGACATCCCTAACAAATCAAAGACTTCCGAAACTGGTGCGGATGGTGTAAACCTCCAAGGAGCAACGCCATCTGCTGGGTGACGACCAAAGTCTCGAACCCCTACTGCACTAAGCAGAGGAGACCTCTTACAGCGGTCCATCGTACGGCGAAGCCGCCACAAATAGCCCGCCGCGATCGAGAATCGACTTCAGTCAACTTGCAGAAAGCTGCAACCCTTGACAGAAATCAGAATTTCCATGATCGAAATGATTGAATTCACAAATCTAATGCCAGATAGCTGTTTCGACCCACCAGGTCTCATCAGTGACACTTGGTTGGACTGTGAATACAAATATTTCGAACTATCTACTCCTTACGGAGTAAATCTCTAAAACTGGTGCAGATGGTGTAAACCTCCAAGGAGCAACGCCATCTGCTGGGTGATGACCAAAGTCTCAAACTCCTACTGCACTAAAGAAAGGAGACCTCTCACAGCGGGCTATCGTATGGCGAATCCGCAACAAAGACGTCTACCGTAGTACGTTAGGCAAAGAACTTGCCAAACGCGTCGATTCTGTTGAAAACATGCCGAACAGCTCTATACACATGATACAAGTGTCGATTGTCAGAGAATGCCGATATATAGACGATGACCTCATAGTCCACCCTTAGATTCAAGGTGAGATGGCAAATTTGAAATTCGTCACATGTTCGAAATAGGGAAAGTCTTCACACGAAATAACCCCAGTACTTATGTGACTTCCATCGAGAATGGCTGCAGACTGTTCGTATACCGAAATACTTCAAACGTTTCGAAACTGGCCTTCGATAATTCCAAAAGTGAAGTTGGACACTGCAAGTTCCGTTAATGCCGGTCAGGATACACTGTTTCCTGTCTTAATTGCCGTATCGAACGATTCAATTGGAAGACTGACGGTGATCCTTTGATGGGCCACTTCAGGTGGACACTCTTTTACACATTCTTTGATAGCGATAGTACATCGTTCATAAATCGGATGACGACCAACACATGTGGAGAATGTTGACTTCACGAGGCGTCGGTCTCAGACAGAAACTCTAAGAACTTGCCGAATGCGGATTTTTTTTAGAGAGGTATTCCGGTATAATCATCTGCGAGTGGTGGCTTACACTTCTATGAATCGTCAAGTCATATCCGTTTAATATCCGTTGTCGTGCGTCCAACGACTAACCTCTCAAAGTTACCGAGAGTCCGTATGCACAAACATTTCTGTTCGCTTGCGCTCATGCGCATAACGATCATCTGTGTACTTTGAAGTTTTCGTACGTCTAACTGACACTCGATTTGAACGTTCAAAGTTCTTTCATTAACGTTTGCTGCTCATGCGCACAAACGTTTTAGTTATTTTGATGGTGTGGTTAGTCTTTCAAAATCCCCTCCATAGCGTTTGCCGCTATGCGCAAACATTTTTGAAAGCTTTGACGTTCAGGCTTCAGAATCTATCGCCAGAACGTTTACCGCTCATGCGCAAACCGCTCTTCTATGTTCCCGAACGTAGGCGACTAACCGTTCAAAGTTCCCGCATAACGATGTGAGAAAATCCCCTCTTTAGCCCAATTTCATTGTCTTTCACTGCTTCACGTGTGTACGCATGATCGGCATGCGCTATGGCAAACGTTCTTGGGGTGTTTGAAACGTCGTATTCCTTAGACGTAAGTAACGACATTATGTCACGTGACACTTGCTCATGTAATCGGAGCTCTGAATTTTTAAACTCAGATTCATTGAAGTGTTTTCAGTTTTATTCATTACCCACCGATTCAGCGAGGCTACGGTCCTTGTAAGCATGGATACAAACCAACAGTAGCCAACGTGTACTTAAGATATCGCTATGGTGGGAACTTTGAATGGTAAGTCGTCAGACGTACGGAAACTTCGAAGTACATAAAAGATCGGTTTGTGCATGAGCGGTAAACTCTCTGGCGGTGAATTCGAAAGCTTTCAGATTCAAAGTGAAAGTAACTAAAAGCGTTCGTGCGCATGAAGTTCTTCGTTATCTGACAGTTTTCTCTGAATGAATTCTACCCTCTTCAACGTCTTATGACACATTATTTGACATCTGGAGTTCATTTACGATTTTGAGACACTTACATGGGTGGACGACTGAGGCTACCTGTTTCCCATCAGCCGACCCGCTGGGCCCCTCCAGGAAAAACTATTACTATTAACTATATTATTATTATTATGTTGGTTCATTTCATTTTATGTTTTTTTCCTTTCCTGCACACATAGCAATACACAGGCAACATTGTTGTTATTTCAGCTTTGAATTGTGTTACCAAGACGTCATATTTCAGAGCTATAGAGTTATTGTTTCGTGTGTACAGGTTGCCCCCAAAGAAAAAAGCCGGGTTCTTAATCATAGGCCTGTATTGAAAAATACATTGTTTGGTTCTACAAGGTGGATCTCAAAATCAGGGTATATTGGCATGCCTTCTAATTTAATTCATACATTTTTACTGGTTCCTTTCATTTATACAATATTTTGAAATTTCTGTAGTTAGTTCGTAATTCATGTGTTGCATTTTGTGAAAATGAGTGAAACTGTTAACTGGCCAATCAAATAACTCATGAAATGATTGTGATTCGTTGGAAAAACAACTGAAAGCTACATTTCCACTTTGAGAAAATGACGAAAATTCATATAAAATCATCACATATTGTAAACAACAGTAACGTGAGCACGAATCCGTTACAATTCCATTACAGAAAGGAGAGGTTACTTCCGAAGGTTGAGCTAGCCGCTGGAAGAGACTCCAAAAATGAAGAACACAAAAAAATTCTGTTCAAACAATTTAGCAAAAGTTTGTCGATGTGATGGAGTTCTTGCATCCAGATCCTTCTATCTACAAGTTTTATCTGGTCAAGATATATCCGCGGAATTCAATTTCGAACAAAGTCAGTGTCAACAAAGATTGATGGATGCGGTATTCGATGCCGAGCTCGAACCTAGAATATTTGTTTATCTAGACGACATTATCATTTCAGAAGATCACTTGTAGTTGTTACGAGAAGAAGCAAAGCGATTGGGAGATGCAAGATCAACACTCAATTGAAACAAATAAGAGCTTTTCAAACCGTCTCTCAAGTACTAAGTTTCCATAATAGGCGGTTCGGGATTAAATATCAACCAAGACAAGCTATCGACCACGAATGATTTTCTTCAACCGAATACAACCACCTTACCTAACCTAGCCTTAATTTGAAAACAATGGAACAGACAGATTTTTAACCTAACCTAACCTAACCATAGTTCTCTTTCCTGCTGTAACAAGTAATTTCTTAAATTAATGTTTCACTTTTAAATTTTACTTTAGTAAAATATGAGGATTTTCAAATGCTATGTTTAATACATTTCATGTTTGTTATTTGCAATAAACAATTTTTAACAATGTTGTTCATTTTATACTTTGCCTGCAAAACTTTCGACATTCTATATAATGCCTAGGCATTATACACAATGCCTAGGCAAAGTTTGTACAATTGTTAAGAAATGAGTTTATTTCATACTTTGCCTGGATTCACTCGGCAATGTATAGAATGCCTAGGTATTCTATACAATGCCTGAATTATACACATTGCCGGTAACATATATATATATATATATATATATATATATATGCCTAGGTATTCTATACAATGCCTGAATTATACACATTGCCGGTAACATATATATATATATATATATATATATATATATATATATATATATATATATGTTACCGGCAATGTGTATAATTCAGGCATTGTATAGAATACCTAGGCATTCTATACATTGCCGAGTGAATCCAGGCAAAGTATGAAATAAACTCATTTCTTAACAATTGTACAAACTTTGCCTAGGCATTGTGTATAATGCCTAGGCATTATATAGAATGTTGAAAGTTTTGCAGGCAAAGTATAAAATGAACAACATTGTTAAAAATTGTTTATTGCAAATAACAAACATGAAATGTATTAAACATAGCATTTGAAAATCCTCATATTTTACTAAAGTAAAATTTAAAAGTGAAACATTAATTTAAGAAATTACTTGTTACAGCAGGAAAGAGAACTATGGTTAGGTTAGGTTAGGTTAGGTTAAAAATCTGTCTGTTCCATTGTTTCCAAATTAAGGTTAACCTAACCTAACCTAACCATAGTTCTCTTTCCTGCTGTAACAAGTAATTTCTTAAATTAATGTTTCACTTTTAAATTTTACTCTAGTAAAATATGAGGATTTTCAGATCCTATGTTTAATACATTTCATGTTTGTTATTTGCAATAAACAATTTTTAACAATGTTGTTCATTTTATACTTTGCCTGCAAAACTTTCGATATTCTATATAATGCCTAGGCGTTATACACAATGCCTAGGCAAAGTTTGTACAATTGTTAAGAAATGAGTTTATTTCACAATGGAACAGACAGATTTTTAACTCTGCCTGAACTCCAGCAGGCATTCTATAGAATGCCTAGGCAAAGTATGAAATGTTTAAAATTTCACACTTTGCCAGCTTACTTTTGGCAATGTATAGAATGCCTAGGTATTCTTTACAATGCCTGATTTTACACTTTGCCGGTAACATATATATATATATATATATATATATATATGTATATATATATATATATATATATATATATATATATATATATATATATATATATATATATATATATATGTGTGTGTGTGTGTGTGTGTTCGGATAGGTTTCCGCGGTCAGTTGTATGTAGTTGTTGAGTTTGGGTTGAACCGCGTCTGGAGTTTTGTTCTCGACGTTTCGGCTCCGATTTTGGAGCCATTTTCAAGAGTAAATGTGACTTCACGCTGAGGTCTCAATCTGCTTACTCCTCAGGTGTTGTCACAGGGGACAAGGGTTTGTGACTTGACGCCGGGGCCTCAATCTGCCTACTCCCCAGGTCTCGTCACGAGTTATTTCTAAGGTCTCAATCTGCCTACTCCTTTGATTGAACTGAGGTATCGCGGGATGTTGGGTGGTATTTTAGCAGCACCCGCTGCTAACTGTTTTTTACTGAAAATCCTTCATTTGCTCATATAAAAAGTGTTTTTTAGATTTTTCATTATTACAATTTTTGAGTTATAGATGAGAAAATGGAATACAAATTGTACGTGAATAGGTTAGAAAAGGAACAGTTGATACATGAACTCAAGTTTCGAGGTATCGATAAACAATCCACAGTGGAAAAAATGAGAAGAAGCTCAGGTGATTTGCTGAAATTAGAGAAATCTGGTACAAGTTTGACTCATCCTTAATAGCCATACACATTTGGAGACAATCCATCTTTTATTGAAGATAAAATAAAAGAAATTGAAGCTTTGTTGGTTGATATTTCGGATAACGAATATAGCTCCGCTTTTAGCAAAATTTGCACTAAGCTTTCACACACGTTCAGCTGGGCTGAACATTCACAATTAATAAATGAGGTTGAACATTCAAAACGATCCAGCTTTCTTAGGCAAATTCTAGGATTGAAGAATAAGCTCAATTCAAAAGTCATGAAATATAAACGAGAATCGAGAAATTCGTCTATACCGTTAAATATTAGTATTGTTGAAAGTCAATTACAGTAGTGTAAATTCTGCAAGTGAAGAATCGGATGAGGATCAACCATCTCTGTCGATTTTACAGTCAATTAATACTAAGGTTCAGTCAGTTCTTCACACCAAATCGGTACCAGTTTCAAAATGGAATCTTAGTAAATTTGAGAATGATGGAGGTAGGGTTTCCTCGAATGCCTCTTTAGAAACTGTAGAAGAGCTACGTTTATCTAGAAATGTCATTAAAAACCAATTCTTCAAATCAGCAAGTGATTTATCATCAGGAAAAGCCTTATTGTGGTTCAGAGCAGTGAAAACTGAAGTAAATAATTGGTCAGAGTTAATATCTGAGTTAAGACAACAATTTCAACCATCAAACTCAAGAACTTTTAAAAGAAATTCGGCAACGGATTCAAGGTCCTAATGAATCAATAGGAATTCACATAGCTATTATGACAAACATATTCAATCGTTTGACCAGTTCCGGAGTCCTCGCAACTGAAAGTTCTATTACAAAATATATCTCCATTCTACCAGAGTCAGTAAGGTTTGGTAACAATAAACACAGTAGATGCCGTTATGTAGGCAAAGAATCAATAGAGTGATTTCTACCACCGCCTAGAGTACGGCATTCTTCATTACAGCCCAATTCAGCCTGTGTATATTCAAATATAGGTGAGAGTAGTTGGTCCTCGTCTCAAGCATCAGCTTTTTCAGGATGTTGGAACTGTGAAACGACTGGACATAGAGCTCGAGATTGTACGGTAGATATTGTTTGAAATGTGGAAATGTAGGTTATACTGTCAGAACATATACGAAGTGTAATACAACTTAGGGAAACTTTGTTCGGAGACATAAGACGACCGTATAGTCTCTCCGGAGGTACCAAAACGGTCAGAATGACTCCTGATGCTGTGAATTCAAAACCAAGGGCCATCTTGGATTATGTGCTGGCTGGTGGTGATAAGGATGAGAGACCTTATTTATATGTGAATATTCTAGGAACTGATATTTTGGGTTTGTTAGATTTTGGTGCGACTAATACTATTCTTGGAGGCCCAGGTTGGTACAAACTCAGATCATTAGATTTAAATATCAACAGAGATGAAGGTTTATCTTTTACGATTGCCAATGGTGAACGGTATTCTTGTTTAGGTTCGGTGGAGATTCCATTCAGACTTCAGGATCGTGTGAAATAAATCAAGACTCTGATCAATCCCTATTTGAAACATGCCTTGATTTTAGGAGCGGAATGTTCGCGTTTTCTAGGGATTGTTCCTGATTTAAGACATGGAGCCTAAACATTTTCATCTGTTCCTGATATCGATGTGGAAGTGGATGCAGTGGCTCTCCAATCACAAACTGAATTGTAGGAGGAACAAACCCTTCTTTCGAATAATATTACCTCAATGTTTTTCCACGAAATGGGAAATGAGTAAGGTTGCACCAGCTTGATTGAACATGAAATCAAAATATCGTCGAGCCCTATTAAACAACGTTGCTACCATGCAGGTACACATCGACAGAGAAATAGAGAAGTTGTTTGCTGATGGAATTATTGAAAAATCGACAAGCCCGTAGTCATCTCCTCTTCTTTCAGTAAAAAAAAAGATGAAAGTTACAGGTTCTGCGTAGATTATTGCAAGCTCAATATAGTAACGGAAAGGTATGCTCATCCTCTCCCCTACGTCTCGGCAACTCGGCTTTTTTCCAAGTGCTCCTATCTGAGTCTTCTAGACCATAAACTGTTTTCACGGTTTCAAGTCGAGGTCTATTCCAAATCCGGGTCTTTCGATGGGTTTGGCTAACTCACCAGCAACTTTTCAGCGGCTGATCGATCGTGTACTGGGTCCTGAGTTGGAGCCACATGTATTCGTGTAACTTGACAACATAATAATTGTCACCCCCACTTTTGAAAAATATATTTAGTTCTCAAAGGATGTTTATATTAGGTTAAAAATGGCCAATATTACAGCTGCCGAGGAGAATTTTTTTTGGAGACCAGGATTAAAATATTTAGGATATGTAGTTGACTGCAATGGCTTACATGTGGACCCTGAGAAAGTGAGTGTTATCATAAATATTCCAGCTCCTATGACTGTTTCTGAGGTTCAACGTATCATAGGTTTAGCGTCATGGTACCGACGTTCTGTTCCAAATTTTCCGTCTGTCAACTAAGGAAACACCTCTTTATTATGGGGCTAGTGGACACACCTCTTTGCAGGATGTGTGAACAGGAAGATGAAACTGTCAGGCATGTCTTATGTGAATGTCTGGAGCTATCGTCGATAAGAGAGTGTGTGTTCGGTAAGTCTTGGCCTATACCTGCCGATATTGAGGAGATGTCCCCTGGTGACCTATCCTCCCTCCTGGATAAGGCAGGATGGACAATGCCCTAGGAGAGCGACTCCTTGGGAGGATGTACAATGGGCCATGTTGTGGCCCAAGTGCTGAGTGCTCCCTACTCTACAGATACAGAAACAAAGAGGATGTGGAGTTTACTCCAGATCACTTAGCCTTAGGATTAAGTGGGGAATGGAAAAAAATACCAGCGTGATTCAAACAGAACTGGCTGGTATCTCAATCGCCACAAAAGAGCTAACCAGAAAAGGAATTTCTGGCAAAAACATAATTATCTGCACTGATAGTAGACAAGCCCTACTAACCTTGAATAGACAACGTATTATCTCAGGGTGAGCACTAGAGTGCCACCAAGATTTCAGCTAACGTCTCGGTGGATAACAATCTCGTACTAAGGTGGGTGAAAGGTTATGACAGGAGCAAAGGTAACCGCATTGCTGACTCTTAGGCTAGGATGGCGGCTGGACTGAAAATTTGGGACCAGGTGAGACCCATGGCTTGACGACTTCGACAATAGCGGAACTAGCCGAACGTTACACCCGTACTCAATCTCTCAAGAGATGGGATGAAACCAAAGGATGCAGTTTTGCCAGGATCACCCTGGGCGACCCTGGGGAGCTGGATCCGAATAAATATTTGGCGATGACCAGGAAGAACCTACGTTTAACACTTGGATTTCTGACTGGACACTGTCAACTAAGGAAACACCTCCATATTATGGGGCTAGTGGACACACCTCTATGCAGGATGTGTGAACAGGAAGAAACTGTCAGGCATGTCTTATGTGAATGTCTGGAGTTATCGTCGATAAGAGAGTGTGTTTTCGGTGAGTCTTGGCCAACACCTGCCAATATTGAGGAGATGTCCCCTGGCGACCTGTCCTCCTTTCTGGATAAGGCAGGATGGACAATGTCCACTCCTTGGGAGGATGTACAATGGGTCATATTGTGGCCTAAGTGCTGTGGGTCTACACTCACCCTCCCTACTCTACAGATACAGATAGTGTCCAGTAGTGATAGGAAAGTCAAGGTTACTGAAGAACGAAACTTTTCACGAACGATGTGTTCCTGAAAGATTCAACATTCAAAAGTCTTTATGAGGTCAAGGTTATTCAAGGGCAATAAACCCCCACTTTTGTCCCCATCTTCCCCAAATCATTCAAATACGGCTGCGTTCTTCAAAATTCCACACTCCAAATTCCACCATGAATCTACCACTTATTCGGGAAGCTTATTCCACCAGCGAACCAAAATTCGAGTACCAAGTCGACGATGTTCCTAGCGATGGTTAAATCCAAGTTTGGGCAATCGATTCAACGGCTGACTATGAAATTGATAACCTAGCTGCGGGTCATGATGGATGGTCAGATAGTACCATTGAACTCCCGTGGTTTGATGATGATGACGAGCAGTTTGGTGATCCTGATGCGGACTTTGGGGTAATTAATTCTTTCCCATATTTCGGGACTCTCCTAGCCCTGAAGCTGATACTGAATCATGGGTGGAACCATTCGATGAACCAGACATTGTTGTAGTGTGTCCTGAACCCGAAATCATTGTCGGTGATGATTAGGTGGGACTTTTGTCCTTGGAGTGCACACTTTCTGGCTAGTGCACACAGAATGCTGCGGGGTACCGGGGCAGCATTCAGCCATTTTTTTGTGTATATATATATATATATATATATATATATATATATATATATATATATATATATATATATATATATATATATATGTGTGTGTGTTCGGATAGGTTTCCGCGGTCAGTTGTGTGTTGTTGTTGAGTTCGGGTTGAACCGCGTCTGGAGTTTTGTTCTCGACGTTTCGGCTCCGATTTTGGAGCCATTTTCAAGAGGTAAATGTGACTTCACGCTGGGGTCTCAATCTGCCTACTCCTCAGGTGTTGTCACAGGGGGCAAGAGTTTGTGACTTGACGCCGGGGTCTCAATCTGCCTACTCCCCAGGTCTCGTCACGAGTTCTTTCTAAGGTCTCAATCTGCCTACTCCTTAGATCGAACTGAGGTATCGAGGGATGTTGGGTAGTATTTATAGCAGCGGGTGCTACTAAAGGACCGTCGGATGTCTTGGTGGGGACTGGGCATCTGGAAATTAGGGGTTTCCATGCAGTTGGAAGTCTCTGGCCGTCGTCACGTTTATTTAAGCAGGAAGGTCGCTTTTCGATTTCGATGGCCTCGCGAATTATACGAGCTTGTAGTGTTTTTGCTGTGGCGATGGTCTTAGTGTTCGCAAAGTCTATATTGTGTCCTGTCTCTTGATGATGTTTGGACAGAGCTGAAGTTGGGTCTGATTTTCGTACAGCAAGTTGATGTTCGTATACTCTACTTGTCACACGTCTGTTGGTCTGGCCTACATATGTTCTATGGCAATCAGAACATGGTATTTCATATATACCCTGTGATTCGTTGACAATTTTGTCCTTGGGGGAGCGGAGGAATGTGGAGATTTTATTGCTGGCTGTAAATATCGTTTTTATGTCCTGTTTTTTGAGAATTCTGCTGATTTTGTCAGTATCACCTTTAATGTGGTTTGTTATGGAGGTCTGTGAGGTTGATGGATCTGTGGATGAGGGAATTCACAACGGAATTGGTTTGTGCCGGATGATGGTGGGAGTTTGCGTTAAGGTATCGGTTTGTGTGTGTTGGTTTCCTGTAGACCGAGTGGGTGAAGGAGTCATTGGTTTTTGTGATGAGGACATCTAAGAATGGAAGGGAGTTATTGCTTTCGATTTCCATTGTGAACTTTATATTCGGGTGGAGGTCGTTAAGGTGATCAAGGAAATTATGGAGAGTTTCGGAGCCTTGAGGCCATATGACGAAAACGTCATCTACGTATCTGAACCAGCAAGAGGGTTTGTGGTCGAACGTGTCAATGGCTTTAGTTTCGAAGTCTTCCATGGAAAGGTTGGCAAGGACTGGTGGGAGGGGAGAACCCATGGGGGCGCCTTTCACTTGTTTGTAAAAGGGTACCTTGGAATAGGATGTATGTACTGGACATACAGTGACTGATGAGGTTGAGGGTGCCTTTGGAAATTTGGTGTTTGGTTTCGAGAATGTTCAATGTATCTGATAAAGGGATATTTGTGAATAAGGACACTACGTCGAAACTCACAAGGATGTCAGTCTGTTGGATATTGAGGTTTTTGAGGATTTCAAAGAAGTGGAAAGAATTTCGTACATATGACGAGGACTGTTCTGCAAGGGGTTGGAGAGTATTTGCAAGGTGTTTAGCAAGATTTTGTGTTGGAGAACCGAAAGCACCGACAATGGGGCGAAGAGGAACATTGGGTTTGTGTATTTTTGGGAGACCATATATGCGGGGTGTGCGTGAGGATTTTTCCCGGGGGATGAGAGCTTTCTTGGTTTCGGTAGGGATATTGGAGTTGTTGATGAGGGTCCTGGTTTCCTTCTCAAGATAGGTCGTTGGGTCTCTGTCGGTGGGTTGATATTCAGGTGAATCGAGTAGTTTACTCATTTTATCAACATAGTCAGACGTGTTGAGGATGACTGTGGCGTTGCCCTTGTCTGCTGGGAGGATGATCAGGTCTGGGTTGTTGTGGAGACTTTTCAGAGAATGTCTCTCTGCCGGTGTGATATTGGATTTAGGAAGTTTTGCCCTCCTGAGGGTGGTGGCGATGTCTTGTCGGGTTTCTTCAGCTATCATTTCAGGAAGGTGAGTGATAGCAGATTCGATTTGGGTGATGAGTGATTCGGTTGGAATTGAAGTGGGAGTGATAGAGAAATTGAAACCTTTAAATAAAATGTTGTGGGCATTTTCGTCCAGAGGGGTGTCGGAGAGACTGTGAACTAGGACGGGGGGATTGGATGTTGATGGATTCGGAGTGTTGGTTTTCAGGAGAACTGATAGTTTTTTCTTATGGGTCTCAATTTTTTGTATGCTGATATGGTCTGCTTTCTCTTGAGAGATTCTGAGAAGTGTGTCCCAGATGAGTGGATGGATTTTGGCGAGTGATAGCGTGCCGTAGCATTGGTATAAGGACATATTGTTGGAATGAAGGTTGCGTCTGACGTCGTGGATGGTTTTTCGGATGAGGGCCTGACTGGCGCGACCAAGGATGTTTTTGGCTGAGAAGGATTTGTCGTGATGCTTGAATTGGAATGCTTTGGGAATGACTTCGTGGTCTCTGCAGGATTTGAGGAAAGTGAGATCGCAGAGAAGTTTGGATCTCCTGATGAGGAGTGAGGAATAGGTTTTGGTGAGTTTTAGTATTTCCTCCCCGTAGAGGCGTACTATGTGTTCGGAAGTACCTACATGATCTGTATTTATTCACTGAAAGGTTGAATAGCATATGCTCTGAAACATTCGTAATCAGTTCAGGACCGCGGAATTATTTCCTGACCGCTCGCACATATTTATGAATGCATTCGAATGAAATATAACATTTTTATGCAGAGTGGATTGGAATAATAATAGTGATTTCGAGCAATTTATACAGAGTGGAGAGTTTCTAATATATTATATTTTAGGATTTCGATAGTCGCAATAGCATGAATCGATAGCTGAAATGGCATTTGGCAATTATGTTTGGAAATTTGAGCAATTTATACAGAGTGAATCGAGTAGGTTATAATATATTTTGGGAATTTGGATAGACGCAATAGCACGATTTGATACCTGAAATGGTAGAGTAATTTTAACAATAATTTTTGGTTGAGCAATTCATACGGAGTGGATCAAAATTTAGAGGTTATGAATTTGTGCTCTTCGACGATCAAAATAGCTCGATATAATACCTGAAACAGTAATTTCAGTCAAAATTTGGACTGTGCCGAGCCTCGGACCACGCACCTCGTGGTACGGCCCACGTAGGTCGCGCCTCGATGCCCCATCACGGAGTCCACGACCACTGCACGCCCCAGACACCTCCACCCCCCCCCCCTCATAAGACGCCTTTCTTCAAATGACCAATGGCAGAGCTCCAGCAGAGAAGCCATTTTTTCAGAAAACTACCAATCACAGAGCTTTGCCCTCTTGCGACAAATCACTGAGTTCCAGCAGCCCTTTGAACAATCAATCACAGGAGCAGAGACTTTCCACTCCTCCTCAACGCTCACCCACAGCCCCCCACCTGTTTCGCTCATCCCCATCGACAACCACCAGCAGCTTCTCCCCCACCGCGAAGACATCCCCAGGGACACAACGGCCATCGAGAACTACCCCTATGTTTTGCAATCGGCATTATGTAACTACTATCCTCTTTCTCACTGGAAACATCGAAATCAACGGTGGAGCTTTGGGCCTCAGGGTTACCTACAGTAAAAACCGACAAGTTGAAAACAGCTGATTCTCCTTTTCGGACTATTTTTATTTTCTCTTGGAGTTTATCGAAAGCCGAAAGTAATTTTATTCGTATTTCTGGTTCAACTTTTTTTTTATTTCCACTCTGTGCTGATGATCTATTCACACGACCGAGAGAGTGAGGTATTTTCGAAGTACTTATACTTTTATATTTTCCGTTTTCATCCGTTCCCTCAGAAATATCAATAGCCGAGCCAATCGAATCCAAATTTTCATTGAGAGCTATCCAATCTCCATCAAAGTTATATGGGTAGGCCGGACTTTTTATAGCGAGAGATGTTTTCTCCAATTGCATCGCATTTCGGAACGCACTCCTCAATACCTCAACACTAATGTCAGTACCGTCCATGCCACGAATTTTCAACTCTTAGATCAACTCGTCTTTCGACAGCATTTCGGATCAATTTTCAATTTGGAACTTGACATGGTGGACGGTGGAAGCTTTTCAGAAAAAAAAAGTAATATGTGACATAAATTGAAAAATGAGACTGCCAAGCATATGTTCATCAATAGAAGGCTTAATGAAGCTCAAATCCAATTATCAAAATCACAGCAGGAGCGACTAATATAGCAGGCGTCGGTTCACAGGATTGCTTCTACCTGTCTTTAACTATCGAAAACTGAAAGAGGGTTCAATTCAGCAAAGCTACGCTGTCGGTGCTCAAAATGCTTTGGAATGGCTCTAAGTCTGAATCTTGCAGGTACAAATAATTCTCCAAAGAAAATGACGGTGGGCATCAGCAAGCGTCGGTGTTCAAAATTATTTCAAGAAGAGTATCGAAAATTTTACCATAAAAAAAACGAATTTATGAAATTACGCTTGGTATCGACAGGCTTCGAAAGCCTGTTTTGTACTTGAAACGTATTCCTAACAATCAATAATGCGAAGGAAAAAAAAATGAATGAAAATAAATAGATTGATCGGATTGATCGATTTGGCAAGAAGACGCCAGACGTCGCGTCGTTACGTATCGAAGGCATTGGTGATCGGAAATATTGCAAATCAAACGCATAAAAAAAACTCCTCGTTGGTACGATGAAAGGAGAGACAGAGAAAGATAGCGAGGCACACTTTATTCAGCTGGTCGTAGTAATGAAACAAACACTTGGAAAAAATGGGAAAGATTAACTACTGTTTGCCTAATATGAATGCTGTGAAATATATATATATATATATATATATATATATATATATATATATATATATATATCAAATGTTTATATGCGAGTTGAAATATCTTATATTTTCGCGTGTACCTCTTTGAACAAAAAAAAGTTTCCACTCATATATTCATCTGCTGGAAACTATGTTATGTGATAGGACCAAACGTGCGCACGTTAAGTTTATATTTGGTTCGAACTCACTATATATATATATATATATATATATATAAATATATATATATATATATATATATATCAGTAGTGAAGGATACGCAATTCTTCATATTATATTATTAAAACAAAACCAATAGATATATCAGAAAACAAATGAATTCAGCAAATATATCGATTATCATATATATCACAGGCACAACATGTAGCTTATCTGATATTCCTGAAGGCTTTGGTATAGCTCAATTTGACGTTACGTGATTCCTCTGCTATCCTCTAAAAATGACGCCGATTCTCTTCCAAAGAATCTCTGTGTCGTGGTCATAGGTATCCAAATCTAATTCAAGAATGGAACTAACTTCAATATTACTCCATGAGCTTTTCCCTTGCTGCCTCAACCAGAAAATAGACTAGGAACAGAGGGGGAGAAACCGTGAGTAGGAATCCCAGGAAAACTTGAAGGTTGAACCTCTTTAGTAGAACTCTGAAATAGTATTTCACATCAATTATCATACCAGAACGTGAAAACTAATATCATACC
This sequence comes from Zygogramma bicolorata, assembly GCA_032362365.1. Taxonomy (NCBI): domain Eukaryota; kingdom Metazoa; phylum Arthropoda; class Insecta; order Coleoptera; family Chrysomelidae; genus Zygogramma; species Zygogramma bicolorata. Next base: position 281,784 of record JAVJAQ010002568.1, on the reverse strand, counting down.
TCTTTGAGGGAGGGGCTTACATCGATGGTAACATAATAGATGACACAATCCCGTTGAAAGTCGATTGTAGATAAATATAGGAATGGAGCTTGCGAATGATAATTTCCCTAAGGTACCAGTATTTACACTCAATACCACAATATACCAGAACGTAATATCTTCACCAAAAAGGAAAATAAGTATATCAATAGTTTCAATGGAATAATCCCACAATATGGATGAGAAAACACTCGAAATTCCTTGAAACCCTTCGCCTCGTTTATTCGAATTCAAATCAATTCTGAATATCAATTTCACGACTGTGAAATTCCACCCCAAAAAAGCGGCGGTCGACAAGCGGTTTCTGCCCACTCAGCCGGCTGGCCGTTGTTCAATTTATCTAGTTGAATGATACACAGGGTAAAATAGAACTCTCACGGTATTAGTGTTGTGACGCGGAAACAAATCGTTACAGTGAAACAATTATCAGCGTCTAGAGTATCTAGATATTCTTCCACTTGATTCGGAAGTTCGACTGGGCCGCGCGAAATAGCATATGCTACGACATTAAGTTGAACCTTGCCTTGAATCGAATAGTCGAACTGATTAAGCAATCATCTTGCTCTTGTGTCAGTAGGCGAGACCTGTATCTGAAGCGTTGGTTTGGTTTGAATTCTAGAAAGTAATGAAAAATCAAGCGAAGATGAGATAGGAGCTGATATCGACGCCTGTTTGACATCTGCCATGTCTTACTCTGCAGTACATTTGATCTTTTTGCCATTTTTTTCCACCTGTTGAGAGAGCGTTCATCGGTGACGTCAAAGTACTCTAATGAACAAAAAAACGTCTGTACTAGCTACAAAATCCGATAAAACGTTTGAAGTCTGTGATTCTATTCGGTTGAGGAAAATTAGTCGTGGCTGATACTTTATCTCGGTTGGTCTTCTATCTTCTGAAATGATAATGTCGTCTGGATAAACAAATATTCTAATTTCAAGCTCGGCATTGAATACCGTATCCATTGATCTTTGTCAACACTGGTCCACGTTTGAAAGGCCAGAAGGCAAAACCTCGAAACGAAAGGAGCCTTTTCCTGGAATAGGGAGTGCCATTTGTTCGTCTGGATTCTTGATCTGGAGGAATTGGACAAACCGCACCATGTTAATATACTGACGATATAAATGTAGCATTATTCAACATGTTAAGAATTCCATCTACCATTGGTAGAAGATAGCCATCTCGTTTTGTAACGGAGTTCAACCTACGCTCATCGAAGCAGAAAAAATACGATTTCTTCCTCAATTTTTCCATTTATAGAACGGGGAAAGATCACTCACTCCTAGATTGTTTCACATTTCATCTAGCGCTTGATTAATATTGGTCAACATAAACGGAGACATCGCATACTGCCTCTGTCTGGAAATTTAGGCATCACCGGTATCAATGAGACGAACCATTTTATTTGTTCTACCGATTTTATCAGATGGATACATTTTCTGGAATTCGGATAAAACTTTTTTCATTTGTGAAATTCGAGAATTCCAACAGTCGCTACTGAAAATAAAATTAGTGTTTAGTGATGGTAAAACGAGAGTAGAAGGCTTAGGCCGAAGGTCGACTTCTCCACGCCACTTCGACCTTGAACAACCTTGATGAGAAGTCACCTTGAATGACCTTTGGTGTGTTGTGTGTGTACTACCAAGCACATGCAAGTTTGACCTTGAATAACCGTGAGTGTTGGCGTGGTAAAGCTTGAACAGCATTCCCCTTGAATGACATTGAAATGTTTGAATATCCCAACTGGTTGCGATCGAATGACATTACAGTGAATATTTTTCTATATAACATCGAATGACTTTGTGCAATGTCATATTGAGGGGAAATGAATATTGTGGATACTCTATGTAGTGCCCTTCAATAATCTTGTCTGCTTGAAAATAATTCGAGGTTTTCAGAGTACATCGTTGATTCATTTTGTCCTACAAATAAACTTGAGCATATCCCTTGTCGAATGAATTTGTATATGAATAACATTTCATCTCCAATATCGAATGCGCATGGTGTAGATGGCGTCCTGTTAGCATCACCTTGAACTTGTTGAGTCTTCTCAAGGCAAGCATGGTACACAATTCTGTAGTTGATCATTAATCCATACTTGGGAAAGGGGAAGTGGTGAATACATATAAAACTGGAGTCCTGGATACTTCCATGATGATAATGTAATCGTGCAGTGACTGTGGAAAAAAATCACTAGGAGTGACAACTTGCATCGTCATCAGCGGGATTCTTGTTTGTCAAAGAATGAAGCTGGACCATCGAAAAGGCCGAGGATGGACATTCGCCCTACACCTCCACCAATGCGGACCTGTTTGTGTTGCAATATGAGCATTGCTCCTAATCAGATGAATTCACATAGAAGAACTTTGGAGCATAGAAAAAATGCACGTGTCCAATATGGAGAGGGTGTGAAAATTATCCGTACTGCTTTCAAATGTAGAATTGTCAGCTACAGAGTGGATAGTTGAAACCACCACACGGATTACATCATGTTCTTCAATGAGATGAAACAAAAAAATTTGAAAATCACCGGAAGAAGTGTTGGAGATCCACAAAGCGGTGAAAGTTAACATGGAGGTGTTTGGGCGATACAATCTGCAAAGAGCTATCTCACGGCCCTGCGAGAGAGACCGTACCTGAGATGACTCACTCACAGTCCCACGCTGGAGCTTCCACTTGGGCAAAAATTTGGAAGCCAGAATGGGGGCTTGGAGTAATTCATTCATCGAGGCAAACGCAGAATGTGCCGAATATGATTCTCAGTGTATTCGACTTGACGCTGAGTTGAAGCGAAAAAATTAAGAACGCCAATAATTACATCGGCGGATTCAAGCGTTAGATGCAAGGGACGCTAGTATCAATGATGAGAAGGAGAAAAACATCCGAATACATCATGATGCCTCAGCGAAAAGAGCTCGGTACAAGTCTTCATTGCGGGACTTTGGAGAGGCATTGAGTGGGTATATGAGTTCAATTCCACCTTCATCACCGCCAGCATAGTAATAATTATTTATTTATTTCGTACAGAGTTCTTCTTTTTTGTGAATAATATATTGTGCATGTTAGATTTAGGTAAATGAATGTTATATATACGTGACATGTAAATAGATGCCAGTTTTGAGTTGTTTTCCAGTGTAGATATAATCGCACCAAAATAAAATTATAATAATATTCTTATATTTTCCAATGAAAAAATAACAATATATTTTTTGTTTCATTTCTACTCGAAAAAAATGAACATTTCAGATAAGTAGATTTTTCAAGGCATTATGACATTCCATACAATTCAAACACAATTCAAACTGAAATATCAGAAGTATGTTAAATAAACACTGTTTTTTAAAAAGTATGGGAAATAATCGAAATGAATTATAAAAACAAATGTGAATGTTATTTCGACATCAAGGTTAGTTTGGGGGCAAAACTATTCGAAGTGGATATTTCTCTGATAGTTTCAACAGTCTCGAAACCACATTCAGAGTATTCAAATGTGGAGTTTCAAGTGAAAAAAAAACAATTTTTCGGAAAAAATCAAGGTTACTGAAGGACAAACCTCATTGTTGTATATATTGATCAAAATCAAGGTTACTGAAAGAAAAACCTCATTATTGTTGATAATTCTCTGAGAGCTCTAAACTTTTTGAAAGTCAGTGTTACTACTTTGGTTCGGGTTTGAGAGTCTCTAGATTATTCGAAAGTAATCATACAAATAGTGTCCAGTAGTGACAGAAAATTTTACTGAAGATCAGAAAGGCTGAAGGACAAAACTATTCTCGAACGATGTGTTCCTGAAAGATTCAACATTCAAAAGTTTTCATGAGGTCAAGGTTATTCGAGGGCAATAAACCCCTACTTTTCACCCCACCCCCTTCAAATCATACAAACACTACTGCGTTCTTCAAAATCCATTCTCAATGTATAGTGAAAGTATAATTTTCAAATAAAAAATATGTTCACCTCTATAACGACAACGTTCACTTCTTGGGTGGATGGATTTTTGCTAGTGTGACCTTGAACCACAATTATTACTGCAAATACAATCTTCTGAGCTTATATAGAAATTACTAAAGAGTGGGGGTTCGAGTTTCAACACTCTTCACGTGCACACACATTAGGAACCGGAATCTACAAATGAGAATGTTCAAGATTATTTCTTGGTCAAAATTATTCTACGTGAATATAGTCTCTAAACTTTCATTGTTTCGAAACAATTTGGAATTTGACATTGCACAGAGTCATTCGATATTGGGAATACTCGAAGTTATCGAAGGTCACAAGAATATATCCTTCAAACTTTTTCAATCGCAGCCTAGAAACGATTCACCGATGCCATTCAAGGGCAATGCTGTTCAAGCTAGACCACGCCAACACTAGAGGGTATTCAAGGTCAAAGTTGCATGCGCTTGGTAGTACACACACACCACACACCAAAGGTCACTCAAGGTGACTCGTCATCGAGGTTATTTATGGTCAAACTTGCTTGCGCTTGGTAGTACACACACCGCACACCAAAGGTCATTCAAGGTGACTCGTCATCAAGGTTATTCAAGGTCAAGGTGGTGCGGAAGGTCATCCTTCTGCCTAAGCCTTCTACTAATAAGAAATGAATTCACAACACACGAACTACCAATGCAGATTGATAACAGGAATAATAACTGACTATATCAGGCTGCTTGTCGCCATCTGATGTTCTCACAAATTTATGGGAACCGTATCCTTTGAACCACTTCGATTATCTCATGTTAGGTTGGGAGAGATTGTTCGGACATCGTTATTGGGAAATCTACGATTGAAACTTGTTCTCAGTCGGCTGGTTTCTGGAGCAGCAACATTTTCTTCGATTCAAATTTCCCGGAAATTCTGAAATTTTCTAGTCCTTGGATCTTGAGAAATTGAATTCCGTGAATATATCTTGTTTTACAATAAATAAAACTTCCAGATGAGCTGATATGGATGAGAGAACGTTTTGCCAACGTCGACAAACTTCTCCTAAATCGACTGCAGTTGAAAATTCTTTGAAATTACGCGTTCATAATATTCGAACAAAATATTTTATGTTGTTTATTTTTGTAGCCTCTACCAGCGGTCAACTTAACGTTCGGAACTAACCTACCATTTCGGTAATGAAAATTGCAACGTATTTAAGCTCACGTTGATAGCGATCTTTGTTGATTTTCTATAATTTTTGGACATTCTCTTCAGGCGAAAAATTAGATTTCAGTTGTTTTTTCAGTGAATCCCAATTCATGACGCTATGCTGGAAGCTTAAGAAGGTTTCAACATAGCATCATCAATCGAAACCCTTTCCGAAAGAAACCACTGCCGAAGCATATTATTCGACCTAGCATTGCGAGCATAAGCGAATTATTTTCTAAGCGCTTTCTATGAGGGCTTCCCCCCAGAATCTTTCGAAACCATGTTGAAAATTATACCTAATTTGTGACAAGGAACAGCCTTTGATTTTTGTGCAGGTATGGTAATCAAGGTTGGCGTCTACGCAAATGGTTCACTTAACGCACCACTTGATTGCGATATTTTCTTATGAAGTTCAGCTTCCAATTCAGTCCAGCCTATGGGGGTTTTTTCTCTACACGAGGTGGTGTAACTCTGATTTTAGGATATGCTATTGGGTCAGGGAACCTGATAAAAAATTCACGTTTTCAACCATGGAGATGGTGCGCGCTTCACCATCCTAAATCAGAGGTACGAAACATTGTTTTATCTGATTTAACTCCTCAACTGTTGAACCCACGAAGTGTTTTTTTCAAATTTGGAGGAAACAAAATTCACTACAATTTTTGTATTCATACTTTTTTCGTGTGTCGAACAGGTGGCTAGTTACAGCGGACGAAAAGTGAACATTTTTCCAAAAAATCTTCGTTTTTCCCAAGCCTATACGTTAACCAGCAAGATGCCTGCTTTTTGCGAAACACGATGAAGCCTCATCCATCTTGGAGAACATGTTGAAAGAGAACATCATAGAAGAGTCGAGTATCACTTGGTCGTCACCCATATTACTAGTGACTGAAGAGAATGAATCAACGAGGTTCTGCGAGGACTATAGGAGACTTGATGATCCAGGAAAGACAGCTACCTCCTACCCAGAATAGACGATACCTTGAACATCCTAGCTGACTGCAAGAGATTCTAGACGCTTGATTAGAAAAGTGTGTACCGGCAGGTATTTATCCATCCTGGAGACAAAGAGAACACCATCTTTTCTACCAGCAGTGGACTGTTTCAGTTCGAGGTTATGTCATTCGGATTATTCAATGCACCGGCGACATTTGAGCGTTCAATGGAACTGGTACTCAGATAGGTCACTTCGAGAATATTGCTAAACCGTTGCATAGCTTGACTGAGAAGGGAGCCTCTTCTGTTTGGTCACTAGATTGCCAGCAAGCATTCGTGGCTTTGAAGAATCATTTGGCAAGATCTCCAATCCTGGTATACCCAAAGAGGTTCATATTTGATACCGACGCATCCCAACATGGTGTCAGAGCCATCTTTTTCTGGGTACAGGACGGAAAAGAGGTTGTCATCAGCTATTCGAGCAAGTTTTCAGGAACAGTTGAAATAAATTACTTTGTTACCAGAAAGGAGCTTCTCGCGGTGATTGAAGCGGTCGAAAATTTCCATTTTTTTATATATGACCGTGAATTCCTGATAAGGGTCATGAAAATGCTGATAGACTCTCTAGAAGACCATGTTTGAAGGTGAGTTGTAAATTCTGTTAGCGCCAAGAAGAGGACATCCAGTTACGAAAAGTATCCAGTAGGCGTGACCAGCATACGGGCAGAAGGGTCAAGGAATCAACTGATCATGGTATAATACAGGCCCTTATGACTCCTCAGCTAACAGAAGAAGACATCGGTCTGCCCAACAGGAATATCCGATCCTGGAAATCATACGGGAATGGATTGAAAAGGAAGTGATACCAGAATGGGAAGAAATCTCCAAGCTTAACCAGTCGGTGAAAGGTTATTGGCTCCAATAGGACTCGATATGAATCGATAACTCTGAAGTAAGAAGCTCTAACTGAAGTTCCAGATCATCCTTCCGGACGTGGTGAAACAACTGCACAGTAGTCGTGCCGGAGGACATTTTGGAATCAACTGGACTTTGGCAAAGGTGCGAAGACAACACTCAGAGGAAAGTTAAAGCAACATATCAGTGGTTGCTCCTTCAACCCGACTGGGACAAACTGGTGCCTCTCTTTCTGCTGTCGCATCAAAGTTTCCAACACTAAGCGACATGCTAAACACCTATTATGTTGCTAACTGGTAGGGAAATCAAACTCATGATCGACTTCCTATTCGGCAGGCCTGACGGTGAAGAAGAAGTATTTCTCCCTTCGTACCTGTGTGAACTGAAGAAGGGATCAAGGATCGCCCATGAGTTTGCTAGATCTTGGCCCCTAGTACGGGAGAAGTTATGCTTCAAATTACAGAGGCAGTGGCAAGGACCGTATTTGGTTGATCAAAAAATTTAAGACCTTGTTAACAGGATTCAGTTATTAACTGGGAGCAAACTCAATGTTGTCTTTGTTGAACGCCTAAGTCTTTACAGAGGCCATAATGTTCTCACTGGCGAAGACTAATAAACCCACCCCGTTCACGAAATTCACATAAGCTAGTGAATTCTGTGAAGTTTCTGGGTAGACCCCGAATGAATGAATTGTGGAAAAACAGAAAAATCGAGGTTCTAACAACTACCTATATAGTGTGAAGAAGGCGGCGGGAGTTGGTCAGATTTGAAATTGACAAGCGAAAGAATCGAAGCGAAGGCAGTTTTTAGCGACGATAAACGACAGTGTCACCAAGTTTGCAAAATATTATGATTGTGTCATTCAGTGAATGGATTCGTTTTGTTTTTGTTATTTCGAGTGTCATTCATTACCGAATCCACTGAAAAAACGTAACAATTCCATTTAAAATCCATCTAAATCTACGGTGTCGATAAAACTCTCAGACTTCACTCATACAATCTACAAGGGCTCGAGTTTAATTGGTCTCTCATGACACCATTTCAGAGAATGAAGAAGTTACAGCTTTAATTCACGACGAGTCAGCGACACTAGATTGAATTTGATTCTAGTCACTTTTTCCCGTACTTTCGACCTCGACTTGTAACACGGTGTCTGGAATGAATGAAAGATTTTTCGCTAATATTTCCCGGGAAAAAATACCCTCAACTAGCGTTACGTTGTTGAAAATAAATGTATTCATGAGGTCAATATGATAATATTTTTTCTAGTGGGACACCATATAAATAGAGCAAGTCTTATATCAGAGAAACCATTGGAATTGGTGAACACATTAAAAACACACCCCGTGAAAAAACTGAGGTATAAGGAATAGCAGAGCATATCTGGACAAACCGATATAACAGCAGATAGTAACGCTAAACTCATCCACAAGAAAAAACATTGACCCACGTAAAAGTTCAAAGAAGCTGCTCACATATTGAATAAATATGTATTCAGTCCACCAAGCGTCGATATCCGGAACGTGTGGAAACCACATATTCCGAAAATTGAATATCACTTAACGAACGGAATCTTCGCAGAAACTTTCCAACTCCTGCTGAATGACTGTTTTTTGTCGACGACTCTTCCTTTCCCTCTATTCTAGGCGGCCAGACATTTCATAACGTAATATCACCTCAGATATTTTCAGTCGAATAGTCAGAGGACGATCGCAGATGCGAGCAATTTAAATGTTGAGAATGAACTGGTTTTATAGTATTCGAAAGGTTTGTTCAATGAAAATTTGAACGGCTACCACTCAATACAGAGCATTGTGAACGATATTCAAACAAACTAGGGATAATAACTCTCGAACAGAAGAGAACTCAAGATCACGAAGTTAAATGAATTGAAGCATTTCGAATGTTCACATTTTTATAGCCAATATACATTATTCACAATATTGTCGAATATTGAATCATATTTTCATAAATTATTATTATCATCATTTAGATTTCCAGTTTGAATATCACAACTCAGCTCATTTCCTAAAAGAAAACATAATAGTTCAACTGGCCCAGATAATTGAACTAGTTCACAAAACGCGAGAAGTAGGTTGTTGCTGATAAATGAAAAGTCAGCAATAACTTCTTTACGAGGGCAGGAGATTGGTTTTCGAGAGATGAGCCACGGGGAGTTGATTATCGGCAGAAGAAGTGGTTTTTTAAAACTGTGTGAACTTTGTCGTTGAATAAATCTTGTTATGTTTTTTATATCTCACTGCTTCATTTCTGAAATATCAAACTCCTTTCGTGAGTCAAGCTCAATATAGAAAAAAGGTCGCAAAAACCCTACGTGACATATGGTGGAGGCGCCATGCTCTTTCCTGCAGCTAATTCTCCCTAATTAGCTGATTTCTATAATTTTTTGTTCTTGTTCTTATAACTTGTTCAAAAGGAAGTTTCTTCGCAGAAACATTCAGCAGTAGGCCTTATTCAACTTCTTTGCTTCAAATAGTTTTAGGAAGCTAGCATTTATAAAAACGAGATTTATTCAACTCTTAATTTATTTTGCTAATTGGAATCGAATTTAACGTGCGATCACCCAGCACGGTGGCCCGGCGAGGATTCGAACCCTGGCCTTCCGCTTGATAGGTAGATATGCTAACCACTACACTACCGAGACCAGTTCACTGGACAAATCTCAATTTGACTCTGGCCCTCCTCAAACGGTTTTAATAAGAGAGATATATTGTGCCCGTAAAAATCTTGGTACGAAACATCCCCTTAAAATGATTACCAGGTATCTGAAACTCAGATAAACATTCTTTATCTGTTTGAGTTACGTACACGCCATATCAAAAACTCAAAAACACGATTGCTTTCAAATCGATTCCAACTTCAAAGTTAGATTTTTGTCTCCTCTATGAATCAGTAAACTTCCAGTAAATCGACTAATATATTTCCTATTCTTTATTAAAATATGCGTTAATGAACGAAAATGAGGTTATGAATGAAGATAACAGTGAAGATAGACGTTATATAACTAGATCGGTAAAACTAAAAATAACTGAATCAAACGTAAATAAAGAACCATCATCTAATATAAGTTACGATAAAGAAAAACGGCGATCAACAAGCACAAGTTGTTTTGAACCACCACACAGCAGTACAGGATATCTTTTTCCCTTTATCTCAAACGAGGACAACATTGAAGACCGTGAAAATTCCATTGTTAGCGTCGCAGAAGTTACTCCAAGGGAAGAAAATACAGTAGCTATCACTAATCGCGAAGAAAAAAAATGGCAGAAATAACCTTAACGGAAAGTTTGACAAACCAGAAGGATCCAGCAAAACCTAAATTTCTTTGCCCTCCAACATTCAACCCATGTACAGCATCAGCATCTTCATTCATTCGGCACTACGAAAGGACAGCGGCGGCAAACAGATGGGAAAACTCTACGAAATTAACTTACTTTGGAACCTTCCTAGAGGGGGCGGCCAATGTCTGGTTCAAGAGGTACTCAGCCAATGCGGCCAATGCAACCAAAACGTGGGCAGACATAAAGAACGATTTTTCAAAAAAAGTTGACGGTGCGGAAAGTACTCAGTCTATCGATCAGAACCTACTACTATGAACTACAAACACTGTTTGAAGAATATGACCCAGCATTCGACTTGGAAAATTTCAAGAAATTTTTCGAAAACGGAATGAGTAAAAAGTACTATCAAAGCTACAGGCTCATAGTTCAAGAAGATAATAGATAAACTAGAAGACATAACAGAACACAACGAAGATCTAGAAACTTCGCTAAGCAATATGGTCATCAAAAATGGACCTAGGGGAACATGCACCTGTAATTGCAAACACTCCACGGACGAAGCAGCCAGCATAACATCAACATCTAGGGAGGCGATCCGCGAACCTATAACGTCACAGTTCAACCAAATCTATAACCCAACGATGAGAAATAGACCCTTCAAACAATTCTCGAACCGATTTTATAACCATCATCAGGGGCATGCGAACTCATATACAAGAGACCAATATTACCCATTTGCCGGAAGAAGCAACCAACGAGCTCCCAGACCAAGAAACTCACATAATCGAAGACCCAGAGGATTCACAGGGCTCAGACCTAATAATGGTGAGCAGAATAGGAACCAACGCGAATTTGTAGCAAAACAAGAGAGAAGAACTCCCAATAATAGAAATAATTTGCCACAAACAAGAACACATGATAGCAGACCAAAATGTCAGCTATGCCAGCGTGTTGGGCACTCAGCAGCAAGCTGCAATAGAAATAAGTACCCAAACGACAATGGACGACACGAATAAACCCCAGTGTCGTCCCTTCAAATTTTGGGGTGATGCATAGGAATAACATACTAACAATCGCCGTAAGGATAAACAACACTCAGACACAAGCACTGCTCGATACTGGGAGTCAACACAATATAATCAGAGGAAACATCATCGAACATTTCACACCCTCACAACATACAAGTCGGACGCTCTTAGTTGCAGGAGGACACAGAGTCCCAATCCTAGGAGAAACCAAACTGAAAGTAAGCATTGGAGAGTACGAAACAATATGTGAAGCCACAGTTATAGAGAATTTACCAGTTCCGGTATTATTGGGCATGGAATTCCTTATGAAGAACAAATCACAATCGATCTGAAGAACTTCGAAATTGAATTTCCCAAAAGCAGCATGAAAGCATCCAATTCAGCAAAACTCATCAACCTTTCACTAGGGACAATTACATTGAAAAACACAAGTATCGACTATAAAAGAGCCTACTACCAAGAAGTAAGAAATAATATAGAAAACTCAATGGAACTCAACTGGCACCGTGAACATGAGAAGATTCCATCTATCATTCATCGAAACATCCCAAGTAAACAAGGAGACTCGACCCGACGAAATGAAGAGGACCATATCTTTACCCAATAAGCGAGGACTAACGAAACAGGTGCCCAAACCACGGAAACTCCAGAAATCACTTGACACAAATTTGAAGAGATAGAGAGGGACCTTTTCAGTGTTCCTGATGAATATGCACTAGCCCACTACATATCAGCAGATTGTAAAATGAGCAAGGGTATTGCCAAAGAAATAGGGACTAGATTCAACAATAAAGAACGGCTAGAAAGCGAATATCTGGAAGTAGGAAGTGTGACAGCAGTGAAAAACAGACATAGGTTGATCTATTACCTCATCACAAAAGACTACTACTGGAAGAAACCCTCCAGGGAATCGATACGATCATCAGTAGAAGAACTGAAGAAACAAGTGCTGCAACATCATGTGAAGAAATTGGCCATGACAAAAATAGGATGTGGCAAAGACGGAATGGAATGGGAAACCGTGAAATTTATAATTATTAATACTTTTAAGGAAACCAAAATCGACATTTTGATCTGCGATCTACCCGAACCCGAGACCACACAAAATTTTGACCAACCCATAGTTCACGGATCTGAAAAAGAAGCAACCCGAATAAAAAAGGACCAGTCAGAAAAACCCAGGAGTAACAAGAAATCTCAAACTGATTTTCAAGTCAAAATACTTGAAGATTATAGAATACAACCAAACAGGGAATATACAGTTTCGGTACATATAAAAGGATGGACAAATCATCTGGAAAATGCAGAGTTCATGAGGAATGAAAAGTTTCTCATACCGAGAGGCATATGGTGCTCAAAACCATACATGAAAGGAAATAATTTTGAAATCGTGGTTCTGAATGAAAGTTATAACGACATACAAGTTTACGAACATACCACGATAGGCTACATGAAGAAAACTGAGATAATAAATTCACCGGAAAATGCAATTGTACTATGTAGGAGAAGAGGAGGAAGTCACCATGAACGACCATGACCTGTCACACATAGAGGACAAGATATTCAAAAATGAAATTACCAGATTACTGGAGGAATAATAAGATGTTTTCTCCAAATCTACGAGAAAAATGGGATTGACTAATTTAGCTGAACACAAAATTGAGGTGGAAAACTCCAAACCTATGAAAAGCCAACCATACAGTCTCACAGAAAAAAATACAAATTATTGACGTAAAAATAACAGAAATGCTAGAAAATAATGTGATTCGACCAAGTAATTCTCCTTGGGCTAGCCCAGTCGTACTGGTCAAAAAGAAGGACGGAAGGATTCGATTTTGTATCGATTATAGAAAGCTCAATGCCGTGACAAGGGAGTCAATGTATCCTCTTTCCCAAATTGACGACATCCCGACTAATCTCCACGGTGCGAAATACTTCACAACCCTGGACATGTTCAGTGGTTACTGGCAGATGAAAATCGAGGAAGACTCCAAACAGCACACTGCCTTCGTGGGTCAAGGACACGGTCAGTATGAATTTAATGTCCTCTCCTTCGGATTATGTAATGCTCCGGCCTCGTTTCAATTTTTAGCCGATAGTCTTTACTGGAATGAAATGGAAAGATGTATTGATCTATCTAGACGATGTCATCATCTTCTCAGAAACTCTGGAGGAACACCTGGAAAAATTAGAAAGAGTTTTTCAGAGACTGAGAGAGGCTAACCTTACACTGAAACCAAGCAAATGTGTATATGTAAAATCTGAGGTCAAAATGCTAGGCTACGTAGTGAGTGATAAAGGATTATCACCGGATGAAGAAAAATTAACTGCTATAAAAAATTTCCCCGTACCAAAATCCGTGAAAAACTTGCAAAGCTTCATCGTGCTATGTAATTATTACAGGAAATTCATAAAGGACTTCTCCATCATTGCGAGGCCACTACATTTGGCCACAAAGAAAAACACCAAATTCATTTGGAACCAAGCACAAGAAGGAGCATTCCAAACTCTAAAAGAAAAATTCCTCTCTGCACCGGTACTCCATCACTTCAACCCAGAAAAAGTATGCGAGTTGAAGGTAGATGCATGCACAATAGGCATAGGAGCCATCCTGCTGTAAGAAGGGGAAGATGGTGCAAAACACCCGGTAGCCTATATAAGTCGAAGTCTGACTGAATCAGAACAAAACTATACGATCACTGAACTAGAAGCTTTGAGCGCAATATGGGCTCTAGGATATTCAAGGCATATGATATATGGAAGACCGGTACAAATCACAACGGATCATCACGCACTTTGTTGGATCAGATCCCTCAAAGACCCTACGGAAAGGCTAGCCATGTGGGCCTTGAAACTGGCAATGTATGACTATACAATTATACATAAAAGTGGGAAATCACATCAGGACGCTGACTGTCTTCATAGAAATCCTGTTCTTCAACCCAATGATAAAAACGTCAAGTAAATGGAGGAAACTATATTTGGTCCTCCCGGAAGACATGGCACGAATGCAGAAAGAAACGATGAATGGGTGAAAATTATCTCAGCAATAGAAAACCCAGACGACGATCAAACACCAAGAAGGGTGAGAAGGGCAAAAAATTACAGGCTGATCGATGGGGTACTACATAAGCATAATCCTTCACCAGAAGGATTAGATAATTTGCTGGTGATACCAAAAAAGCTAATAGGAGAGATACTGTTCAGCAACCATTCAGAGGCCCTTTCAGGACATATGGGAATCGTCAAAACCCTCTATAAATCAAACAGAGATACTACTGGACTAACTTACAGAAAGACGTTGAAAGATTCATCAAAGGGTGTAAAGACTGCCAAGCCAGAAAGGGGGCTCAAAACAGAAAACCAGTAGGGTGGCTCAAACCCATCCTTGTAGGGACACCGTTCGAGAAAATAGGCATTGATATACTTGGCCCTTTCAGGAGAAGCAGGAATGGAAAGACGGTCATAATAGTAACAACGGACTACGCAACAAGATGGGCGGAAACAGCTGCACTACCATCGGGAAAGGCAGGACCCGTGGCAAAGTTCATTCTGGAGAAAATCATTACTCGTCATGGAGCCTCGACACATATACTGAGCGACAGGGGGCAAACATTTCGATCGGAACTAGTCCAAGAACTACTCAAATCGATGGGCACATCAAACCAGTATACGACAGCTTATCACCCTCATGCAATGGTCTAACAGAACGTCTTAATAAAACATTAGCGGATATGCTGTCGATGTTCACCAACACGCAACAGACAGACTGGGACGAGTATTTACCACACGTAACTTTTGCATACAACACATGCCGTCAAACCACGATCCAGTTCTCTTCCTTCATGCTGATATACGGCCGTGAACCAGTCCTACCCACTGAAGCGAATCTGATGGCGCCACGAAACTCTAATGACGTTAACCAAATAAGAGAGAAAGCATTGGCGGCAAGGAGCTTGGGAGTGGAAAACATCCAGAAGAACAAATGATGGACAAGGAGAGATACGACAACAAACACCGAAACATAGAATTTGAATCTGGGGATCAGGTGAAAATGTTCACCCCCGTGAGGAAAGTTGGCCCTTCGGAAAAATCACTACTAAGGTGGTTCGGTCCTTACACAGTAGTAGGAAAAGTTGGCGAGGCCGCCTCTTACCATACAATGACGAGTGGTCTCCGGAAGTAGTCCCAGAAGAATAATCATCCTGTTAGGGACTTCACATTAGAAGCAGTGCTCAGTACAGCCCTGTACACTATCTGTTATTATATAAGGATGATACACATCTTTCTTTATGTTGAGGATATTTTAGGTGAGTCAGTCTTAAACTGACATTGTTCTGGGGTGGATCAATAAATATTGTGTTTAGTGTAAAGTGCAGTGTTTAATATTGTGGCTAGCCAGTGGGGCCTTCCTAACAATCCGAAAAGCTATAAACTCTACCAATTTTTGTATCTTCTCTGTACATGTGCTTCACGCGTTCAATACATTTTTTTATGACAACGATAATAATGATAATGATGAAAGTAGTAGGAGAATACTAACAGTAGCAATCAAAGATAGGCCAGGGTTACCTAATTGTAAAAACATATTTCAGATTGATTTTAATTTGAAAGTTGTCAATAGCTGATGACCAAGGGCAAAACGTAGAAATCACGGCCGGTGCTTTTTGGAAAGCGCTACCATCGACCACAGCATACGAAGCGACTATTCCACTGATTTATAAATCCCTCTGGGAGATAAATGGACGAAAGGAAAGCGGAAATTATCAAGGAGGTTGTAGACAAAGGAATAACAGTCAACTAGAATGCATGATGCTACATGAAATGAAACACCTGAACAAGGCTTATGACAAAGAGTTTTCATCTTTGAAAATGAGATGGAATAGTGACTTTTTGAAAGCACTCACTGCAAAACCAGAGTCATACCTGCGGAGCAAACGAGCACTTGACTTTATTGGCTCGGGCCTAGAATGGTGTTGCGGAGTGGCAACAGCACAAAAGCTTGATAAAATCTCAATGGACGAACAACATTTATACAACAGACTGAATAAGTTACAGAGTCATCTTTCACAATCCCTTACAAAAATCACCGACAATTCAGAGGAATTCAAAATATATACTGACAAAATATCAGAGGCACCAAAGACGACCGAAACTAAAATTCATAGCATTGAAACATTGACAAATAACTTTATGAATAATATGAACAACAATTATTAAGGTAATTGGCTGGCAGAAAACCTAGAACAGAGGTGTCTTCAGAAATACACGAATAAAATCTTAGGAAATGAAGCTAAAATTAAGAATATTGCTGCAAATCAGCTTATTTTAGAGCTGACCGAGCCTTTGTCTGCAATGCCACCCGGAGATACGATGAACTGTGTACTCCATGTTAGGGATGATAATGTATGAAAAGATACATCACAATTGACGAAGGCAAAAACGAGAATGGTGTGGATAATTGAGTGAATGAATTAACTGACACAATAAGGGGGCCCCCTAACAAAAAAAAAGAGTATTTTTTATGTGTAGTAGAAAGAGTCACTGCTTGGCTGGATCATTTGAGCTGGCATTATTGTAAAAATGTCAGACAAATGCTCCAGGTGATAGTAAAATTATCAGTATGTCATAAGCGCATATGTTCTCCAGTGAATGGGATTTACTAGGTTGAGATAGAATACACAAAAGTATGAATGAGAGCGTGTTACTCTTTTTGGAAGTACATGATAGTAGAATAATGTCATTGCAACAAAATGCATCAAAAAATAGATAATCATTTGATATTCATTTCTGAATGGGATAAAGAGTAGAGGTGTAATGTATTCGTAGCCCTGTGACTACCAAACATAATGGATGAAATAAACAAATGTATGAAATATAAATATATATGTATTAGATATTGGTCTTCAAGAGTTGTTTTTTTATTAAAGGGAGTATTTATATAAGGACTTACTGCTGTTCTTTTTCTTGTTACATGTTCGGAGTCACCTTTGGGGACCACACTCACAACCATACCCTGGAATCCGAATATACAGAGGTTGGCAGACTAGCGAAAGGAGGGCTGCCCCATATTTCAATGCCACCATTTAGCAAACAAGGCCCAGTTATCGTAACTATAATCAGCCAAGAGGGATTTGGGCCCACACAGCCTACGAATGGAGCAACGTAGTTGATGACTGATCTTACAGCATCCGAAATAGTGCAGTAGGTAGCAACACACAGTTACTTACACCAGCGGAAACGAGAGACACCAAAACCGTCACAATTGCCACCGTCATTCCCCATAAAGATCCACAATGAGAACTAGTTACTGGAAACTGGAATAATTTAGGTTCTCACATCGATCAATCTTGTGGATGAAGAAAGAGCAAACAGTAGAATACAAAGTCTACAAATGTTTAAGAAAAATTCTGCGTGTACGGTGAGGCACACTGGTAGATAACAAAACGTGACAAAACCAGTCAGCTTGATGTTATGAATGTTTTCTTCTCATTGGTCATGGTAACCAGGTGACGTAAGAAGAGATAGAGATATTTATCTAAATAACTAGACAGTTGGCACCAATACATTGCGCTCAGAGCCGGTCCGTCAAGTTAGTAATTCTGGTACCACTGCATTCCTTCAAGACCAGTTCGTCAATTCAATACCACTGCATTTGTCCAAGACCAGTTCGTCAGCAGCGGCGCTGACAAGCATTTTTATTCCGGGTATGAACAAAGTGCGATATGTGTGGTCGAACTTGTGATAGACAAAATAATAGGGTTTTCGAACGTGACAATATAACTGTTGAGTTTAATTTCATTTGGTGTAATTTTTTGATTAGATTTTTTTTCCTTCGCAAACAGGTTCGGTCTCTCATTCCAGTAAAATAGGCATTCGATAAATCATTGTGCAGAAATTGTGGAAGGAAGACTCTTATTATTTTCTGTAGGGTGCAACAATTTCCACATTTTTATTGTTGGATTAATGAATGATGAATAATCTTTTTACAGTTAATTCAAACTAGGTATCAATTATAATGATGAGAGTATTTTGTTAAAGTCCCTCCTTTGTATCGAAATAGTATGAGCTTTAATTTTACGTACTGATGTGAATCTAGGGTCCAGATTTCAACGGATGGGGAGGATGTGTCGAATATTGAATCATATTTTCATATTTTTTTATTATTATTATCATCATTTAGATTTTCAGTTTGAATATCAAAACTCAGCTCATTTCCTAAAAGAAAACATAATAGTTTAACTGGCCCAGATAATTGAACTAGTTAACAGAACGCGAAAAGTAGGTTGTTGCTGATAAATGAAAAGTCAGCAATAACTTCTTTATGAGGGCAGGAGATTGGTTTTCGGGAGATGGGCAACGGGGAGTTGATTATCGGCAGTAAAAGTGGTTAGACAGAGTCCAGCGGGTTGGTTGAAGAATCGACACCTTGCTACGATGCACCCCATCATCATGTGAGTACTTACTTATTTCTTCAAAACTGTGTGAACTTTGTAGTTGAATAAATCTTGTTATGTTTTTTTATATCTCACTGCTTCATTTCTGAAATATCAAACCCCTCTCGTGAGTCAAGCTCAATATAGAAAAAAGGTCGCAAAAATCCTACGCGACAATATGATGTTTTTGTAATATTGAACCAATGCTGGACCAATATTCGTTTGCTACCTGAGCCATGTTACTTTGTCAGCAAAATTTTTTTCATTCAGCTCTTCTGGACTATTTGACCAGAAATGAATACTTACAATTGGGGTTTAACCCCTTTGGGAATTTCCAGTGTTTGTCCCTCCTTCACGATCTCCAACACTTGGGTATTACTCTTGCCTTGGAATGGGAAACTTCCAAATGTTATGATTTCATAGAGCAAAACACCAAAACTCCAAACGTCAGAAGCCGGAGTAAAAACTCCCAACGCCAAACTTTCAGGAGACATCCACCTCACCGGCAACATTCCCCTGCGGGTGAATTTGTAATAGTCGTTTTCGAACATTGCACGGGTCATGCCAAAATCACCTATTTTAACGGTGCGCTGTGCGTTCACTAGACAATTCCTAGAAGCAATATCGCGATGAACGAATTTGATCTCAGCGAGGTAACTTAAACCTCTTGCCACATCCAAGGCCATATTGGTAAGTCGCTTTGGTGAAATTTCTTCGTATTCTTCGATATTCTTGGATTTCACCAAATGTCTACGAGCAAGAAGGTAGGTTTTTAGGTCACCATACAGCATGAATTCCATTATGGTGTATACAGGTTCTTCTTTCGTACATACACCGAGGAGTCTGACAATGTTTTTGTGGTCGAATCGTTTCATTGCTTCAGCCTCGGAAAGAAAGTCGAGTTTATCTTCAGTTGTGGAGCCAATTTTCAGAGTTTTCACAGCCACGGCGGTCCAGCCTGTTCCTGGAAGATCAGCTTCTCCCCCATAGACTGTGCCAAACGCTCCTTCACCAAGTTTTCGGTTGATCACGACGCTTTCTCGATGGATTTCCCATTTGTCCAAGTCACTAGCACTGGTAATGTTGAAAGGGATACCAAGGGATCTGCAACAGAAAACCGATTCTTGATACCAGCTTTTCACTTACACAAGTCATGGGTAGTATAGTGTATTATTCGACGAGCGACAAGTTTTATCACCAGTCGCTGGAACGGATCGAAGCGAATGTCATATCATTCAAACGAGTTATCGCCATTTTTCGTGGGCAGGATATTAAAGGTTTTCATACGGTGTTTTTTTTTATCACGTTCCTATTTTATGAAGCATTCCTTTCAAAACCATTACCATTAATTAAACTGAACTGTTGTCATGGTGGTTAAAAATAAATTGAAAAACATGAATGTCGAATACCAGATAATAAACTTACTCAACTGGCCCCAACTTACTTAATAATGGATCTCACTAGGAGAATAAAACAAGAGTGAATTACTTATTGAAGAATAAGGGCTAAATGGATGTGGAATTTTGTTCTTGGTTGCCCAGAGGAATAAGTTCACAAACCAGGTCGTTTACGAACAGGTGAAAACGGTTCATTCACATCATAGGTATTCACTCATAGGTATTCACTCACAGGAATTCTCGAAACAATCGCTCAAGAAGTAAATGAACTTCAATGTTTTTGATTACAGAAAATAGCCACTGAACGTCTTTACGTCATTCACGTGTTTCTCGAAACTCGTAATCGTATTTTTCGATAATTCACAACAGATTCCCGACAGTTGTTTCGTACGACGGCGTAAAAGTGCTCCCGCAATTCATAATTTTTTTTCAAATCACGAAATTTTAAGATTATTTCTCAAAATTTCAAGATAATTCCTCAAAATTTTGATAATATTTCTCAAAATTCCAAGACTATTTCTCAAAATTTTGGAAGTGATTCTTGAAATATTGAAACTTTCTCAGAGTACTCACAATTGCAATGTTATTTTGTTCAGTTCTGAAATGGTTATGCAGAGTATCAATGAACTTATAGAGCGTTATTTTTTCCTGGGTTTGAATTACGTTGAAATCTAGAGTGTTTGCATTCAGCACATAACACGATCATCAGTAGAAGAACATAACAAAGACGATTGAAATCAATGGGACTATTAGAAGGGAATTTTATACTAACGAATCGCGATGGTGAGCTTCTTTCTTTTCTCATTAAAGAAATTGACAATTGAGGACAATTACATCGATATAAGTGGATGCATTTGAAATGCCTGCATGAAGGACTTGTAGTGAAACAAGAATCTGCTCGCCTTGCTCTAAATATTCTTGATCATGAAGGAATCACTTTACGCAGGAGAAACTGATGGCGCAAAAGAGAATATTTCAGCAAAGGGCCTGATTTCTTGTGGACATCGATTCATATAACAGACTGGAGTCATACGGAATAGCTATCAACGGCTGCATTGATGGATCTTCTAGACAAGTATTATGGATAAAATCAGCATTCACAAACAATGATAATGATAATGATAGCATTTATTGCCCAACAGTAAACCATTTACAGAGCAATTTCTTAAGCACAATGTTTTAGTACGCATTAGAAATATATATGCAATGAAATCAACAAATTATAATTACAAATGAATTTTCAATTGATTCCTCAATTCTACGATACTGCATGAGAAAATGTCACAGTGTTCACTTATTTTATTAAAACTCGTGCACATCAATGTAATGGGTGCTTTCAATAACATATTAATACGGGGCCATTTGTACCAAAAAAAAATCACCTTGTCTGGATTCTAAACGTGGCACCAGGATATTGATAGAGGACAATACATCAGGAAAGTCAATTGGCAGCCTATTGTCTGCGTTTCTCTAGTGATATGAATCCAAATCTGTCTAACAGTTCAATATAATTCGAACCTCTAGGTGGGAATGTTCCATCCATTTTATAACACAAAAATTTCAAGAATTTTTTCTGAACTTTTTCTATCCACTCATTATAGTGATTGTGAATAGGACTCCATATCAAAGAGGCATACTCTAATTTTGACCTCACAAAATAATAAAACATCGACATCAAAGCATGGATGTTAACGTAGTTTCTACAATTTCTGATAATAGAACCATATGCGCGATACGCATGAGGAAACAGATTCAGTTATGTGTTTGTTAAATGTTGTTTGTATATCTAAATAAACACCCAAGTCTTGTATTGCATTATTTCTCACTGAGCACAGAACCTTGCAAAACATTTCTGCAAATTACATATAGATGACGATTGAAATGTTTCCTGGAGGAGTTGCAGTGATATTACTGTGTTAGTTCAGTTGAAACATTGTGACTTGCTCATTAGAAAAAACATTTCATTAACTCGTGATTTGCTTTCCACTGAAATGTTTCTATTTGAGGTTGTGGTAATGTTGTCAGATATGCCAGTTGACATATTGCACAATCATTTTTTCAGAAATATTTCTATAGTTATTTCTTTTTTCGAAACATTTCACAACTAAGTTAAGTACAGTGATATCGTTGAAGACACAAATTTTAAAATATTGTCAATTACTTTCGTGGGTAACATTGCTGTGTTGATAATATTCCTTCCTGTTGAAACATTTCTAGGTGCATGGCGTTTCGATTATCTTTTGAGAGATATCCAGCAATGAGTTTGAATGATAATTTTTTTTCAAGAAAGGGTTTGAGAGTCTTCTGCGCTAGGTAACAAATTCTAGCTTGATTATTGGTTGAGAAATAATATTTGTCAAATTGAACTAATAGGACCACCGGAGCAGCACACTCTCGAACTAAAGCAGCCATTGGTGCGAATAAGGTTAGGTATCAGAACTTCACAACAGAACACATCACGACCTCATGTGATAGTGGATTTCGGAGTCTTCGGTGGGCAAACGGAAACTGAAATTTCACAATTTTCTGTATTCTTGGCGAAGAAGGTGAAGTGGGAAGTTACCATATTTCAAGAAGTAGTTCTAGTTATGGAAGGTGACGCCAATAAAGAGGTAAGAAATATTTGTTCATTCCATCAAACTCACATGGTGAAAAACTCAGTTGAGAATTTAACTACTTATTTATGCAACAATACCTGATAACTAAGCCTAAGGTAGATTCATGCATCTTCAATTATCAAGTAACAATGAAAAAGGCACGATTAAAAATTATCAAGTAGAAAGTAATGAAAAAGGAGGCATATAATGCACCTACATTTAACAATGATCAAAGCTTGTGGAAGGGGATCAACTCTAACCTTACATACACTCTCGCCTAGCATTTCTTATTCATTTTTGATTCCTTGGCTTCGTTTTGAAGAATCGAATATTGAAATTGAAAAATCATTGTTTTCCTGAGAAGGCCTACCAGAATCACATCTACAGTTTCAATTTCAACTCGCTCACATTCAATCAATTGAAAAACAATCCCAAAAAACAAATAATTTGAAGAATTTGGTTATGATCATATAATCCATGATGCACTTCAGAGACACATTTTCATTACAAATGAAGAAAGTTAAAGGTTGGTCAACTCTCACTTGTTAATTGATAGTTGATAATTTGGTTGCATGAATCTACAGTAAATTAGGCAGTTCAACTCTTCATTGATAATTGTTACTTGTTAATTGTTCCTTGATAATTGAAGCTGCATGAATCCACCTTAATTCCAGAACTAATAACTAGCAAATCAATTGTCATGTTTATGCAGTTATGAAACTAATGATAAGCTCTCAGTACTGCAAAACTTCATCATTGATTTGCTTGTGTTGAACTCATAGTTATTAGTTTTCGGGTTAGACTCAGTTATTAAGCATTGTTGCATCAACCCGCTGAGACTTGTTAATTTGTGACCTGTACAGATTTTTCTTACCTTTTTCCCTTCAGAGTATTTATTTTCAACAGTTCATGAATAAACTGGGGTTGAGATATAACATGAATATCAAATACAATAACTCGAATCGAGGAAATTGAAATATCACAGCAGATAACTGTCTCTTCTGGTTTTTCATGCTGTGGACAATGAATAAGAAATTATTGCCAATGACCAAATGTGATATTTCGCAATCGGTAAAACAATTTGTATAATGATATATTTATATTTTTTCAGCAACTCCATTGTGAAAATAGTTTACCTCCTAGAAAAAAAAAAGAAAAGAATTCCTTTGCTGCTATAAAATATAGTTCATTAATTGGTTATCCGATTCATGACTGCCAAAAACATATGTTTTTTATAAATTTCACATACTAACGTAAATATTTTTCAGGGATTTTGATATTCATTCATTGAATCATTTCAATTTCATTAAACTCCTCGATGCCATCGAAGCACCCTTTTATAGTTTTGTCTGTTTGGGGGAAAAAAGTGGGAGCTTTTCAAGTTGCTCGATTATTGGGCCTCATTATCCTTAGTGTGTTTCCTACTATAATTAATATCTGTTGTGTTAGGATAGTTATTCATCAATGTGAAACATCAATCTGTATATCGATGTGGTTATTATGAAGTGAGCCTGGAACTTTAGATGTTATCTTGATAGACAGACGTCAAATAATTCTTGAACATAGATTACACCTCGCATTTCTTGCCGGACATGTTTCTCGTAAATGACGTTCCAATCCACAAAACCAACAAATAGAGCTTTCTGATTTCATAGCCTGTTTTGACGATCCCGTTTCGTGTGATATCCATGAGTGTCTTTCTTATTTTCGTGTCTTCGTATTAGATTCAAGACGTCACTGTCACCACTATTGAGTCTTTGGTTCTGATGTAAAATCAAATTCTGCTGGGATTGCATTTCAGCTCTAATGACTATTTGAGCTGCTTCTTTCAGTTTCAAATCTGATTTCATTTGTAGCTGCTCACTGGTTCTCATATCTGAAATACCAATAACAATTATGTCTCGAATCAATTCACCTTCCAATGATCCATATTCACAATGTTTAGCCAAATGTATGCAATGACATTATAAAACTATCGGCTAATTCGCCTTGTGCTGTGTTCTGGAATTGAATTTTATCTTTCGAAAATTATGTTTCTTTTTGGATTGATATATTTATCGAAAGCGTTCAACATTTCATTATACGTTGTAGGAATTGTTGAAAACTGGAGTAATATATCTTCACTTTGTCCACCCATTAGATATAAGAAAATATTGATCTTCTCTTCATCTTTCTTCACTGATAATCCTGATATAACTAAATACCGCTCGAATTTTTTCTTTCATTGACGCCAATTCGATGGAGAATTGAAGGAGAATTTGTTTACGCATGGCACATTCAAATTCTGATTATAGCCAGAACCGTTAGTTCTTCCAGTTGTATTTTCCATAATTTTAATGTTTTATAGCTGCCACCATATTGAGTAATTAATACAATTCAAAGAATATACTTTGAGAGGTTAGTTTCATTCCAAGAATTATTTGACATCTGTCAACCAAGATAACATCTAAAGTTCCAGGCTCACTTCATAATAACGACATCGATAAACAGATTGATGCTTCACATTGATCAATAACTATCCTAACACAACAATATCATTGAGAAATAAGGTTACACTAGTTTGAGAATCTTTCACACTGCCTTTTCTCTTATGAACAATCTTTGTTGGTGCAAGTCAGGACACCATAATTATTCCGAATGCTTGAAATATTTGTTGAATTATTACTTATACTGTGGTTGTGATCCTCTGAAGGATAATTGTCACAACGTTTCGGCAAAGTCCCATTTGCCATCTTCCAGGTGATGTCTAGAGTTTCGACCTCCAAATTCGAGTTCGGAGGTCGAAACTCTAGACATCTAGACATCGTCAACAGACGTGTGACAAGTAGAGTATACGAACATCAACTTGCTGTCCGAAAATCAGACCCATCTTCAGCTCTGTCCAAACATCATCAAGAGACAGGACCATAACATATACTTTGAAAACACTAAGACCATCGCCACAGCAAAAACACTACAATCTCGTATAATTCGCGAGGCCATCGAAATCGAGAAGCGACCTTCCTGCTCAAATAAACGTGACGACGGTCAGAGACTTCCAACTGCATGGAAACCCCTAATTTCCAGATGCCCAATCCCCACCAAGACATCCGACGGTGCTTTAGCAGCACCCGCTGCTATAAACTCTGCTGCGACGCTTTGATTTGGTGTGGTTCAGATGATGTGTCACCATTTATCGGATTCTGATTCTTGTGTTTGGCCATATCGACAACTTCTTTTGTGTTCGGTTGACTGCGTTTTTATGCCCTTTTTGTGGATCCGATATGAATATATATATGTATATATATATATATATATGTATATATATATATATATATATATATATATATATATATATATATATATATATATATATATATATATATATATTAAAGGGGAAGTCTTTGCTGACCAGTTAAGAACAAAACTGTAGTTTTTTTGGGGGAACAGCAGAACGGAAGTGTACTCTTATAACACCAGTTTTTCCAATATTTCAATAATGTTTATTACCATCTGCAGGGAAAAGCTACAAATTATTATTTTAAGTTATCACATCAAATAAACAGTAACGAGAACCTTACTGTATTTGAGGTTAGTCGTATTAAAAACGTTGGTAAAGTGATATAACATGTCACAGACGAAAAATATGTTCACAGTCCAATATTAAAATTTTACACCAAGTAAATTGTTTAAAACGCCATTAAAATATTAACAGGATTAAAAAAATATAGTTGCATATTCAACAGGTGAATACACATAAAAGTCGACATTAACGGTTGAGTTGAACTTGAACATGAATTATGAATGACATTCGACATTGACAATGAAGTTTGAAATGACAGAGTTGATATGAAGTATTGAACATCTAGAAACAGGTGTGTGAAGAGACATCTGCCAGGATGGAACAACGCCAAGTGAGAGAACACTGCTACCATCTGTTCGGAATTGAATTTATAGTTATCAATATTATTGATTTTTGAAATTGAAGGATGTTGACATTAAATCAGAATGGATTGAGAGAAGATTGTAATTATTATGTGAAAACTTTTCAATTTAGATCAGTAGAATTATTGTTGTTTGCAAAATGTCGAAAATTTTTATCAATATCAAGTAGATATGAATAGATTCCACTGAGGTGTTTAATATCAGTTCTTCTGTTAAGGCAAGATGTTGTTTGAAAGATAAACGCCATTTCCAAGAACAACCGCTTAGACTCATTTTGTTCAATACTAAGAATTTTTGTTGAATTATAATCCATGATATGTCCATCTTTGTAAACATGGTTACTCAGGGCACATCTTCCAGGATGTAACCTACTGTCGCTTTTATGTGATGAAATTCGATCTTTAAGAGATCTGCAAGTTTGACCAATATATTCGTTATCGTAGTTATGGCAAGGAATTGAATAAACCAATTTCGATTGCAGCAGAAAGGGAGTTTCATCTTCAAGTTTGGAGAACAGATCATAAGTAAAGTTTTATGTGCGATTTTTACATTAATAATAAATAAAAGGCAAAGAGGTGTAGAAAATCTGAGGCGGATTAGTCTCATTTGTAACAGTGTGAGATTGGAGATTGTTATTAGAATTGAGGTCATGGGGGGACGTGCTGAACAAGATCTTTTTTAAAAGAGGATCTGGATAGGAGTTATTGATAAAAAGCTGATGTGAAATGTTTAAATTTTTGTTATGGAAGGAGGGATCGGAAATCTGGATAATACGATTCTTCATCTGACGGACCAAGTTCCCTTTTATTGATTGTCTATGGTATGACAAATAATTGAGGAATCTGCCAGAACTGACAGGTTCGCGATACCAATCAATAAGTATTCTGTTATCAGAAGTTCTGATAAATTTGGTATCAATAAGGAACGGAACCCAATGTTCTTCATTTTCCGTTTCGATGGTAAACTGGATGAAGGGGTCGTAATTATTGAAGATATCCACTATCTCAGATATTCCATCCCTTGGGAGGGCCAAAATGATATCATCAACATATTTTTTTATGAAAAAAAAGTTGAAAGGTAGGACTGCTGGACATGGTCCTGCAATTTTAATATTGGACTGTGAACATATTTTTCGTCTGTGACATGTTATATCACTTTACCAACGTTTTCAATACGACTAACCTCAAATAGAGTAAGGTTCTTGTTACTTTTTATTTGATGTGATAACTTAAAATAATAATTTGAAGCTTTTCCCTGAAGATGGTAATAAACATTATCGAAATATTGGAAAAACTGGTGTTATAAAAGAACACTTCCGTTCTGCTGTTCACCCAAAAAAACTACAGTTTTGTGTATATATATATATATATATATATATATATATATATAGAGCTTCGGGTGTTTGGGAGTAACAGCGGAAAGAGAGGATGGTCGAGGTAGTGAAGATGGCCCATCGTTCAAAGAATGGAGGAGAATAAGTTTCGTCTTGTATTATATTCATAAGAGGGGATTTTTTTTCATTTGGTGAGGTATATTGGGTGGAACATATTGTGAAAAAAAAGTGTCTACAGCAAAAATGGTTTCAGAGTATAGCTTTTCGGTGCAGTATCTCGTGTCTTTTCCGTATATGACTCTCAAAAACCTCCTTTGCATCACCTGTAACGGCTCTAAATGTGTTTTCGTTACACCACCCCAAGCTATAATCCCGTAGTTCAAGTGACTTTCTATCAAACTGTAATAGACTATTTTTTTCTGTTGTGTATTGAGGATCAATGAGAGCTGTTTAAATCTGAAGAGGATGCATCTCAGTTTTTTCAACAAATAATTTATATGTGTGTTCCATCTGAGATGGCTATCGAGGTAAATTCCTAGGTATTTTATAGTTCTCGCAGATTTTATGATGGAATTATCTTCTAATTTCAGTTCGAAATCCGGTAGAGATTGCTCGTGGCTACTGAAAGGCAAATACCATGTTTTTTTATGATTTATTGATAACAGCTTGTTGTCAAACCAGAATTTCAGTTGTGAGAAGTCCTTCTCAATTTTGTTTTTGAGTTCAAACCAGTTTTCGCCCTGATAAAATATGGCAGTATCATCGGCGAAAGAAATTATTTTGCCGTGTTTTTCCATGAGAAACAGATCATTCAGATAAACCAAGAAGAGAATCGGTCCCAATACTGTACCTTGAGGTACACCACATGTTACCACATTCTCATCACTTGAGTGTTTTCCGATTTTCACTTTTTGTGTTCGGTTTCCGAGATAACTTTCGAATAATTTTTTTGGTATTCCCCTAACGCCAACATTTTCTAGTGTTTCCAGAAGCTTGGCATGGTTAACAGTGTCGAATGCTTTAGTTAAGTCTATGAAGATTGTTATAGCTGGTTTACTTTTGTCCAGTGCTTCATATACGTTGCCTATCAGTTCTTTCATTGCATCTTGTGTTGACATATTTGTTCTGAACCCATATTGCGACTTCGAAAGCAAATTCTCTTGTTCCAAAAAACGAATGAGTCTTATTTTGATAGTTTTTTCGAACACTTTTGCAAGGCTTGTGATGAGAGCTATGGGTCTATAGTTGCTCATACAATTATGGTCACTGTTTTTATATATGGGGGTAACAATGGCTAACTTTAGAGCAGAAAGGAATATACCCTGTTCAAAGGACTGGTTGACTAGGAATGTCAGAGGCTTTAATATAAATTCGGACATAATCTGCAACGTTTCTGCTCTCAAGCCGTCATAACCAGGTGCTTTTTTCGTTTTCAACTCTGCAATAATTTTTTTCATTTCCATCTCATCTGCCGGAAAAAAAAACAGTGAGCGTTCGCTTATGTGTTTGGGTCCCTTGAAATCCCGGTTTCTTTTGATGTTTTTTGCCAAATTTTCACCCAGAGTAGAAAAATACGCGTTGAAAAGTTTCGGAATCTCAGTGGGTTCGTTAATTAGCTCTCCTTCGTTGTTTTTTATTGTGCTTATTTCATTTTTGCCATTTTTTGTATCATAGAGCTGGTTAATTGTTTTCCACATCGATTTCGAATTATTTCTAGCTGTCTCGATTTGGGCTTTGTAATAATTATTTTTTGTGTTACGAATCAATTTCGCCAGATGTTTTTTGTATTCATGATATTCGCGCTTCAGTATTTCATTATTAGGGCTTTTTTTCAACTTATGATACATCTCATTTTTTTTATTTGTAGATTCAAGTAATGATTTGGTTATCCATTTTGTTCTTTTTCTCATTTTATACTTGATTTTAATCTGTTTCGTACTTTCCTCGATACTCTTCTGAATAATGTCAATAAATTTCCGGGTTCCGATGTTTACATTTTGAGTTTGATATACTTCTGCCCAGTCTATAGTTTTCATTTTATTCATGAGTCTATTCGTATTGAGTTGTTTGAAATAAAAATAATGATTTTCTTTTGTGGTTAGTTTTTCCTTTGTAAATATTATTTGCATGAGTGTAGTATGGTGGTCAGTAATATTACTATCTATAGTTACAGGTATTATGTTTTCATAGTTTTGTTGTCTCGAGTTCAGGAATATGTGGTCAATGCATGTCTCTGAGTTACCTTGTATTCTGGTAGCGGTATTTATAGCGGATGTATACCCATATTCGCTGAGTGTGTCTAAGTAATTCTCTGTTGTGTAGCTATGTGTCAGAATGTCTATGTTCATGTCTCCAACAATTATTTTGTACTCGTAATCCTTCATCTTGTCCCGACCGAGGAAATTTTCGAGTTCGTTTGTGAAAAAATTTATATCAGTGGCTGGTGACCGATAAAGAGCATTTATTATGATTTTCTTATTATTGGACCTAACCGTCACTGACAGAACTGAGCTTCCATTAAAGGGGATTATCTCATGTGATACATAATGTTTTTCTTTGACAAATGAAACAACTCCATCATTTTGATTGAGACCTCCGTGATTATATAGTGTTTTATAACCTGGAATATTAATGGATACGATATCTAATACAGCTCTTGTTTCTGTCAGTACAATGCAGTCCATGTCACTATCAAGTTGATCGAGAAATAACTTGAACTCATCGAGGTTGCAATTGATGCTACGTATATTATTATGAGCGATTTTGAAACTAGAATTCTCATTGATTTTCAAAACGTGCTTGGCCTCGTTTTCAGTTTTTAGCGGGTATGTCTCTATTTTGTTTACATGAAAATCTCTGATGTATTCATACATTATAATTCGAGTGAATAATGAAAAATATCTTCGGTTCTAAATCTAAATATAATTTATGGAAATAAAATGGTTATAATTGAATGATGATCGAAGTTTCATTAGTTGAGAGGTGATAAGTTATTGAAGGGTAGTTTTCTTACTGTGGTATCTTGTAGAATAAGTACGTTTGGCTGTTTCAGCTTCTGGACTTTCTTCAGGCTTTCGTTTATTTCTTGGTTCTTGTTCTTCCTCTATTTTTTCGTTTCCGTTCACTTCTATGACTCTGTTATTCTTCTTTCTTCTATCAGTCTGTCGATGGGGTGTGGCTGCTTGATAAGGTCCTCGTATTTGAATTCTTGTCCTTCTACGAAAAGTATATTTTTCCCGATATTTGCCTTCAAGTTATGTTCTTTTGCTGTCTTCAAGTTGTGCTGCAGGGTTTTTCGTTGGGTGTAATCAGTTGTGGTATAGTCGTAGGATAGAGCCAATTTGGTTCCTTTCAATTTCTTAGCGTTTGATAGTAATTCTGTTTTCAGGTGATAGTTGTGGCATTCAAAAATCAATGGTCTCGTTTTGTTAGTTTTCTTTGTTCCGATTCTACGAATATCCCTGAAGTCATCAAATTTACAGTTCAATTCTAGGGTGTTTTCTACTATATTAAGGAAATTCTCGATATCTTTTGTCGGTTCTTCAGTTTCATCCAATCCGTAAAGAATTAGATTGTATTTCTTAGTTGTTCTTTCCAGTGTTAGCAGTTTGTTTTTTAATTCCTTGTTCTCTTCTTGCAGTTTCAAATTTTCCAGTGTTAAGCTCTCAATATTTTCTTTCAAGTCGGTTCTTAGCTTTCCTATCTCTGTCTCGAAAGTTTTCTTCATTATTTCATTATGGAGGTTGAACTCATCCGATTGTTTTTTAATCAATGTATTCGTTTCTTTTACTGATTCTATGAGGCTGAGGATCATCTGGTTGCTCACTATATTTTCACTAGGGGTGTCGTTTCCATTAGCTGACATATTCATTATTTATTGCGAAAAACTACAGTTTTGTATATATATATATATATATATATATATGTATTGAACGGGTCAACTAAGAAAATCGATACTTGGGATAATGAAATTGATGCATGAAAACAATATTTTGGAGTGAAATTGACAGATGATAATTTCATGATGGCGCCATATGCCATATTTCATGTGGAGAAAAAAATTAATTGGAAAGGGGGGTCTCGTGACACATCATTCTGAAGCTCCTGACAAATACTCTACAAGTCTAGAATATGAAGTCAATATCTTCACCTACTACAAAATGGCGGAACATTCAATAATTGCCTGAATACATCGACGTTCAACTTCATACTTTGAGGAAATAATCTGAGTTCAGTTCTGAAGATGCTCGAAATGGTTTTCTTGAACATCTTGACATAAGAACAGCCTATCTGATATTTCACGTCGAACATTTTCGAACACAATAACGTCGATATTTCTACAAATATTCATTATTCTCTGCCGTATATCCAATATTGAAGCAGGTTCAGTTTCGTACACCTTTTGCTTCGAATATCCCCATAAAGAAGTCTGAAGGTGTCAAATCTGGCAAGCGAACTGGCCATTCCGTGGGACTTCGATAGCCAATCCAACGACCATGGAAAGTGTTATCCAAATAGTTTATTACTTGTCTGGTATGATGTTGTGGTGCTTCATCTTGTTGGAATAATAATTTCCAAATTGAATTCATCAGGATTCGTTTCGACGATTTCGGTAATTAGAGGGTCAACAGTAGTTTCTAGCATATTCAAAAAAACCTATCAAACCTAACTGGGTTATTGGGATTGCCATATGGCACAGAAAAACGAATAGTAGAGTGAATAAATTTGAAGCAAATGCTTGCACTCGAATTTTTTGAGACAAACTTATAAGGGTTGTTGAAATATGACAAGGATGGATCTATAGTTTGAACTCGTGCTCACTTTCATTCACTCCACCCACTGACTTCATATTCTAGGGTTGTAAAGTATTCGTCAGTTTCAAAATTATGTATCACAAGACTCTCCTTTACATTTAATTTTGTTCCATATGGCGCCCATTCGCCATCTTGAAATTTCAATCTGTCAATTCCACTCCAAAATATAGTATTCATGCATCAATTTCAGTAATCCAAGTTTCAATTTTCTGAGTTGACCTGTTCAAAAACTAAAAGGGTGGAGAGACATTGAGGGCAAGCACTAAATATGTAAATGAATCGAGTACAAACATACCTCATATAGTTCTTCGTCTTCTCCACTTTCAAATCGTACTTCCTCTTCATGTAGAAACAAATGGCAATAAGAGCAAATATCAACATAATTGCAATGATTACGTTCAGAATTACCCAAGCCGTTTGGCACTCAACATCGAATGCTCGCGCCAGACCATCAACAGCGCAAGAAGGTGGTGGGGCAGTACCATCTTTCGGTAAGTTTCCATCTAATGTGAACCATCTGAGAGCAGTTTCATTGAGCGTCAACTCACCACCCCTGATCTCGGGTTCATGTTCGGTCAGCTTAGGATAGAACTGGCCGATAGTGTTCGTTTTGTTGTCATACCATTGGACGATGGTTATAGTTGAAAAGCGAGATGGGCCACCGCGAAACTTGATACGGCCTGATAAACCGTGGAAATCTGTCGCCTCTACGATTCGAACCAGTTTACTGAAAAAAAAGGAGAGCCAATGAAATGTTATTCAACCACGAGGAATACCAATCTAAAAATGTTCTATATGCACATTTCCAAAAGATGAACATTTTCTTTCTGCTAGAATTCTGATATTCGACAAAGAGAATAATGTACAGTCTTATACTGTGCCGCATGAACCACATTTTTTGTTATTTGAAACAATTTATGGGAAACTGAAATGTTGATAGTATTCAGATAAAAGAAATGCGTTTTCTCATATCTCGTGACATTCACCAGAATTACAGTTGAAACTGCCTTTTATTGTCAGAAGAACTCTTTTCATCTCCAGAATTCCCTATGCAAGCTGAGAATATTCGTAATATTCTATAACTTTCAATTTCTCAGGGAAAACAAGTAAACATATCATCTTTCAAAGATCAAATCGAGAAAACTGCCACCGAAACTATTCAAACAACAATATCATATTCCAAACATGAAGTTGTGTGGGAGGTTTTACTGCACTACCGATCGTTTTATGAATAACCTGATCAGAGTCACAAGGAATGTCAGATTCATTGGTGATATATACCTTTTGATGTTGTCACTAGCATTCTCGAAGAATCTTCTTCGGACAATGTTTCAATTTCTAAAAGAAGAATCCTCTGAAGTGGTCGTAATATTTTCCTTGTCTTGATGAAGAGACGAACCAGTCTCACAATGCCATTTCTGCCAG
Source organism: Zygogramma bicolorata (assembly GCA_032362365.1). Lineage (NCBI taxonomy): Eukaryota > Metazoa > Arthropoda > Insecta > Coleoptera > Chrysomelidae > Zygogramma > Zygogramma bicolorata. The sequence continues at coordinate 247,505 of JAVJAQ010002568.1, read as the reverse complement.
GAATATTTTCCTCAAATCGAGATAATGGCCAGTCAATCCTTCAAGGATTATCATCTCCTACCATTATTTAAAACTCTCAATTGTCTTTGCCTCCTCACCACTATCATGATGTCTCAGCTGGCCTTGATATTCAATTCGAAATCTCTTTCCCAGCTGCTCACATGAACTTTATCTTTGCCCTTCTAGATGGGTTATAACATCAATCTCATCCCACTCAGGAATACCAATTTTTCTGTGAATTCTGTACAAACATAGCAGGAGTCGAAAGGTTCGAATCAAGATGCATTGGTCTAGTATTCAGGATTGCTTCACAATCACACAATACTGTGTATATTTATCCTACGCTCAATGAAAGTCTACATGAAATCTTTCGCATTGAAACGACGAAGAGTTAATATAAATATTTCGGTTGAAAGAGTAGATAATAACTCCAAATTCATTGCTCGATAGAAAAGCACAAGTGAAGAAAAATATTTATTGTTTTTGATTATTTTTGAGAAACAATGGCCGACTAAATCTATTGCTACGAACTCGAATGCAGCAGTATCTAGAATACGATGGATAGGAAGAGCAACAGGAACCACTTTGAAACTTTCACTTGTGAACCTTTTGCAACTACACATTTGATTATTCTAAACCCTTCCAATATCCAGAATTTTTCACGCAAATCGCTCATCAATTCTTGACATTACTAGCTTTTTCGTGCTCTTCCTGAATTGAACTTTCTACTGAAATATGCCTGAATGACGATGACCTATTTCATTTCTGAATGAAAACAAAGCTATGAATGTATCAATTTCAAGACAGTAATTAGTTCCGCCCACATAATTTCTGGAAAAATTAGCACACCATTAGTTGAATTTTTGAGAGATTCACAATTATAAAAAAATTTTTCGATCCATGCTATCACTGAGTTTACTTTGAGTGAGTTTCGTGTGCTACCATATATTTTCTCTCATTGCTAGTTATACAGGGGTGGACCACTCAACTAATCAGGTCCTTCCCAACATTCAGACTGATAACATTCCTGCAACTTTCTGTGGAGTAAGAATCAGCTGGATACATGGATCATGAAATGAATTTCCATTGCGCCTTCTACGACAGTTTTGATATCTATTCAACTGGATCTCTAATAATCCAAGCTGAAAATGTAGACGAATCTATCCAGAAGAAGAACTGAACCTGTTATAATCCATGAAACCCAGGATCTAGCCGAACGTGATCCAATTGTAGCTGAATGAACTCCATACGAGGTAAAGTCTTCTTTTTCACTGAAGCTAGACTCTAGGCGAAAAAAAATTGGTCTATGCATTTCAGAAGAGAAAGCTATTTATTGGTCGAAAATGTTGAGTTAGGTACCAGAAATAACCCATCATGATTCCCACCACCCAAACCTTGTACTTCTATTTCTCTGGCACTTTTTAGAACCCCAAAATCAATTTTTTGCTATCATCTCGAGAAAATACTCATTAGGCCCAAGATTTTCCTCATTAAATTCTACTCAGGATGGAATACTTGAAAGTTGGTCGAGGCCCAACATTTGGCCGACAAGATTTGTGCAATATTAGCAAATCCAACTATCTACAGATTAGGTTCACTGAGGTTCCGCATTGCATGATATTGTAAGTGACTTCTAGAAAACAATATAAATTGAATTTAAAATCGGTGGATCATTGCACATTGCTATACAGCGACATCGAATAGGAATTTCTCGTGGCTCGATAGGAAGGAAGCCGATAAGCAGTACCTGAACGATTATTCTCCTTGAACACTCTTTCAACTCACTAGAAATATCCAGTGGTGGTGTTCCAATACCTCTTCACATTTGAGCATGGGCAACGGAGCAATTTCAAACGAGGACATCTACGCCTTTCAAAAGTGACTGAAGACCCCGAGGAAACGAAGGCTGAAATCAAAACACTAAAGGAAGCATTCAAAGACAAAATTGGACTCTTAGAAGAATCCATCTGCAAGTTAGAGACTGACACATTCTATATTTTTGGTCTTCGAACTAACTCAACTCCTGTTGTCGATTTCGTAACAAAATTCATTTCAGAGAAATTGAAAGTGCCTCTCACGAAGCAGGATATCAACAACTGCTACGTGAATACCACAATAAAGAATATTCCGATCGTATTGGACCTCATCTCAAATCTGAAAAAACTGAAATTTTTTCGAAAGTAGCTCTGCTGAAGAACTCTGGGATTGGTTTTATGGATGCTTGTCCTACGAGGATAGGCAAGAGCGTTAGCAGCTTCTCACCCATCTCGAATCCACGAAATCAAACACTATCAAAGCCAAGATAAAAAATACACTGGTCATCGACGGCGAAACTTTTACTCTCTCTGAACAGAACGAAAGCCTTTGAATGAGCTCAAAGCTCGTAGCAACTCGCCGACCCCAACTGCCACAGGAAATGATTCAGATGAATGCACACGAAAAGAAGGAACAAAACATTCTATGATACTGCGTCGCTTACAAAATACAAAAATAGTTAATTCTAAATAGTAACATTCCTTCATTTTCAAAGCTAATTTGGTTGTATGCTTATACTTCGTATTAAATAATTATTCGAAAACTATAGGCAATTGATAATGTTTGAGTTAGCTCACCTGAAAATAAAATCAATTTCGACAAGGTTTGATCGACTCAAAGATCACATATTGACTGAGGGTCTAGATCTGGTAGGTATATCAGAGTCGTGGCTCACTCCAGGAAACGCTCCAGATACCTTTCAGATACGAAACTAAGATTTTGTTCGTGCTGACAGGAATGGCAGAGGAGGTTGTTTACGTCGTACATTCTCTCACAAAATAATTGTCCCCAGCTTTAGAACAACTGTGGATATCCATAAACTATAGAGGTAAGGTCTATATAATGGTAGTATTATATCGCCATCCGAAGGCAAATTTGATACAGTCTTTGAATGAACTTGAAGATGCCATTGGGGCTCTTCTCCCAACATATTACTCTCTCACGATAGGTGGTGATCTAAATATCAATTTACTAGTTCCAGATAGGCGTTCTGAACTCCTTTATAACCTACTCAACTCATATGAGTTACATAAGTTGGTTAATTGTCCTACACGTGTCACTTCATCAAGCGCAAGTTTGATAGATATATTGGTAAGCTCCGAACCTGATCACATAACAGCCGTAGACGTGTTAGACATCCAAGGTATATCTCATCATAGGATGATAGGATGTTCAGATTTTATCACACTCAAAAATCATAACTTGAAGAGACTTTTCTGAGTTTAATAGCGTTCGTTTTCACAAAGACGTTGACCTCTTCAATTGGGATATCCTTTATGCTTTATCCTTTATGCCTTGAAGAACGTTGACGAAATGTTAACTTTCTTCAACAGTAATCTGCTCAAACTTTTCAAATTACATGCTCCTGTTCGAAGAGTTAGAACTTCCATTCATTTGACGATTGAGCTTATTATAAGGATATTAGGAACTACACCACAGCCTCAATACGCCGAGGGAAAAAAGCTTACCTCGATTTTGTTCTCGAAAATAAAGGGTCAAAAGATAAGTGGAATACAATTATAGGTCCCTGGACATACTGCGAAATAGAAAGAACTCAGAACTGCCAGCAGCACTCAAAAATGCCTTGTCTATCAATACTCACTTCCTAAATATAAACCATGTGATACGTTTCTCTGCTCTGTTATCTCACCTCGAAAAGTATACCCATGTCGAATTTTACTCATTACTGACTTTTTCAACTGTGAATACAAATACGGTTCGTAATCATCTGAATTCCATCGCAAGTAAAGCCACTGGCTCCGATCTTCTATCTCGTCGAATGATCGAATATATTGACAATAAACTTCTAGATTAATCAACTTTCCTGATGTTTCCACAGCAAAGACCGATTAGCATCTTACCAACATTGTCAAAAGTGCTTGAACGTTTCCTCGAAGAACAAATAACCCAGTTCGCAACAGAGCATAACATTATTACATCGGTACAGTCAGGATTTCGGACGACTCATAGTACTACCACGGCACTTTGAACATTAGCGACGACATTTTCAGTCACTTGACATTAACATTATTAGATTACAGTAAGGCCTTTTGACACTATTGATCACTCGGTCCTGTGCACAAAATTACTTCGGTTTCTCACATGACGCGACTACTCTGATACCCTCTTTTTGTTTCTCCTTAGTTCTGAATAAACTAATATTGATGAAAGTGCAAAGGGGTAGCTTTTTTTTGCGTACGGCAATCAGTGTGTTAGGAGAGCTACGGCCGTGGGTCTTATATTTTCTTGAAAAGGGCGCCACTTGATTTTGATGTATTTAAAAACAAGAAACAAAAAGAACTTTGTTCGGTCAAAATTTATAATGTTCGAATCGCTCAAAGGTAACAACAATCCAGAACTATCCTGGGAGGTATAAATAAAATAGACAAAAATAATATATAACACAGCTCTGGACGGTTTTTTACACAAACTGATATCAGTTGACGCCGCTGCAGCTGCAGTAGTATCTTACAGGGGATTTTCTATCCTAAGGATCAAATTTACACTAAACGTTTTCAGTACCTATTTTAAACACCGACACGGTTTTTTTTTTGATACCAAACAAAATCTTTGAAATATCTAAAATGAATGTAATGATGAGAATATAGAATAATAATTGATCATTCGAATTGTGTACTCTCTTGGAACGGCAACGAAACGTTCATAGCTTGATAAACTGGATATCTCTCACCAAATTTCCGGGCTCTAGCGGTTCGGCAAATTTCAGTTACAGGAAGGCGGACTGTGCAGTCTGAAACCCCAGGAGTTCTATCAAAAAACCATATCGAGTATTTCGTTTGGGAGTTGAAAAAAACAACAGGCCCCGCTTCAGCTAACTGATTATTTATGTAATGGTAGGATGGAGATCAGGGCATTATCTGGCAGGCCTATAGAACTATTTGTACCCTGCATGTGTTTCGGGTCTTCTTTATGGGAACCGGCAGATCTCTAAAAAAATGATCCTGAATGAGAATCTGATTTTCTTTTTTTTTGGTATGGTAAGTAAATACATTTTACCAATACTTGATCGAAAAATTTCATTTTATTATTCCACTCGAAATACTCGTTTCTCTGTTTGTAACTCATCTTTGTTTCAGACTACATCACTCCAGACTTCAAAAATCGTAAGCCAGCCTCCAGAAATCTACCGAAACGATCAATGGGAATATCTTGATAAGGAAACAAACTGTAGGCGAGTATAAATCAACTGCCTAGTAAAAACAACTCAACATGAGTATTTTGTTTGTAGGTTACGATTGGATGCAACAAATAGAAGCCAACAGTGGCGGAGCTACCAGGTGTTTGAAAAATCGAATGTTCTGAAAATGATTCATGTAATGATTTTCGAATAAAGATGATCTTGAGTTGTTTGTTATGAAAAATTTAAATGTGTCTGAAAACGGAAATTTTCATGTTACAATCACCCCCTCCTTAGAAAAATTGTTGCGTAAAAGCGACAAATTTCGTATGTTTATAATAAGAATAAACTTTGACCTTTTTGTTTTTTTTTGTGTTAGACGAGAGCTCTCTTACAACTAACCTTACCTTACTTGTTAATAAATTTTCTTACTATAACCTACCAACTATGCGAAATTCATGTAGCATGAAAATTTCTATGAAACTATTTCTAATATATACAAATATTTACACTTCAGCATCAGATCCCACGTCATTTGATGACACGTCGGTTAAAGAACCAAAATATGGTTTCAAATTTTGAATGTGCCACTCTCCGGCACGACTACCATCTTCGTTCTGCAAGACATAAACCAATTTACTTTTCTTTCCGACTATTGTGCTAAGAATGTATCTTGGCGCTAATTTTTGACTGAAATTACGCGCGGCATTCGACAAAACAATATTACGTCTCCATACTCTATCTCCGATGAAAAACTCTTTTTCTCGCCTTCGTAGATTATAATACTTCGCGTTCTTAGAATATGCCAAATTTAATTTCTTTTCGACTTCCTCGTATACATCTTTGAGCTTTCCCAAGTTCTCAAGCCAGTTTTCCCTAGAGTCAGTTGGAATATTCTCCGAATTAAATTTCCCATAGTAATCTCCTCTACAAGGTATGACGCGACCGAAATTCAAAAAGGCGGGGCTATAGCCGGTTAATTCATGAATAGCCGTTCTAAGAGCGAATCCTATTTTTCCTAATTCTTTATCCCAATCCTTATGTGAATTTCCTATGTAACTTCTAATAGCCGTGCATATAGTTCGATTCGAACGCTCAACGTAGTTTGCTTGAGGATGGTAATATGGGGTATACGAAATTTCGGAACCGTAATCCGATACTAATTTTTTCATCGCTTTACTAATCAACTGTTTACCATTATCACATATAATTCTTTGTGGGACGCCATATACAAGGAAAACTTCGTTTTCAAGAAACTTTAGAATAGAAGGAGATGTGGCTTGTCTCAAGGGAAAAATCAACGGATATTTCGTGAACCAATCGCTGATAACTAAAATGTATTGAAATCCATTTTTGCTCCTGGGTAAAGGTCCCATTAAATCGAGTGCAATCACTTGCCAGGGGAAACGTACTTTCTTTTCGGTTCCCATTAAACCGTATGTAGCATAGTTGGGAGATTTTTGGGAAGCACACGTCTTACATGATTTCACATAGTTATAAATATCTCGCCTCATTTTCGGCCAATAATATGATATCTGAATTCTTGAAAATGTTTTAACATATCCTGCATGTGCAGCGGTGGGCAAATCATGGTTATCTCGAATTATGCGGCGTCTCTGATGTTTGGGGACCAATAGTTTCCACTCAGATACATTAGTGTCCATAGGCAATTTGGACGGAATAAATTTATACACGTAATCTGATTCTACCAACCACTGAGGATAGGAATTTGGCGATTCCAAGATTTTTTATCGCATTTTCTGATAAAAAGAATCTATGTCATTCAGATCAATGGTATGAGCGCTATTATTATCTAATTTAGCTAGGAAAGAAAGTTCATCTGATGGCGGCGGATCTACGGGGTTACGCGACAAAGCGTCTGGAACGACGTTAAATTTGCCTTTCCGGTGTATTATCTCGAAATTGAATTGACTCAGTTTCACACTCCAACGTGCGAGACGACCTGAAGGGTCCTTCATATTAAATAGTGATTTCAGTGCAGCGTGATCGGTTATCAAAGTAAAACTAACTCCCTCAATATACGGTCTGAACTTTTCGCAAGCGAAAACACAGGCGAGGCATTCTTTTTCGGTTGTAGTATAGTTTCTTTCACATCTAGAGAGGCTTCTAGAGGCAAAAGCTATGACTTTTTCGGTACCTTCCTGAATTTGAGTAAGGACACATCCCAAACCGGTATTTGAAGAATCGCATTGAATACAAAATGGAACATCGAAATTTGGACTACTCAAAATCGGGGCGGTTATAAGAGCTTCTTTTACAATCTTGAATGCTTTGTTTGCTTCCTCTGACCAAACAATTTTTTGTCCCTTTTTTTTATCGTGTAAGAGTTGGTTTATTGGAGCCATTATGGTTGAAAATTGAGGAATGAAACGACGGTACCACCCACACATACCAACGAATCTTTTGATCTCGGTAGTATTTTGAGGTATCGGAAAATTAACAATGGCCGAAACTTTGTCGGGATTCGTTCTAAGTCCAGTTTCGTCAACTACGTAGCCCAAATATTTCAGAGATGGTTTTAAAAAGACACATTTTTCAAAATTTATTGTAAGATTAGCTTCTCGTAACCGATGTGCAACATCCTTGAGCAGACGAATATGTTCTTCAAAATTTTTCGATACTATGATTAGATCATCTATGTAAACAAAAACGAAAGGTTCTAACTCAGGTCCAAAAATTGCGTCCATCAACCTCTGTTGACACTGCGCGGCATTTGATAAACCAAACGGAACGACATTGAAATGGAATAAACCTCTGCCCGAGACAGAAAAAGCAGTTTTCTCTTTTGATTCTTGATCTAATGGGATTTGCCAGAAAGCCGATTTTAAATCAATAGAAGAGATGTAACGGGCATCTCGTAACAGGGCTAAAATCCTATCTATTACAGGCAACGGGTAGCTATCTTTTTTTGTCGAAGAATTCAGTTTACGACCATCAAAACAGAATCTGAAATCTCCATTCGATTTTTTTACAAGTAGTACGGGAGATGACCATTCGCTACTGGACGGTTCCACAACGCCTAGTTTCAACATCTTATCTAACTCCTTATTCAAATGTTCGAGCATATATGGCGACATTAAATATTGCCTTTGTTTAACAGGATGGGCACCGCCGGTATCGATTCGATATACAATTTTATTAGTTCTGCCTAACTTTTCACTATTACCTGCAAGTGCTTTATACTCAGCCACAATATCGTTCACCATTTTCAATTGCTGGGTATTCAAATTTCTGATGGTATGAATATGAGTTTCAACTCGAGAAGTGTTATCCTCAGATCCAATAGAACAAATATTGATATCGCGAGCATCGAAAATTTCCCAAGAATTATCATGAAAGTTGATTCTCAAACCAAAATTTTTACAAAAATCACTACCCAAAATGATTGAGCATTTGAGAGACGGAACTATCAAAAACGAAACTAATTTGCAAATATTTTCTATACATACGGGTAAATCAACGACTCCAGAAACGGATTGCTTAACACCATCAGCTGTAGCGACAAACTTACAGCTTGAAACTTTTACATCAACTCCAAATAAATTCTGAAAATGGGAAAAATCTTGTCCTAAAATCGAATGATTGGCACCTGAATCCAGAAGGGCTGTGATTTTCTTACCATAAATATTCACATCAATATAAGGCCTATTATCAGATACAATCTTCGTTAAAACTGGAGCTGTAACTGGGTTTTTTAAATTTTTCAAAAAAGTTTCCGCGAATTTCAGATGGGATTGTTGCTCTAAAGAAATACTATACGGTCTTGATTCGGAAGTGGCATTAAATTTTCGGAGCAAAACATCGCCACCCAAATGTGCCCCTACTGATCGTTTCCCGAACACTTTTTACATTGCGAACTGATAACACCCGGATTTCCACATTTGAAGCAAAACTTTCCACGCTTGAGCATACATGACTGAAAGGTATGGTTTGGTCCTTTACAATTCCAACAGTAAACAGTATTACTTTTTATATTACCTGACTGATTATTTGAATTTGAACTGCCATGAATTTGTCGAGTACTAACATGAGCGTCCACTCTTTGTCTAGAATTTGAATCCCTATTGAATCTTTTTGAATTAACGTTAGATCTGTAATTGGTGTTTCTGACAGAATCGTTATTTTTACTGGAATAGCTTGATGTACTTGGTTCGCTTTCTAATGTTACACTATTGACTTGATGTTTTCTTGATGTATTTTTAATCTGAGTATCTTTGAAAACTGATTCTAAAATTTTCGCGTCATGTAGGAGTTCATCCAAGGTTTTATATTCATTGAGCGCTAAACGAGATACGTATTCCGGTTTTAAATTTTTCTGAACCCATTTAATTCTAGTTACCATAGCTGGTGGGCTACTCAAACGGTTGAACATGGAGTCCATAATGGCACCAAAAATAACTACTGACTCATCCTCTGATTGCTTTCTATTTTTTATTTCCTGCCATAACTCCTCATCATAATCTTTATCAAGAAAATCAACTTCCAATCTTTTAACAAGTGAATCCCAACATTTCACATTACCTGATTCTTTGATATGTCTGAGCCATAGGAGCGCTTTACCTGAAAATAAATCTATCGCGGATTCGAATAATTGTTCTTTCGTTACATGTCTAGCCTCAGCTAACTCACTAACTCGTTCAAGAAAATCCCTAACACCTAAACCTCTTTTTTCGCCATCAAATTTGATGTTCCATTTATAAATCGATACGGCTTTCAAAGTTTCAAGGTTAACTGCTGGCGGTGGTGGTTGCAAAAAGGTTGAAGACATATTAAACTGTGCGTTACATTGGGGGTTAGGCTCGATTACTTTATCATCAATATCGGATTCTAAGGTTAACACTGTGGCGAAAGCTTCATTTTTGAAATCCACTTGTTCTTTGACCAAAACATCTACTGGCATTCGTTTTATTCTCTCGGTAACATGACAAAGTCTAGATTTCAGTCTCTGATATAAAGAGTCCTCTGTCGAACCCTCGAAATCTGGAATTAACAATTTTATACTATCGATTGTATTATTAACAGCAGTTTTCTCAGTAGTGAAATCATATTCAACATCGGGCACCACAGGAGAATTACTTCTCAAAAGTTTCGACAATATCTTTCTTTTATCGTTCATATCACGTGTAGTTACAACACCTCGTATACGGAGCTCATAGTTCATCTCATCGATGAGTAAATGTTTGACCCTCATATTATTAGCCATATTCCGTGAAAATTCAACTAAATATCAATTATTATAGCGTATCAGTGAATTGCACTACTGGTACCCAAACAATCACCAAACCGTATTGGGGACAACCGGTATATAGTTTACATCAACAGATCACGGGATTGACAACTCATAGAAAAAGTGAGTAAATAAGAATCAAAGAATTTGTTCAGTATGTGAAATCCTGCAGAAAGGTGTTTTTTTTTGTTCGAGAGCTCACTTCTATCTGGTTCTTTTTTTATATATATACAAAAAATGTGAACAAATGGAACACACATCAGATAACAGCCAAAGTAAATCTTTTTGGTTTCATACAAATTTCAACCACGGGTTTCAATTCAAATGTATTTCAACATGAAAATTTCGATTGGAACGGACACCGAAAGATACGAGAATATAAATGTAAAACATAAACTCGGTTCCGGTAGAAGTACACAATTCTTTATCAGTAAAAACGGCCCCACGTTGGGCGCCAAATTTTGTCACCCTCTTTTTGTTTCTCCTTAGTTCTGAATAAACTAATATTGATGAAAGTGCAAAGGGGTAGCTTTTTTTTTGCGTACGGCAATCAGTGTGTTAGGAGAGCTACGGCCGTGGGTCTTATATTTTCATGAAAAGGGCGCCACTTGATTTTGATGTATTTAAAAACAAGAAACAAAAAGAACTTTGTTCGGTCAAAATTTATAATGTTCGAATCGCTCGAAGGTAACAACAATCCAGAACTATCCTGGGAGGTATAAATAAAATAGACAAAAATAATATATAACACAGCTCTGGACGGTTATTTACACAAACTGATATCAGTTGACGCCGCTGCAGCTGCAGTAGTATCTTACAGGGGATTTTCTACCCTAAGGATCAAATTTACACTAAACGTTTTCAGTACCTATTTTAAACACCGACACGGTTTTTTTTTGATACCAAACAAAATCTTTAAAATATCTAAAATGAATGTGATGATGAGAATATAGAATAATAATTGATCATTCGAATTGTGTACTCTCTTGGAACGGCAACGAAACGTTCATAGCTTGATAAACTGGATATCTCTCACCAAATTTCCGGGCTCTAGCGGTTCGGCAAATTTCAGTTACAGGAAGGCGGACTGTGCAGTCTAAAACCCCAGGAGTTCTATCAAAAAACCATATCGAGTATTTCGTTTGGGAGTTGAAAAAAACAACAGGCCCCGCTTCAGCTAACTGATTATTTATGTAATGGTAGGATGGAGATCAGGGCATTATCTGGCAGGCCTACAGAACTATTTGTACCCTGCATGTGTTTCGGGTCTTCTTTATGGGAACCGGCAGATCTCTAAAAAAATGATCCTGAATGAGAATCTGATTTTCTTTTTTTTTACAAAAGAATGGAAGTCCAATATAACTCACCTCTTCAAGAGGAAGGCTCCCACACAAAAAGAACAACGTTACGAATATGTGAACGGACGGAAATCAACCGAAATATCAGAGATCGGGGAAACTAAAATGGTTGCTGTTCGTGCATTTTTCTCTAGTCGTTGGCTCCCTACCTCGCCTCACTACCTCTCAAACTTCCGAAACTCGTTCTTTCGAAATTTCTATTTTGAAAAAACTATATTCATCAAAATTCGTTGTTCGCGCCGTGACGTATGAAGCTGCTGTGGCTTAGCCAATCAATTGTTGGCTACCGTTGACAAATGAATCCAAACGGCCAAGCGCTGACTTCAAACCAGCTGGACTGTCAGTTGCTATTTGTTTTGACATTACTTTAGAGATGTCGGCGATTATAAACACAACGAAAATGCCTGTTTGTTTGCAATACCCTACTCCGATTTGAAATAATTCTATTTGATGGTAAGTAGATAAATTTTACCAATACTTGATCGAAAAATTTCATTTTATTATTCCACTCGAAATACTCGTTTCTCTGTTTGTAACTCATCTTTGTTTCAGACTACATCACTCCAGACTTCAAAAATCGTAAGCCAGCCTCCAGAAATCTACCGAAACGATCAATGGGAATATCTTGATAAGGAAACAAACTGTAGGCGAGTATAAATCAACTGCCTAGTAAAAACAACTCAACAAAAGTATTTTGTTTGTAGGTTACGATTGGATGCAACAAATAGATGCCAACAGTGGCGGAGCTACCAGGTGTTTGAAAAATCGAATGTTCTGAAAATGATTCATGTAATGATTTCCGAATAAAGATGATCTTGAGTTGTTTGTTCTGAAAAATTGAAATGTGTCTGAAAACGGAAATTTTCATGTTACAAGCTACTTTTCAGAACGCATTCAGTCAGTTAATATTGGTTCATTCAAATCTGAAGAACTACCAATTGCATATGGGGTACCTCAGGATTCTATCTTGGGACCATTTATCTTTTCACTTCACACAGCTGACTTTCATGAAAGTATTAAACACTGTACGATCCATCACTTTGCAGACGATTCTCAAATTTATTTTAAATTTACTGCCGAAAACATCCATTCATATATTGATAAAATTGGGAAAGATCTCTCGTCATTACTTAATATATCTTCCGCGCACAATCTGATAATGAACCCCTCAATCTTAATCTGTCAGCATGCTTTTCGGTCCTAAGAAAAAGTGTAACCTATGGTATAGCAACAGTTTAGCGTTAATCTTGCAGGAAACCGTGTCAACGAAACCAAAAATTTGGGTCTATGGCTTGACTCAGAGCTGAGGTTTACTGAACACATTAGTTTTCTCTGTCAGAGCTTTTGAGACAATTATATCCCAATCGCAACATTTTACCGACCAAACTTAAATTGAAATTCTGACAGGCTCTTGTGATTTCTAAACTCTCATACTGCGACAGCATTTACGGTCCAGCACTATTGCAGGTTGATGCCAAATGATTACAAGGATTACAAAATTCCAGTATTCGTTTTTCATATGGAATACGTGAATTCGACCATATTCGCGCCATATTTTCGTAGTCTCCATCTCCTTACTATTACTCATAAAGTACTGACGACAGATAGGCCTTCTTATCTACGAAATAGGCTAATCATTTTCCGTAATTTCAACCAGGTGAACACACGAAAAAAAAACTTGCCCGTAATACCTAGACATTCCACTGCTGCATTCACACAAAGTTTTTTATACAAAACATCAAAGTTTCACAATCAACTTCCCCCCGAATTCTGGAACTTCTCAATAATTGCCCTGATCGCTAATATAGGATTATTGTTCATTCGAATATTGATGTATGAAAGCTTTGCAGATGCTCCGCCCTTTCATCAACTCCACCCTTTCTCTATCTTTTATAAATGTGATGATGATATGAACGTTGATGAATAAAGATGATTATTATTATTATTATTATTATTATAAACAGTATAGTAGTTTTGGCATAAATCTCGGATACCTGTGGGAAGGAATTGTGTGCTATAATAGTAGTTCATGAAGAAATTGTTGGGTGTTATTTTAACACATGAGAATAATTATATGGGTTTGATGAAATATCAACATACGTAATAGAAGGTAACCAACCTTTTGCATTACATTGAACAGAATAATGGGGCACCGAAAACAAGACAGATCGAATATTTTCGAAACACATGCGTTGTGCAAAAAAATGCTTTAACACGTCGATTTTTATTTAGAGGGGGACATCTTTTTATACTAACCTCAACTGTTATACCTCTCTCTCCCCACCCCTTGGTCACTATCACCGAAACAATTTGAATGGGGAAGGTAGTAAGGGTGACACGTCATTGAAAAGAAAATTTCTTAAGGAATTCAGCCATATCAGTTTCAATTACCTAACTTATATGTTGGTGCCCTCTGGTGGGGACAACAACTGTTGTTTATTCTAAACAATGGTAATGATGCATTATGGAATTTTTCTGAGGGGAAAAAACAAAATGGGTGACAAGATTGGCAGTTATAGTCCAATTCGATTCAAAATTGATATTGTGGTTTTCAGGGTCGGAAGTAATCATTTGTTTCTCAATGCAAAAAACAAGAGGGTGGCTTCAAGATGGCGCCGAATTTTAGAATTATAGTCCGATATAAATCAAAATTGGAATGAATCCGCTCATTCTCAGGGACATGAATTTTGATTTTTTGTCAATGCAAAATTGAAGATAGCGGACGAAATTTGTGATTGTGATTCGATTCGAATCAAAATTGGCATATAGGGTTTTACAAGATGGCGCCGAATTTTAGAATTATAGTCCGATATAAATCAAAATTAGAATGAATCCGCTCATTCTCAGGGACATGAATTTTGATTTTTTGTCAATGCAAAATTGAAGATAGCGGACGAAATTTGTGATTGTGATTCGATTCGAATCAAAATTGGCATATAGGGTTTTACAAGTTTTCAGTATGACTAGGAAAAATAAATGAAATTATAGAAAAAAAATTTACAAATGCGCTAAAAGGAGATTATATATTCTTTTAGATTTGTGGCGTAGGCTATTCTATGCGTTAGAGATTCAAAAACTGGCCGCGAATACAAAATAGGTATTCTTGCGCGGTGAAATTTTTAAAATCCCCATAAACTTATTTTGATTCGGATCAGATCATAATTTTCAATTTCGTCCGCCAACTTGTTTTTTTTTTGCATTGACAAATTGCAAATCATAATTTCCGACTCTGAAAACTGTTGAGTTTTACTTCAACTCGGACTCTTATTCTCAGGAAACTACTCAGTTTCTTAATTGATTTTTATTCATTCAAATAATTCAAACAAAAAATGTTCGATTGACAGAAGAAGCTGACAAGACTTGTGAACTAAACATTTTTTTTATATGCAGATTCACACGAAAGTAAAGCCCTGTAATCTGTAATGTCCGAAGAATACCGCGTGAATCAAGGGACAGGAGGTACGAATTAACATTCACTTTGAATTTTCGAAGTTTTTAAGCCTCAGAAAAAACCTCCTTCGGCAAGGAGTTCCAAAGCTCAGCTGTTCAATTGAAAAAAGATAACTGAGCAAGAGAGGTTCGCCAGGTCTCCAAATTCACAACAAAGGGGTGGGAATTCTGTACTCGTCGAGTCATCAGTGTAGATATTGCCAAGGGTGGAACGACTGATAACAATTCAGAAGAAAATATCTTCAGAAGAGAGACAAGTCTCCGACCCTTCTACGATGTTCCAATGAAGAAAGCGAGTCTGTGAGCGAAGAATCACCAACAAGACGGATTGCCTTTCTCTGAATAGAATCGAGAAGCCTCAATAAATGTTGCGGTGCCGAACTCTACACATGAGAACTATAATATCCCAAGACAGGTCGTATCTGAGCCATGTAGATCATTAGAAGTTTCTGGAAAGCACCTTTAGCGATCGATCTCACATGGTCTTCCCAAGAGAGATTTTCACTGATCGTAGTTCCTAGCATCGGGATACTTGGCTTGGTAGGAATGGTACTCCTGACATCTCAATACTAGATGATGATAGATTGACTTTCCTTGAGAAGAGACATGCCTGGGTTTGCCCAGCATTATACTCCACCAAGTTCATATTACCTCATTAAGTCAACGTTAATTTTATTGACATGAATGTTTCTTTGAATTTTTGTTTCCCTCTCATAAAAATGACCATCACATGAACAGCATATACAAGATGAGTAAATATTGTAATATTCTCCACTGTATGAGCGCCTATATGAGCGGGAGCCGCTCACGCCGACGGCAGAATTTTTAATACAGAGACTTTTAGTAGCGAGCATTGGAGAGTTATCGGAGCGATTCAAGTGATTGTGTTGTATTGTGATAGAGAGTTATAATAGAAGAAGTTTAGTGTTGTTTGGTGTTTTTATCGACGAACCCAAAGAAAGATCGTAACAATATAAATCACAGAATAATTCTTGATCTCAACACTTTCTCCCAAAACGAATACTGGAATTTTTCAAAATCAAACAGATAACTCCAACAAAACAAGTCCCAACATATTTCGCATGTTGTGAAATTTGTCACCGCTCGAAGGCAGTTAGGTTTTTACTGCTTAAATGTTGAATTTTCACACCCCGATGAAACATCCCTCGAACAAAATGAAAACGTATCTCGATATGTTTGGATTTCTTATGGAATTTCGGATATCAAACCAGTTCATTGGCACTGGCATTTTCCATAAAAAGTGTTGGAATATCACTTGAATCGGTGATTTCACTCAATAAACGTTTGATCCAAATGAGTTCTTTGGTGGCTTCACTGGCAGCAATGTATTCGGCCTCAGTTGCTGGCAAAACAATATTTTTCTGTTTCTGCCTATACCAACTGCACCTGCATATTGACATACGATACCAATTCGTGATCGTCTTGTCTCTATGTCACCTGCGTAATGGGCATCACTGAAAACATTAATAGTTTCCGATCCTCTATTCTTTCCATAACTCAGTCCACAGTCTATAGAACCTCGTAAATAGCGAATAGTTCGTTTGACATTTCTCCAGTCTGTCACTGTCAGATTATTGAATTTTTTAGAAACTACACTTACTACGAAGGCAATGTCTGGTCGTGTAGCAATCATAACGTACATAAGGCTTCCCACTGCTTCACGGTATGGAATTCCGTTTTCCAAAAGTTCATCATTTTCATCGTGATGAATAGAACTTTTCTCAAAAGGTGTTGAAACTGCATTTGACTCCTGCGCATTGGATGTCTTCAATATTTTGTTGATGAAGGCACTTTTATTCACAAAAACTCCTTTTTCATTTTTTTGATTTGTATACCAAGGAAACAGTCTATACAACAAATCGTAATCTTGAAATGTTCACGTAATTGACCAATGAAATTCGATATTTCCTGTTCGTCATTACCATCAACCAGTGCATCGTTAACATAAATAACAACTACTTTTCTTTCTCTTTTTTTTTCCTATACGATAATACAAACATACGTCAGCTGCATATCATCTCTTCATGCTGGAGAAAATCGACAAATTTTTCATTCCAGCATGGTGGAGCTTGTTTCAGGCCATATAAGCTTATATTTAGCCTGCACACCCACTCTGTTCCATCTGAGAATCTCTCTGGCTGTTGCATAAATACGTCCTTCCGATATTCACTGTGAAGGAAAGCTGTTTTGATATGGAACTGGGCGAGTTTGAGATTTTATGAAGCACTGATACTTGAAACTGCTCTGACAGTATCGAAGCGAGCTACTGGACTGAAAGTCTCTTCATAGTCAACACCAGGTTTTTGATTATAACCCTTAGCTACTAGTCTGGATTTGTAACGATCAATAGTTCTGGTGTAGGTTTCCATTCTCAGTACCCATTTGTTTGAGATGCCTTTCTTTCCTCTTGATAACTCAACCAAAGTCCACGAACCACTTTCAGCTAAAGAATTCATTTCCTCCAACATGACTTCTTTTCACTGGTCACTTTGGTCCGAGGTAATTGGTCCATCATAAGTAGCAGAAACATCACATTCTGCGAGCAAAACATATAGATGTGTAATACCATCTTTGGTTACCATATACCCATTCAGGTTTGCTTTGAAATGGAAACCATCATTGATGGTTTGTCCAAAGGAGAATGAATTGTGCTCTACTTTTGGAACGTACCGAAGATCCTTCAAATGATTTTTGTACCACTTGTTGGGAACTTTCATTTCTACATTTATTGTGCCATGGCAGTATTCAAAAATCGCAGCCCCATTTTCAACTTGAACTCTTTTGGGATAGATGAATGGGTTGAGGCACCTGAACCAGCTAACCATACATCATTTTCGAATTCCTCTGTGGAAGGATCTTTGAATTTTCGTACTACACATGAAAAGGCATCACCTTCAGGCTTTCTTATTCATTTTGAAAAACCAACAATCTTTGTTTCATGTTTCCTCGTCCAGTTTTTGGCAAAATGACACATCTGATGGCATTTGAAACATTTCCTGGGAATATTCTACGGTTTTTCACCCTTTTTCGTGAAGGATTTGGCTACAAAGGCAGACGAATAATCGGGAATACATGGTTATCGCATTTCAATGAGTCGTAAACGTTCTGTCAATTTATTTATTGTTCTTTCAGCCACAAGAACAGTCAAACACTTTTGAATTCAAAGTACTGTGGTGGAACTGTTGACATCACTCGACTCATAAGCAGCATTTCTGGTAGCTTCGTTCCATTAACTTCAGTAACTCGTCGTTCAGTTCCTCTGAAGACGTGCAACGAGGGTAGCAATGTCTTGGCTAGGGTGTTTCTGACTTGTGAAGAAGAGTTCCATAAGCCTATCAACTCTTCCACCTGAACTCTGTTCATAAACGCCCAGCAACTTGTCCCATGTAGCATTTGAGTTCTCACATGTTACAGTCAATTCAACATTGGAATCATTCATGCTGCCAACAAGTATGAGTTGTGGTAGAGCATAACTTCTTCTCTTGACCCGCGAGTCGTTTACATATTGGGTTTTTATAGTCTGTTCAGCATTCGAAATAGGTTCCACAGGCATTTTACTGACTCCTGTTACCACCTCAAAAACTGGTATTTCAATAACAACTCGATTTGTCTTCGTCATCTCGGCCAATTCGACGCACCTTCTAGTTTCTCGATATGACCTTCGAACTCCATTTTGCACCTTCACAACGTAGTCTGAGAATCTGCACCGTTCAGTTACTCCAATATATTGCGTGGTCTGGGCCCGTAACCTGTTGAGTTTTACTTCAACTCGGAATCTCATTCTCAGGAAACTACTCAGTTTATGAATTCAACTTCATTCATTCAAATAACATGCAAAACCTCTCTGATTGACGAAAGAAGCTGACAAGACTTGTAACCAAAACATTCGAATCAAAATATCTCATTTATAAAAATGACTATCACATGAACATCATATACAAGATGAGTAAATATAAATCACGGAATAATTTTTGATCTCAACAAAAACCACCAAATATCAATTTTGCATCAAATCGGATTACATTTGCATTATCACTGAATTTATGCCGAATTAGCTTGTGAATGAAGTATTACAATTTGGAAAACGGAACAGTTGTTTCTCCCGCAATGGATGGTTAACTTCTACGAATACGTATGTTGATATTTCATCAATCACATGGTTGCTCGTATTCATATATTTTATATCAAACAATTTCTTCCTACAGGGATGTTATTACGAGATATATGCCAAAACTAAGAAACTGCTATCTCTTACAAAGCTTGTCGGTCAGAGATTGGGCCTCGACTAACTTTCAAGGAGTCCACCCTATGTAGAATTTTACGAGGAACAATTCTGGGACAGGACTTATTCCTATGAGTTCATTTTCTTGAGATAATCGCGAAAAATTGATTTTGGCGGGCTAAAATGTGCTACAGAAAAAAAAACGAGGTTTGGGTGCCGGGAATTTTAATGGGTTGTTTCTGGAACCTTACTTAGAAATTTTCCACAAATGATTGGCTTTCTTCCCCAAAATGCATATAATTATATTTTTAGTAGAATATTCGCCTATACTACTAGCCTAGATTTGGCTTGAATCAATTCAGCTGTCGTTCCGGTTTCAGTGTCTATCCTGAAGAAAAAAACAGTAGCGTAAGAATATTCACTAGCATCTCAAAATGTGTAAACTAAATGAATTCTGAACGAGACAATTACGAAAAGCCTTGAAAACAACAAAATCTTACTCTCGATTGGCTCACCTAATTTATCATCCCCACCTAGTATCTGTTGTAGTAATAATTCATGATTGAAGTCACAGGACTAGTGAAACATTTCGTAACAAACACTCTGTGGATGAGAAATAACAGAGTTCTTCTAGTGATTCTATTTCGAAAATTATCGGGATTTATATTGTAAGGTATAACTTTTTCTATCCCATATAAAACCAAGTAAATTATTAGGTTTATTGTTTCGATTATCATCATCATAATTTCCCCCCTCTCGAGTCGAATGAACCATCATTCATACTATTTTTGAACTCGCTAATGGAGTTTGAGTTCAGTTTTACTGTTTACACTAGTCATACATTCATCTACATAAAAACTTCACTTCTGTTGTTGAGTATTAACATCTACTATTGGGGGTATTTTCCAAGTCTTCCTGCAAATGGTTTTGTATCACAGATTATGAAAAAGGGACAACTCATTACCCAAAAACAGACTGTTGTAATCCAACCTTCCAAATTTTGCTTTTAGAATAGTAATTCTCATTGATTCTCATTGATTATCAGTTTTATCGCATGCAAGGTTATATTATAAACTCATGTTTTTCTCAGTAGTCATATGAAACTTCTTATCAATAACGAACCTCATAAAGCTCACGTAACTTCATTTGATACTTGGAAAGATGAATCCACTAACTCATTTCAAGCACATACGATTAATCTCAGCAAATTCCTTGTTCTTTGTTCAGAATAGGAAACAAGTATAGAGTTGCGATTATATTGTCCTATGTAATGCATTTTATCGTTCTATTCTCATGTTAGTTTTATACCAAACCTCATTTCCATAATTTGTGCTATTTCGGCAAAAACGCACTTCAGTCAGTTGGTAAGAAACCTCTGTAATGTAACAACGTATGTTTTTGTGTAACAACCTGTCTGAAAACTTTGAAGAAGTGAATAAACGCCTACGGGAAAAATCATCTTCATCTATTATTTTTGGTAACTCACTATAAATATCGAACATTCTGAGTAACATCCTGTGACCTCCCCATTCTCACAAATAAGGGAGAAGGTTACAACAGAAAATTTTGGTGGCAGTGGTGCAGATTTTTCAAACTGTTTGGAGTTTGACGAACTCAAGTGGTTACCAAAAGTGAAGCCCATTGGTGTGAGCATTGTCTGAGGACATCAGTTTTCTACGGAAAGCAAGTTTCATCTTCCTCGAGTTTTCAAGAACGAAACATCCAACACCTAAGAAGAAAAACCTTCCAACAACAACTCAGCACTAACTCGAATCAAGTTCCTGAAACCAGCCATCCAGATCTTCAGTATTCCAGAACTTCAGTGTTCCTGAAACATGTCTTCAGTATTCCAGAACTTCAGTATTCCTGAAACAAGTCTTCAGTGTTCCAGATCTTCAGAGTTCCTGAAACCAGCCATCTGCAACAAGATAGTCGAAACCGAAGCGAATCAACATCATCAGACATCACGAAAACCAAGAGAAGTGACGTTGTTCATTTCAATTCTGAAGAAATTTGGGCTACTAATATGCTATTGATCTTTATGTGAGTAATTTATATTTTTGTTTACAAATTGATAGCCAGATTTTGTGATTTTTGTTATTGATTTTTTTTGTCTCGTCAACTATCACTAATATTTTTATCAGTCATGCCAAACTCAGATCCAACAACATCATCCACTCAAAGCAACGCGTTTGTTTCTTTAGATACAACCGTAAAATTACTTCGTGAATATGATGGTAGCACTCAAGGCGACAAAGTCCATGATTTCATTGACAATAATTGTGAATTAGCAATTCATTCTGCTGATCCTAATTGCAAAACAATTCTTTTTAATATAATTAAAACCAAATTGGTAGGTCGAGCTAGATCTTTGACTAAATATCGGAATTTTCCCACATGGCCTGAATTGAAAACATACCTTGAGGACGTTTTTTCTGAAAAACGGTCAATTAGTTTCTGGCAGTTAGAATTGAATCAGTGTAAGCAATCTGTAAATGAGAGTTTTGCCAATTATAGTAATAAGATAGAAAAATGTTTATCTAATCTAGTAGACGCATCTACCGTCGGTAAACCTGCGAACATTGCCGTCGAAATTTCAAATCTATTAAGAACTCAAGCTTTGAATGTTTTCATTCAAGGTATAGTTGATCCAATTAAACTTCAGTTAAAAGCAAGAAATCCAGATAGTTTAGAGGATGCTATTGAATTAGCCCGAGAGGAAGAAAGACAATTATATTGCAGTAAAAACAAATCGTTTTCTAGACTTCAAGGAACAAGTAGATCACATGTATTTTGCAACAATTGCAGAAAAGTAGGACATTCCGAAAAAGACTGTTATTTCAAAAAACCTAGTTTCAGTACAAATCAAAATTTTAACAAAAAATCAGATAGACCGGAAAGATCATATAATGTGAACACGAGTCAATCAACTTTTACCTGTCTATATTGCAAGAAACCGGGACACAGAATAGCCGATTGTAGAAAAAGAAAATATATAATGAGGCGCAAAGAAATAAAACTCAGTCGGAAAACTATCGACATCCGTCGGCAAGTGGCCATTCGGCGGGAAAGTAAGAAACGAGGTCACAAACCCGGCATTTCAAGCTCAAAGTCCAACAAATAAATTTTTCAAATTTCAAGTGTACACATCAACACTAGAAGAACATTCAGATTTAAAATACGTTGATTTTGAGTTGAGAATGACAAAGTCCGATAAGGTTAGATTGTTAATTGATACTGGCGCTACAATAAATGTTCTGAAAATTTCTAGTCTCAAACAAAATAAATTTATCTACACGAATATCAAAACTGATATAGTCGGCATCACAGAGGAAACCATAAAAACACTAGGAGTTGTTTTCGAAAATTTAGAAAATGACAAACAAATTTGTTTTCATTTGGTTGAAGACGATTTCCCGCTTCCATTAGATAGTGTAGGAATTTTGGGTAATGAGTTCTTTGAAGCAACTCAAGCGATCATTAGTTATGAAGATCAAAATCTTCCATATGATAATAAGTTAATTAAATTCTGTAACTTCGAAAATCCAACAAACTTAGAAAATGACGAACAAACAAACTTAGGAAAAACTACTTTAGAAAATACAAACTTAGAAAACAGAGCATTCGATAAAACGAATTCAGACAGAAAATTCGATAAGAAAATTAATATACATGCAAGGTCAGAACATATATTCGAGGTTAACTGTAAAGTTGACAAGAAAAATAATGATACATATTTTTGTGAAGGTAAAATGTTACAAGGAGTGTATTCGAGTCACTGTTTAACTACGGTTAAAAATGGTAAATGGATTGTTAGTTTCATAAATATTACAGAGCATCCAATAGAAATTGTGATGCCAATGATTGATTTAACATCGATAGATTTAGAGGAAGTGAACGGAATACAAAATTCTGTATTCAATCTGAATAGGAAAGACTCTAGATTTCAAGAGATTTTAAATTCATTGAGGCTCGAACATCTGAACCCTGAAGAAAAAACATCATTGTTAGATATTCTTCAAGAATTTTCTGATATTTTTCATTTAGAGGGTGAGATTTAACGTGCACAAGTGCTGTGAAACACAAAATACCATTAAAAGCTAACGTAGAACCTGGGGGGGAGGAGAAGGGAAAAAGAGGAAGAGAGAGAAAGCCCTATACTCACCATTATGTGTCCCTAGAAAAAGAGAAGGGAAAAGGGAGGGTTGTAGTTGACTAAGAAAGGTTAGAAAAAAGGTATTCATTCCCCCTACTGAATATTACCGATATTTATGATCAACTGGGTCACTCAAAATATTTTAGTACCTTGGATTTATCAAGCGGATATCATCAGATAGAAATGGATCCTGCCGATCAACATATCACAGCTTTCAGTACCAATTCCAATCATTGGGAATATCGTCGAATGCCGTTTGGGTTGAAATCGGCTCCAGGGACTTTCCAGAAATTAATAAATAAAGTAATGTCTGGAATCCAAAATGTTGAAGCTTTTGCATACTTAGACGATATTTGTGTTTATAGTAGCACTCTTAAAGAGCATATTGAAAAACTGACGGAAATTTTTGGTAGATTACGACATTATAATTTGAAATTAAGCCCACTGAAATGTGAATTTTTGCGCAAGGAAGTACTCTATTTAGAGCACAAAATTAGTGATCAAGGAATCCAACCAGACGATTCTAAAATAGAGGTAGTTGAAAATTTCCCTGTTCCAAAGAACACAAAAGAAATGAAGTCATTTTTAGGCCTAGCCTCGTATTATAGGCGATTTATTCAGAATTTCTCAAAAATTGCCAAGCCATTAACTAATTTGTTGAAAAAAACTGAAAGTTTCATTTGGACAGACCAATGTCAAGTAGCTTTTGATGAACTCAAATTGAAATTAATAAATCCTCCTTTACTTCAATATCCTGATTTTTCTAAGCCATTCATTGTGACGTCCGACGCTTCCGGATATGCCATTGGGGGTATCTTGTCACAAGGAGAAATTGGAAAAGATAAACCAATCTGCTATGCTTCCAGAACTTTCAACCAAGCAGAAAGAAACTATAGTACAACCGAAAAAGAGTTGTTAGCTATCGTTTGGCTGTGTAATCATTTTCGTCCTTATTTATTCGGCAGACATTTTTTTGTGTGTACAGATCATAAGGCCCTGGCACATTTGTAAAATATCAAGGATCCAAGTTCCCGGTTAACACGGTTTAGGCTAAAATTAGCAGAGTATGATATTGAACCGATTTTCAAAGCAGGAAAATTAAATGTTAATGCAGATGCACTTTCAAGAATAGTTATGAACATAAATGAGACCGAAATCTCGTATAACGATTTCTGTGATCATGTAAAATCGCATATTCTTCCGAATATCGCGATAACAGAACTTAACGATAATATTATCAAGTCTCCAACAACAAATTCACTAGCGATTCCAGTGACGGAAGAATCTCCATTGAACGAAACGAATCTGTTTCAGTGCAAGGGAATGTATTTTTAGCAAGGAAACTGTTTCTAGTATTTCGTTAGGTAGCAACAAACACTTAGTTTTCCTAACAATCAAAGGAAATAATGAAATACGGGAAACGTATGGAAACATATTCAACACTCTAAAATGTTTAAAGAAATTTTTAATACAACATGATGTTTCCAAAATTTCTATGCCGAAATAAGGTGGAAGTCATATTAAATGGGAAAAGGTACGAATGATGTTGAGGTATTTATTTGAAGATACATATATCGAATTTAATATTTACCACAATAAAGTAATTTGTGATAATCAAATCACAGAGGAAGAGAAAGGGGCCATTTTGAACGAGTATCACAATATTCCAACTGGAGGACATCCAGGAGTAAGTAGGATGTACAAACGAATAAGACTAAAATATAATTGGGTGAATCTTAAATCAGACATAAAAAAGTATGTTAAAAAATGTACTTTATGTCAGAAAAATAAGTGTAGTAATAAAAAACCACGAACGCCATTACAGATAACTGATACACCTGAATCAGCGTTTGAAAAGGTATATATCGATATTGTAGGTCCTCTTCCGATAAGCGAAAACGGAAATAGATATATTTTGACTTGTCAAGATTCTTTAACAAAATTTTTAGAAGCGATTCCGATTCCAAACATGGAAGCCGAAACAGTAGCATTAAAATTAGTAACGGAAGTTATTTGCAGACACGGTATAATGTCTTCAATTGTTACGGACCAAGGTTCAAATTTCATGTCAGAAATATTCACAAATTGTTGCAAATTATTGAAAATTAAAAAACTAAATTGTACGGCTCATCATCCCGAATCAAATTCTGTAGAACGAAGTCACCGAACAATCGCGGAATATTTAAGAAGCTTTGTGAATGACACGAAATCAGACTGGTGTAATTGGATACCTTTCAATGTATTCACTTACAATACCACTCCACATAGTACTACGAAATTAACACCATTCGAATTAAGGTAAGCGTCCATAGGTACGCATCGTACGTATCGTACGGATCGTATAAAACGGATCGATTTGTGGTAGTGCGTCCACTGTATCCGTAGCGATCGGATTGCCGATGCGACGGTCGGCTTTTAAGTAACATTCGCATTTTCGTAGTGAGTGGACGATCGGAAACATTACAGTGTGTAATGTTTCCGATCATGGAAAGTGATGAAGAACTTGTCATTATTGCTTTGTTATTAGATGAAGAAGAAAGGAGGGGAAATGAGAGAAGACATCATAGATTGTGGATACATGACATATTCAAAAAAAGATCACAATTTGGAGAATATCATACACTATTCACTGATTTGCTCCATGATATGCGTAATAACAAATATAATTAAAGCACGTGTGTGTACTTAATGTCGAAATGTAACAAAATTCAAATGATCTGTGAGGCGACCAGTGACTACCTATTGTGACATGCGTCCACTTATCGGCAATCCGCATGTTGTCATCCGCACCAGTCGGAAAAGTTGCCCCTTCGATAAATTTCATCGGC
The DNA here is from genome assembly GCA_032362365.1 of Zygogramma bicolorata. Lineage (NCBI taxonomy): Eukaryota > Metazoa > Arthropoda > Insecta > Coleoptera > Chrysomelidae > Zygogramma > Zygogramma bicolorata. The sequence goes on along the minus strand of JAVJAQ010002568.1, from coordinate 221,049 downwards.
ATTACCGACGGACCGATACGTGCGATCCGTCCGCTGCCGGTCAGTGGACGCATATGTATAACTTACTATACCAATAATTCTAAAATCCGTTTCGTACGATCCGTACGATACGTACGATGCGTACCTATGGACGCTTACCTTTAGTGTACGGAAAACAAGCAAGAATTCCAAGTTTGATAACGCAACCTCCAACATTCTCATATTCATATGACGATTTTATCAACGATTAAAAATTAAAGCTTCAAGTTACAAGAGAACGAGCTCGAAATAATTTAATATCTCGCAAGGAGAAAAGTAAAACTGCATATGATAAAAAGTCGGAAAACGTTACATATCAAGTTAATGATAAAGCTTTGCTTACTGATGAAACATTGAGATCGAGCCGTAGTAAAAAATTATTTCCAAGGCATACAGGACCGTACCGAATTATTTCTGTTGACTCGGACGTACACTGTACTATAAAATGCGGAAAGAAAGAAATCAAAGTACACAAAAATAGGTTGAAACCGTATCATGAGTAACAACATGTTTTTTTTTGGACTGAGGTGGCCTTTACTTGATGGAAATCCATAGTTATTACGCTATAAGGTAGACACGATTAAATTTCCACAAAATTTATTGTCTTCGCGACATGTTTCGGTACACTGTACCTTTATCAAGCGAATGTATTTAAACACATTCGCTTGATAAAGGTACAGTGTACCGAAACATGTCGCGAAGACAATAAATTTTGTGGAAATTTAATCGTGTCTACCTTATAGCGTAATAACATGTTTTTGTTACAGACTTACACCGGTACTTTGGCAAGTTGATGTATATCTGTTGGGCAGTAAAAGTATATTTATTTATTTATTTAAGTCACCGAGAGCTTTCAGAATCACGGAAATTATTCTATCACGGAGATCAGGCAGTCATCGGGTATACATTACGAAAATCAGGGAAATTGTCAGTTATATAACGACTTGTACGAGTTGATAATTTTTGTTGATATGTTAGAACATAACGAAAAGTTGAGGGTATTGCAAGATTATCATTCAAGAACTGTATCTTTTTGTCAAAGTCGAATTCAGAAGCTGAAACTCCAAGATTTGTGTTCTAATCTTATAAGAACATCAAAACCAATCATTGATAAAATCATGAACGAACGTCAGCTACTTAATCAATTGATAGGACATGATAATAACGCTGAAAATGAGCATATAAGAAAATCGAAAAGATTCAAAAGAGGTTTATTCAATTTTGTAGGTAAAGCTTCCAAATTTTTATTCGGAAATTCAGATGACGACGACGCAGAATATTATAATGAAAAAATCAATCAGTTCACTGAAAACGAAAAACATCTAGCTGTTATTTTGAAAGAACAAAGTCATGTGATACAAACAACGATTTCAAACTTCAATCACACAATTTCCACTTTGAATACCAACGAACGTATTTTGGAAGAAAATTTAGACAAAATCGAAAAGTTTCTCAACAGAGAGGGTAGTGAAATTTCTCTTCTAGAGGCAAGATTAAATATAAATGAACATTTTTCTAACTTCATTATGCTCTATGTTCAATTCCAACTAGAAACTCAGTCGCTCATAAATGCGATACTAGCGGCAAAAACTGGAGAATTACACCCTTTCATACTTACTCCAGAAAAACTCACTCTAGAATTGCAAAATATATCGGCAAGTAATTATTTACATTTTCCCGTAATGCCAACCATTGAGAACGCCCACATATTTTTGAATTTTGTGAAACTCAACGTTTTCTACAAAGATGGTCGATTAGTCTATATTTTGTCAGTACCAATGACAGATAGTCAAGAATATGATATTCACAAACTTACTCCACTTCCCGTGCATGTATCTGATAATAAATATAATTTTTTATACAACCTTAAGAATATCGGAAACACTTGTTTCATGAACAGTGTCATCCAATGTTTATCTAACACGAGATGGTTGTTAGAATTCTTGAAGGAGGATATATACATAAAAGACATCAATACCTTGAATGAAAATGGCGCTGTAATTGAGGTTTTCGCAGAGATCGTCAAGGAGTTATGGTCAGAAGATTCTTCTGACAGAGTTGTGAACACATTTTACTTGAAGAACCAAATTCAACGTTTAGCACCACGTTTCTTGGGTAATGCACAACAAGATGCCCATGAATTTTTGAGATACCTGCTTGAGGGACTGCACGAAGATGTCAATGGAGCTATAAAAAAACACAAACAAATCCAAACAGAAATTGATACTGAGAAAATGCAGAATTCATGGTTAGACAATTCCAATATACTGGACAACTTCGTCGGACAATTAAAATCGACGTTAAAATGCACATATTGTGGTCACTGTTCTGTGTCCATTGAGCCGTTTTGGGATCTTTCGTTGCCTATTCCACAAATAACTGGTGAACTCAGATTATCGCACTGTTTAGAATTTTTTACGAGAGAAGAAACTTTGGATGGAACTGAGAAGCCGACATGTTCTAAGTGTGAAGAAAAACGAAAATGCTTGAAATCTTTGGCAATCCATAAGTTTCCCAGGGTATTAGTGATCCATCTTAAACGATTTTCTGTAACAGACGGGTCGAGAGCAAAATTAAATGTTACCGTAGATTTCCCTTTGGAAGGCCTGGACATGAGCATTTACGCAACAGGTAATGTAGCTCCCAGTTGCTACAATCTTTATGCATTTTCCAATCACAACGGCACTACATACAGTGGACATTACACGGCTTGCTGTCGACATCCTTATGTTGGAAAGTGGTATGAATACAATGATTCCCAAGTGACACCAATCTCCTCCAAATCTCTTGTGACTTCCGATGCATATATTTTGTTTTATGAACAAGAAAAATCTTTTCCTGTTGATGTTATTTGATCTTTTTTTTTTATTCTTATTTATTTATTATAATTTCATTTATATTTTTTATATATACATAATAAATTTGTTCTTTACAAAAAAAAAAAACCTTCTAGTAAATACCTGGCTAATAATAGTATTAAACAAAAATATTTGTTACTTGTTGAAGAACAATTTTCTTCGTGTACCGAATATTTGAAATCACACTATATATGTCAACAAGAAACTCCACTATTGCTGACTCACCAACACTAAAGTTGTGAAGTCAAACTATTTCATGCAACGAGTACCATTTCAGGAAATTGCGATAAGAGATTAACTGAATTAAATCAGAATATATGGCATCAACTCATTTTATCTAATACTTGGATTTTTGTTCTTAATTCTCCAGAACGTATCAGTATAAATTGTAAAAGTCAAATTTACAATGAATGTCTTCATGGAACTGGTATGTTGTCTTTGCCTGAAAATTGTAAAGCTTTCACGCAAAGTGCACTTTTGATTCCTCATAGAATACATACCAGTACATTCGAAAGTAACCAAAATTTTGTTCCAACAGTGAATTTGTTATTCGATTGTTGTGAAACAGAAGGAACAAAACCAACTAATTATTCCAAAATACATTCAGATCCAAATTTTAAAGTTGTGAGCATGCATTTAGATGATTTGAATCTAGCTAGCAAAAAACTCGCTGAAATCGATGAAGAGTTAGAAAATGTTTTCTGGATGCCAAATTCATTTACTTCAAGTACCAGCATATTATCTATTTTGTTTATTATTCTACTGTTTATACTTTGTTGTTTTTGCTGTTGCAGGAAATGTAGACTAGGTAGAAGATGTTGTGAAGCAATTGCCGGTATTTGTATAAAAATAAATAATAGTACAGCCAATCCAAGATTTAATGAACCGGTTGTTCATTTTTCTCATACTCCGGAAACTGCTTCTGCTTCTACAAATTCTATAGAATTTTTGGATAATCCGCCTACGGAAAGGGCAAGTCAAATTATAGGTCGTAGAAGTACAAAAGATTTCACGTCTACATAGGCGTTCAATCTTTTTTTCAGGAAGGGAGGTGTTGTGATCCAACCTTCCAAATTTTGCTTTTAGAATAGTAATTCTCATTCATTCTCATTGATTATCAGTTTTATCGCATGCAAGGTTATATTATAAACTCTTGTTTTTCTCAGTAGCCATATGAAACTTCTTTCTTATCAATTACGAACCTCATAAAGCTCACGTAACTTCATTCGATACTTGGAAAGATGAATCCACTAACTCATTTCAAGCACATACGATTAATCTCAGCAAATTCCTTGTTCTTTGTTCAGAATAGGAAACAAGTATAGAGTTGCGATTATATTGTCCATATGTAATGCATTTTATCGTTCTATTCTCATGTTAGTTTTATACCAAACCTTATTTCCATAATTTGTGCTATTTCGGCAAAAACGCACTTCAGTCAGTTGGTAAGAAACCTCTGTAATGTAACAACGTATGTTTTTGTGTAACAACCTGTCTGAAAACTTTGAAGAAGTGAATAAACGCCTACGGGGAAAATCATTTTCATCTATTATTTTTGGTAACTCACTTTAAATATCGAACATTCTGAGTAACATCCTATGACCTCTCACAGATCTCCCCATTCTCACAAATAAGGGAGAAGGTTACAACAAGACCTACAATGTCTAAAACCTTCAATTTCACCTGATCACAGAAAATCGTGATCAGAACAATCCAAACCAATTTTTAAAAACATTACAAGAATAACGACCATCCTCATTCAGTTTGTGAATTTCTGAATCTGATTGATAATTGTTTTGTGGGAAAGATGCCCAACATATCAACCTTCAACGTAAATTATGTTTCCCGAAGATGTTTCAAAGCCTCCTATTCCAATGCTTGAATTTTTTGGCAAATGTTTCTTTAAAACCCTAAATAGCATATTCCCATGAATCATTCTCATCTTAAAATCTTTGCATAGCATTGAAATGACACGAATTAGTCCTGGATTTGTCAATAAGCCATATTGGCCGCGGCCTAGGGGCGGCAGCGTCCAAGGGGGGCAGATGTTAAAGGAAGCCTACTTGAATTCAGAGGATGAAAATCAAAAGTCAAAAAGGTTCACCGGTTGTCTCATGTGTTTTACAGTAGAAGCAGAGATAATGGATACCAGAAACTATTATGATATTATAGATGATTTTACTATCCAATAATCCCGTAAAACTTGAAGTTATTGTTTCTTCTTATTATTTCAGAAAAGGTACATGGGGCGGCGGTAATAAAGTGGCCTACACTCGTTGAAAATATAAATCCGGTACTGACACATATAGCATCATTTCCATCGATATTGAAAAATTACGTGTTTCCAACAATATATCCGACCCAAAAACGTTTGTACTGTTGTCAAACCTGATTTCGATTGAACAACTTTACCTAAATTACTGGCCACATTTGCCCCGATCAGGACTACTTCCTCTGCTGATTCATATACTCTGATGTTTAACCAGGGGTTTGAACCTGACTCCCAATCCAATAGAAAATATTTCTTGAACATGAGCAGTTTTTAAGGAATGATTTGAAAAAAACAATCTGCATCTATAGAAATGGTGAAAAATTCCTGAAAAACTCGGAAAATCGGTATTGCATCAGTAATTTGAAAGGGGTTTCAAATTTCCTTCCTATAAGAGATAATAAACTATACTTGATATTTTCAGATTTCCGCGCAAACAACTTGGGATATCATAGATTTACCTACCAAAATATCTGTATCTTTCTTGTTTTTGGTCGAGAAATCATGAACAACATGAACACACACACACATCAATGATTTGTAAAATAAACAAAACGTACACGTTCTCACCCTTTGACGCATCTTACTGATTTTTACAAAAAGTCTATCCATAGACTTTTCACCCACAGATGAAATAATGAAAACAATGAACATATTCGATTTGAAAATAAATTATAACTTAATATTGACAATACAATTAGAACAATTATTTATGGAAATATTTGGATTTGTTGTTTTCTGTTGTACAATTCACACATTCATCGTCGCCCGAATCCATTTCAAAATCACTAATGAATTATCTGTGATCGGAAAAATTGACAGTAAATATGGCTACTAGCCTGTATAATCTTTCTTCAAAAAATTGACTGAGTCGCCATGGTAACAGTCATTCCATCACTTCTTGATTTATTCTGTTTCCGATATGATATGAATACCTATACAGCCGCCTCACGGCAGCCTTGATGTATTTCTGTCGTGTTCTAGATATAAATAGGTATCTATATCTACATGACATAAAATAAACCGGTCGTGCATGAAATGTTGTATGTATTTCGGGCGTAATTTGCTTCTAAGGACCTAGGCGTGTTAATAGGCCTCGCTATCGCTCGAGCCATTACTTACACGCTGCGGTCCATAAAAGCCCATTATACGCCCTTGATGCATAAATAACTATTTTCAATAGTGTTCGATTCTATTGAATTCATTTTCATACAAGACCAATTCCATTTCATTAAAATTCGCGGTTTCATCTGATGGATGTAGATATGATATAAAAGAAAACGTACACGTTTTTGCCCTTCGAGGACGAAAAAAATGTGTACCCCTTTTCAACTACGAATATTGGGATATAACAGTTATGATTCCTGTGATTTAGAACCCTTATATTGCTTTGGAAGTCCTGGAGGTATTTTCCAAATACTTTCGAAAAATTCAGGTTGGGAAACATCTGCTATTTTCGGTATATTAAAACACTAGCCAAAATTCAAAAAGATTATATGAACCAGAGCGGTAGTCATAACAGTTGATGAATGGGGATCATTATCGTCTCCGTGGCTACAGTTACAAAGAAGTAAATATTACTCTGACACGGGTGCCCAAGTTTTTGAAATTCAGCTTTGATAGGTCGCAAAAAACCGACACGATATAGACGACGGCCAGGTTTGAATAGAGAGAGATTTATTTGATTACGTCACTAGGTATAGTAGTTATACATTTGTAGCGAGTCCAGACATCATTATAAAATTATTGTACAAAAAAAGGATTAAATAATTGTGGTATACAATAAAATAACAAACATTCTGATGTGAATAAACATTTGAAAGCGATTATATTGCCTACCTAGTTAGTGAGTACAAGGCCGTAACCAGGAGGGGGTCAGAGGGGTTGAAACCCCCACCCGAAATTTTCAAAAAAAAAGATTTTTCGAACGCATTACTCAAGTTATAATTCTTTTTATAGTTCTTTTTCTTTTTCATAGGTAAATGAGGAAGAGTTCAAACCAATTTCTAGTTGAAAATGTACATAAACAATTTGTCAAATTTATTGTAATTTTACTATCCCATTCACCTACGTGGAATTCGTGAATGGACGTGATCCGCCGCTAACGACGTAGACCGAAGCGTTTCATCACGTAAGTTGCCGTAAAGCATATAGTTAGGCGCTATCACGCTGGGTAGCAGCACGAAAAAAAGACCGCCATTCGCTTTCGCATGTCTCTGACTCTGACTACTTTCGGAAAAAAATGTGTTCTTATATGTTGGCAGTACAGTACTGGGGGCTCACTCCGAAACTGAACGAACGATCAACGAACGAGAAAATAGACGTTGAATCTTTGAAACTTTATGAAAAGATGGTTGATCTAGAACTAGTACCTATTGAGTACTCACTGTGGAAATTGTTGTGGGAAAAACAAATGGAACTCGACAAGCCTCCTTGTGCCACTGAGACATTAAGCCAATGTAATAGGAAACTTTTTCCTAACATATCCAACCTCCTGAAAATATTTGCTTCTTTGCCAGTGACCACTTCAACTGCTGACAGGACCTTCTCCACTCTCAAGCGATTGAAGACGTACTTGAGAAATCCGTGTTGACAAGACAGACTAAAACCACCTCGTGTGTCACGAGCTCATCGTGATGAGCGGGCCGATCCGCAGATATCATCCGCGACCTTGCCCGCCATAAAATTCGTCTACACACGCACAGTCTATCGATGGCGGTCCATGGCCATGGATTCCCAAAGAAAACGCCAAATTGCTGCAACAATCATTGCCATTTCTAAAATTTTGAAACGCAAAAATTGGCACTTTGGACTAAAAAGTGGTTATTGAAACGAAGTGAGTGGTCTCATATGAATCTCCTTAATCTCCTAAATACTCAACGCTTATTGCTCTCGAGAAATAACATAATATATATTTATAATAGGAAACATCTTGATTCCAAGCAGTTGAATTCAATGGTTCATTAACAAAACCAAAAAGAAAATCACTTATATATGATATATATAGTCATGAGTGAGGTATAATAAAATGGTAAAGAAAAAAAATTTAATGAAGTTCAAGATGATAGGTATTTTTTGGACTGAGGTGGCCTTTACTTGATGGAAATCCATAGTTATTACGCTATAAGGTAGACACGATTAAATTTCCACAAAATTTTTTTTGATAGGTATTTTTTCAAGTTTTTCTCAAATGAAATAATATTTTTTGTATTTTTCAATGTTTTATATAGTTGTTATAACAGATGACGCCTTCATACAAACTAGATATTTTACAATAATTTGACACTGTCAAGTAATGACGATTACAGAAACTTTCAGAGGATGGACGAAAATCTGTTGTAGTACTGTTGAATGAAGTTAGGCTTTTGATTGAAAGGAGTGATTCTGTTATGTGAAAAGCAATATCAGCAATACTGGCTGCAACGTTACGTTTTTGTCAATAGAGAAATTAATTCCCGTGAAAATATCATGCAGCGGTGGCGTGAAAAGGCAATAAATTTTTCTCCAAAATGCGCTGGTCGGTCCGTAATATCAAACTAGCTGAAAGATCGCGGATCTCTCCACAGAGCGCCGGTTGGCCCACCGAAAACGTTACACACGTGTGGAAAAGTTTGCCCTCGGATTGGCCCGCTCACCATGATGAGCTCGTGTGTAGGCCCTTGTCTCACAATTGTAAAAACAGCATCAAGATTTGAGACTTTGTCTCTGAAGTCAAACAGACACTTGTGAATTAGAGTATATTTTTCTGAGAAGTTTATAAGTGTTGCTAGAGGCACTAAAATTATATCTATTGTTGCTTTGATGATTTTTGGATTGATTTCATAAAAGTCCATCGTAGCACTATTATTCAATGACTGCACAGCATTTTTAACATCTATTGCTGTCACAGGTTCCAGAAAAAAGAAGCATTACTAACAAGTACATATTTCAGATGTTCTGTGGCATCTACACCACTGGGTGGAAGATTTTTTATTATATCATCGGAAACAGTGGAAAAGAAATCCACAAAAACATATTCAGGATCTGTTTGATGTTCACTGAAAATAATATGCCATTCTATCTCTTGGAGAGAGCTTCGAAATTTCTTCAGACCTTGTTTTGTAATATCTCTCCTGAGCACACTGTTTGATTTCATTTCGCATTCCATATTTATTGAAATCACTTGAGCATAATGGTTGGATAACGCAGGATCAAACACTTCTGTTCTATAGAGGGAATTTTACTTCGGTTGGTCCCATCCGAATAGATCACCTTGTAGTAGTACCTCTATAACTGAAATGCGCAAGTTGAAAGAAAGAATGATTCACGATGCCCCTATCTCACGATTCCTCACTCGAATATCCGTCAATATACTTCTTGCGCTGAATGTATAAATTGATTACAATTAAGTGAATTGAAGAAAATTTTCCATATGTAGTATGGGAAACAAAAAAACGATGCTCAGTGAAAACAACGTAGAAATTTGGCGAACACTACAGAAACTCGAGGAAAAACTCCGTTCCTACTCGTCCAGTAAGTAAGATTGTTTTTAATGTTTTTTGTCATGTTTTACAGAATCCAACGAAATGAGTGGACATATAAATGGAAATAGATGAGATTGACAATGATTTCTGATCATTGATCATCGGCAGGGGCAATCTACCTTGTATATCAACATACGGCTGAACTTTATTCATCAGCCTACGCCGTTTTCTGCCCTGCATACTTTTTGAGTTGTGCCAGCCGAGTGTCTGGCGCCCAAAGACAATTTCTCTTTGGTTGGCGCAGGTCCGTCGTCAGATTTGACATCGGAATTTTCCGCCACCAACAGTGAATCTTTCCGTAGTGATAACGCTGTTACTACTATACTGGGAGATGATCCGACTGAAGCGAAGCCTTACGGTAGTGATATCCAGGATGATTTTGCACTGCGGTGGTTGTAACTATCTGACACAAGGACAAGAGAACGACAACGAAGAACCTGAAGACACTCGAGGACAAACTCCGTTCTTACTCGTCGTGAGTTAGTTTGTTTTTCATATTTTGTCACGTTTTAGAAAGGAACCAAAGACGTCAGTGGACATATAATTGGAAACAGCTGAGACTGACAATGATTTCTGATCATTGATCATCGGCAGGGGCAATCTACTTTGTAGATCATTCTACGGCTGACCTTCAATCTTCACACGCCTTTTTTTTGTCCCGCAAACTTCCTGAGTTGTGCTCGCCGAGTGTCTCGCGCACGAAACAATTTCTTTTTTGTTGGCGCAGGTTCCAGACCATTACACTACCTCATATCCACCCCAACGGAATCCGGTAGTTCAGACCTTTTTTCTCGGCATCTGAGTTGAGGTTTTCTACTGGACCCTCAAATTTTGTTGGGCAAAGGTTTCTCAGCCCTCAATACAGCTATGCCTGATGAGTGATCGATATGCTGAAGCATTCAAGACTACTTGGTCTGACAAAGCCGGTGCTGATAAAGCATTATGCAACCTTCCTTCCTCGATTTCGAACAACAGGAGATTTCTGCTTGCACTAGACCTGAAGGTACAACCTTTCCCTTCAAAACACCTCGAGGGCACTGCTCATCGAAGTCACTGGAAATCTTAGGAGAATCAACAGAGGGGGGACACCCCAAGCAGACAAAACAGAGGATGGTGAGAGCGGTTCACGACGTATAACAACAAATGGACGAGGTAACATATTTGACCTATACGCTGGGCGCATTCAATATTTGACAGCACGTGGCAATCCATAACTAACACCTCCTACATTTTGGAATAGTTCCAGGGATATAAAATCCATTTTTATACTCTACCCTATCAAAAACTGGAACCTGAACCCCGACAATTCCACCCAGCCAGCTGAACCTCTATTATGAGAGTTTAGCTATATTACTGGAATTTGACTACATTGAACAAGCCTTCAATGTCAAGAGCGATTTTTGGTTCACCTATTTTCTCAGGTTTGAGTCTTAAACCACCTACACACGAGCTCATCGTGATGAGCGGGCCGATCCGCAGATATTATCCGCGACCTCGCCCGCTATAAAATTCGTCTACACACGCACAGTCTATTGATGGCGGTCCATGGCCATGGATTCCCAAAGAAAACGCCAAATTGCTGCAACAATCATTGCCATTTCTGAAATTTCGAAACGCAAAAATTGGCACTTTGGACTGAAAAGTGGTTATTGAAACGAAGTGAGTGGTCTCATATATGAATCTCCTAAATACTCAACGCTTATTTATTGCTCTCAAGAAATAACATAATATTTATTTATCATAGGAAACATCTTGATTTCAAGCAGTTGAATTCAATGGTTCATTAACACAACCAGAAAGAAAATCACTTATACAAATAGTCATGAGTAAGACATAATAAAATGGTAAAGAAAAAAAAATTAATGATGTTCAAGATGATAAGTAATTTTTCAAGTTTTTCTCAAATTAATTAGTATTTTTTGTATTTTTCAATGTTTTATATAGTTGTTATTACAGATGACGCCTTCATACTAACTAGATTTTTTACAATAATTTGACACTGTCAAGTAATGACGATTACAGAAACTTTCTGAGGATGGACGAAAATATGTTCTTAGTACTGTTGAATAAAGTAAGGCCTTTGATTGAAAGAAGTGACTCTGTTATGTGGAAAGCAATATCAGCAATACTATCTGTAATGTTACGTTTTTGGCAACAGAGAAATTAATTCCCGTGAAAATATCATGCAGCGGTGGCGTCAAAAGGCAATAAATTTTCCTCCGAAATGCGCTGGTCGGTCCGAAATATCAAACTAGCTGAAAGATCGCGGATCTCTCCACAGAGCGCCGGTCGGCCCACCGAAAACGCTACACATGGGTGGAAAAGTTTGCCCGCGGATTGGCCCGCTCATCATGATGAGTTCGTGTGTAGGCCCTTTTACTGATAGCTATAGATTTCTTCTGAATCTGAAACATTTGCATGAATTCATCACAGCCCCTTACTTGGAGCTGTGAACAATCTAATGTCTGAAAATTGTTTCTTAAATTTTTGAATTTAATTTTTTTGTGTTTTGGCTTATCTTTGCACCTTATATATTTTCAAAAATCTCGGAAACGGTTAAACATTTTTCGAGTTCAAGAATTTTTTGTATCTGTAGCTATTTAGACGACATCTTTTTCAATTAATATTACCAAGATGGAGTGTTCAGGAAATATCCAATGAATTTGAGGTATTTTGGTAACCATTAGGATTCAATATTAATGGAAAATGAATTCATTTGACACTTGATTTCGGTTTGCCTTGTGGTTGAATATAGGTGGCCGTCTACAAAATTATTTGAGGGGCACCGATGTATAACCTTGCAGACGGAACGAGGAGATTTTTGACAATGTAAATTTCCACCGAGTTACAGTGACTTTTTATGTTGGGCAACTAGAAGGTAAAACAAGACCTGAATTTTCCAGAATATAACATACAACAACGAGAAAGACAAAGGTTTCAGGGAAGCAGGCCAACTTTACATTAATGTTCAAAACCTTCAGACAGTTCTCCTCAAACTGTCATATTTTGTCGCATAGAAACAACACCGTCACTGGATGTGTGGAATGAAGCACCCAAACCTCGACGGACTGGCTGGTGATATTTGGGAGTGGTGTATAGAACAAAGGATAATGATATTCAGGAACTTGAGTTCTCTAGTGGAGAATGTATATATATGTAGAAATTGATGTTTTCACGGATCTTCGATATACAAGATGAATTTTTCTGGGTTTTTATCCGTTAGGTATCTTCTGATTTGTTCGACGTTTCGAATTCCATTTTGAATTCATTTTCAAGAACAGTTCTTGAAAATGAATTCAAAATGGAATTCGAAACGTCGAACAAATCAGAAGATACCTAACGGATAAAAACCCAGAAAAATTCATCTTGTATATATATATATATATATATATATATATACATAAAAAAATATCAACTAGTGATGTTCGTCTCATAAATAAATTTGAAATATGAGTTCATAGCAGATCAAAGTCCATGATGTGTCACCTTCGGAATGCAATATCGAGAATACGCCTTCCAAGAGCTGGCCAAAAATTTCGATAACCTGAAGTTTATCTGTTTATTGACTGACACATAGGGTAAAACATTCTTATCTTTACAGTCAGACCCCATAAGTTATGCAACTGATGCATTACATTAACTTGGTCTGACACAAACATTTGTGTTTTCCCAATCATCACCACTTCCACATTTTCCCTAGAATATTGAAAATGATTGAAGGGGACAAAGTAACATGTTTTGTATTTCTGTTATCGCAGTCCCAAACTTGGTTTCCACAATTTGATATCAATTTTGAATTCCATTATATTGTATTCTGAACCAAAATTTATTATTTTTTCAGCTTCGTTTAAGCACCTACATCCACTGTGGTGCCTTCTTACCCTACGTGAACCGATTTTGTCTGGCATCCATTTTCCAGGAGAAAAACTGAGGGGTGAACCTTCAGCGATTCTGATGGCATCACTGATTGCAAATACGACGAAACCATACAATTTATTTTCGTCTCATTGGTAGATATTTGTGAAGGATAAGGTAGATCGCCCATGGGTGCAGCCAGGTAAAAATTATAGTACTAGAAAATTACATAGATCAGCTTAAAATCTGATATCTCATGCAGGTAACTATGATACAATGGAAATGTTTTAGAGGGGTATTTTCAAAATACGATCCACTTTTTTCCCGATATCAAAAAATGTGGGACCCTTACCAAGTGTTGACCAAATTAGACAAATCGGAAAACCTCATTTTGAAAAATATATCACAAACTTATTGTTATGGTTGCTCTCGAGCTTGCTAAAGTGTACAAATATCATTCAAAATCAGAATGAGTAGCATTTTTATTGTATGATTCAGTAAAAAAAAATCGTTTACCGGTCGACGAGTGTCGCCTTTCAGAGGTCAAATTTTCAGCAGAAAATGTATTGACGAGGCCTTTTGCCTTTTGGCGTGTGAGTCCCAGTACGGAGGCTCGATGGGAAGTTGAACTCGAGTCTTCCGCTTGAGGCTCGATGGGAAGTTGAACCCGAGTCTTCCGGTTGAGGCTCGATGGGAAGTTGACCCGAGTCTTCCGCTTGAGGGGCAGACGTGCTTGTGTCTTCACTGCCGAGAACCAAATTATCAACAGAAGACCAAGAGAGCAACAACCACAAACATATGTTTTTTTTCACCATTTTCCACGGTGAAACGTGAATTATGTATGACATCCACGATTATCAATTAAAAAACCGCACACATTCACTCCGACATTGGAATTAAGTTTTTTTCTCATTTTTACTCATAAAAATCCTCACCACCCAGCTACACCTCAGCCGTTTGCTGGAAATGAGTCTGCAATTTGGTAGTGTTGATACTGATCAATTCAAAAGCCACTGCACAAGACATACTGCCACTTCTGCGGCCAACCAAATCGATATGAGCACGGACACCATACGATCAAATGTAGGCTGGTCCGAAAAATAAAATACTTTTGGTAAATTCTACATAGACCACTAATTACAAATGGTACATTTGCTGGTACCTCCGCAATTTCATTAAACGAGTGTAAGTTTTCTGGTTATTTGAGTTTTGCAACATTATATTGTATTAGCACTGTCTGTATCAGATTCTTAGTTTACAGTGGTGAATTATAAGAAGAATAAACAGTTCATTTAGACTACTTCATTAGTATGAGATTAGTCTGAATACAATTTTGATCACCTTTTTATAATTCTTTAAACATCTACGAGGTGATCTATTCGGATGGGACCAACCGAAGTATAATTGAGGATTAAACGACTTACCTGAAGGAAGTTCAATCCAAATTATACGAGGTTGGTCACATCCGAATAGAGAGACACCCACCCATCTCAAAGAAGAACAAAAAAAAATCCAATATATTATTTTTTCTGTCATCCCGACCCAAAAAGGCGATATCATCGCAAGGTATATTGACGGATATTCGAGTGAGGAATCGTGAGATAGGGGCATCGTGAATCTTTCTTTCTTTCAATTTGCGCATTTCAGTCATAGAGGTACTACTACGAGGTGATCTATTCGGATGTGACCAACCTCGTATAATTTGGATTGAACTTCCTTCAGGTGAGTCGTTTAATCCTCAATTATTTATATTCGTTGAGATATCGACTCTACAACCTGTTGGTCTGGTGAAGTTATATCTAGTGCGAAAGAATTTATCAAACATATGAAATCAGATGAAAGATTTGTACGGTTTTCAAAATGTATGTTGAAGTCTCCGGCGATAACTCAATGTTTATACTCATTTGTTCAAGATATCAGACAAAAGTTCTCCAAAGTTGTTGAAAAAAATTTCCGTATCACCTAAACAGGATCTATAAATTGTGATTATAATTGTTTCGGTAGAAGTCAGTTGAATTGCACAACAGTCTGCATTAAACTCATCGCAATATGGAGAAAAGTCACGTGTACTATATTTAAATGATTCTTTAACAAAAATGGCTACTCCTCCATGCTTATTGGGGCTTCTGAAATGAAAACTAACAAGGTTTTATTCATGTATTTTCATGAGAAATATGTGTTCATAAAAGAAATGTTCTGATATGCATACCACCGTATAATCTCCATCCCCTCGAAAAAAAAAGATATTTCATCAATTTTATTCGTCAGACATTGAAAATTCAAATCGAATACAGGAATAGGGAGCAGTACCAACATCATCGGTAGTACCCAAGAAATCAATGAATTATAGAAATAGCAGATGGTAGATACGCAAAAGCTTGCGGTAGTACCCAAGAAATCAATGAATTATAGAAATAGCAGATGGTAGATACGCAAAAGCTTGAAGGTATGGGATATATCGCAGCCGTGGTTGGAGTATGTAGGATCGCAAAAAAGTTGGGTGATCCGCGGGAACAGTAACTTTTTCGAGATTTCGAACGAAAACGATTTTTTATAGTGAATGGAGGGACGGAATCAAAATTATTCCAACTACAATTAATACAGGTAATAGAGGATTTTGTTTTGCAAAATTAGGCAGGAGTTATTTTATTGCATGGATAGTTGCAGTCTGACGTACTTAACATAAAAACACAAAATACTTACTAAAATGGCGAACGGAAGTGCAGCCATTTTATGAAAAACCGTTTGGGCTTGTATCTCACAATTTTCAAAACCTTTTTTATAGATAATTAAATTTCCTATCTTTTTTATTCAATAATTTTTTTTGTAGCACTTACCCTTCACGACTTATGTTATTATTACTTTTTGTTTATTCACTTTTTACCGATATCTCTTTAACTAATTGTTTAAACAATACATTGTTTATAATAAAAGTTTTGAATCGATAAATTTTCTACATCTTCCATTCGAAACTTTTTCTCTAAAGTTAATATTTTTGAAGTTACAACGCGTTCAATGTTGTACTACTGAGTACAAGGTTATTAAGAACGAAGTATGCATAGCGTAATGATGCGAATCCAAGACATAATAAAAAATATATAAATTTTAGAATTTTTTTGATTTAATAAACAATTAATAATTCAAGTACTTACCTGCAAGAAAAAGCGAATACCCATTAAAATTTTTTCTTTGTATTTTCTATTATACAATTAAATATTACTATAATTGATTCAAAAACTACTGCCATAATTAAACACTCAAATAAAAAAATGGAATATTCATTGAAGAAAATATGTGAAATTTATTTTCACAAATGTACACCGAAATGAAAAAAAAAGTATTTTGCAACTCAGATTTTTTTTTTCATAATCAATAAACTTGGTTTTGTGTTACTCAGAAAACGTAAAATTTTCATGATCACAATAAGTTTACTGACAATACCTAGGTATACTGAGTATAAAAGAACTTGAATTTACTATAGTCAAATGAATAAACAGAAAATTATTTGTTTATAATCTCACTTTACTGATGTAAATCATCTGAATCATTAAATTAACAAAACGAATAAAAAATAAAATAAAAAATGTAACAATAAATTTTTCAGTATCTTTTAACTGACTATCAAAATACTTTTTTTTCAGTAAATAAAAAATCGTTATTACCTTAGAGTAGCCAGGGCGATTAACATGCGTATATGTTTGCCTCTCTCCTCTTTCGATGCTAGCTTTCATTAAACTTTGGATACGTTTCTTTTGGACCGATATTACAAAGTCTTCGCCTAACGGCTCATTACAAATAAAACAGTTCTCCATTTGAATTAACTTTCACAATTTCTTCACAAAAATTAATTATAAGACGTACAAATCTGCCACACGTAAATATCGCTGTTAGATCTACCGTAGCACAGACTAATATAAGCATAGGCGCCGGAACTTCAAAATTACTATGGTGGCTCGGTCTATATATATATATATATATATATATATATATATATATATATATATATATATATATATTATCACAATAAAATAGGTAAGCCAGTGTATTATAACATCATATATTCAGGTGATGTTCACATACATACAAAAAACACAAGTACCACATGTTTAAAATAATAAAAATAATTTCCAAACTCTTCGGTGAAGTATAGAAAAACAAAAAAAACTGATAATCACAGCCAGTTTCAAACCTCAAATGCCAAATGGCGAGTCTGAGTACTACAAAATTGTTGTTTAAAATTGTTAAAGAAACAAATATCCAATTTCTGCATGATCTATAAAATATATATGTAACAAATAGGATTAAAATTATAATTTTACTCATGTTAGGTCTGCCGTCTATGGTTATTTTTCAAAATGAAAATATTTGCTATCTCGTGATTACTAACTTCTTTAAAAAGGAGCTCTGTTGAAGTTCAAAATAGCACAATCGTGTAGTCTTTGCTGTGTCATCGTGGACCGTGAATACGTTTTTGATTTGATATATCAGATATCACATCTTTTTATTTTTTATTACAATATATACGGTGTACGTACGCACCTTTGTTAATAGTGACTACCGCTTTGAGTAACTGCGGCATTTTTGTCACTGACACTGTTGCTAGCGTGATAATAAAAATCTTTTTAACCCGACACCAATGAGACCGATACATAATTTGTTCTAAACAAAAATTGTTTGTTATGAGAGCATTGTAACAGTTTCGCAAACCAGAACTTCACTATGGGGGCTCTGCCCCCATAGCCAATTCTCTATGGCGGCTCATGGTTCCGGCGCCCCTGAATATAAGCATACTGAGCATAAAAATGCTCACTATGGTCGTCACCACTTCGGTTGAAAATGTAGTTTTTGGAAGGATCGGACTATATATATATATATATATATATATATATATATATATATATATATATACAGGGTGTAACTGAATAAGTGTAAAGCATTTAAGGAGGTGATTCCTCATCGAAAAAAAGATAGGATCTTTCATATAAAGAAACTTCATTGGAGCATCCCCTGTTAAGATACAGCCCCTGAAAGGGGGTACATAAAATTTGTATAACAATTTTTTTCACGAGCACTGAAAAAGTTACAATATTGAAATTAACCTGATGTTTTGTACTACCGAAAAGACACTTAGCCAGTAATTTATTTGGTTTACCCCATGGTTGTAAGGGGTGGAAAACGCAACCCCCAAAATTTATTTCCAATGTAACTTTTTGTTTTATTATTTGTTTACCATTTGAAAATATATTTCCGATAGCCTGTTTCATTCTGAACAACAAATGTCTCTTGGGTTTTTTGCCCAAAATAAACCAGTTCGCAGCAAAAAATTATTTTACGAACTACTACATAGATACATCGTCATTAATGCGAAAATACGAAACTAATCTATCTAGTAGGTCGCTATTAGCGATAGTGACAATTAAATTGGTATGACGCTGTCATGTCAATTTCAATATTGTAACTTTTCCAGTGCTTGTGAAAAAAATTGTTATACAAATTTGATGTACCCCCTTTAAGGGGCTGTATTTTAACAAGAGATGCTCCAATGAAGTTTCTTTAACCGCTACAAACTCTTCAGGTCTATTGAAAACCCCTCCTTAAGAAGGGTCTATGCATATACCTGGCCAAATAGTTGAATGACGTGTTCAGGCTCAGCTGAACAAGATACAAGACGATTGAAATTAACGCGTTGTAACTTCGGAAATATTAACTTCAGAGAAAAAAGTTTCAATTAAAAGTTATAGAAAATTTATCGATTCAAAACTTTTATCATGAACAATTTATTGTTTAAACAATCATTTAAAGAGATATCGGTAAAAAAGTGAATAAACAAAAAGTAATAATAATAGAAGTGAACGGTAAGTGCTACGAAAAAAATATTGAATAAAAAAGATAGGAAATTTAATTATCTATAAAAAAGGATTGTGGGCCTAAAGTGCACGGTTACGGAGATACAGGCCCAAACGGTTTTTCACAAAATGGCGGCACTTCCGTTCGCCATTTTTGTATTTTGTGTTTTTAGGTTAAGTACGTCAGACTGCAACTATCTATGAAATAAAATAACTCCTGCCTAATTATGCATCATGGACACGAGAAGCTCGCTCCCTATTACCTGTACTAAATTTTAGAAGTGGAATTTGTTTGTTCGGTTTTGACTATTCAATTAAGAATCGAAGTCAGAGTTCCGTAACCGTTGTTATATTTGGGTTTGCGGGAGAAAAGTTTGCCTGTACCGCTCTGAAAGAGAGTTGACGTTTCCCAGATGAGCATATATTATTAGATTGGCCGATAGTCGAAGGCGTTTATTCAGTGAGAGTAACTGTGATATTTCTTGACTAACACTAATTTTTTTGAATTCGAAGGTTATCGGTGAAGTTTGAGAAATATTTCGAATGTTATCATGATTATTTGGCCTAGTCGTATTTTCCACAATTTACTAACGACGTTGAGTTCCTTTGGGGACTGCAAACTTGTGACAAAGGCCACTGAGAACCCTCTCAGAACGAAGATCAGACATTCTGGTTGTAGATGTGGTTTGGCTCCAATAAAATCACTAAAATTTTATAAGCCTATGGAGAGTGCTTCACTGTTTATAGTAAAGTATAGCTAGGAATCCATACTGATGAGTTTTTTATTTCAAATTTCTTGTGTGAGTAATAATAATATTTTTTCTGGGATTATTACTTAACTAATGGTAGAAATACACTCTTTATTTCCAGTCGGACTCAATTAGTTTTCGAGATATAGCCTGTCAAAGTTTGTAGAATGTCATATTTTACATTTTTTGACAGCAAGAAACGAGTGCAATTCACATATTTTTCATTCACACATCATTTTTAATATCATCGCACCTCTTTCGATTTTTTTCATTCGATTATCGCCAAGTTCCTTGAAATTAGATTGAAATTCCATAATTTTTCAGATGCTCAGGTCGTAGATAACACAAATAACTTTTTGTGAATTACATAAAATTTCACCATATATGAAAAACATTTTCTACAGACCAATGTAACGCTCCAAAACGCTACTAAGGCTGGATGTCGCTTTGACATTCCAAGCTTTCTTCGTTACCTCACTCTGAAAAGCAATGATGTGGAAAGACGGTTCCTTTTGGGTTCCAGTCATCGAACCATTTGCGAAGTCAAACCATGTATCTTCCTATGAAGAAAGGAAAGAAAATATGGAATCTTCAAAAAAATTAAATGGATAGAACAAACAAATACTCTACAGAAGTATAAAGCAAATGGCTCTAATTTCACTTGTGGAAACCTATGGAAAATTAATACTCTGAGAAAGGTCGGTTCCCTTCTACCTTCCATTCCTAAGGAAGCCGTAAGTTGAGTTGGGAGATGCCGAGCGGCAGATCCTATCCATTGAAGCCTATTTGGAAAAAAGATTCGAAATTCGAAAGTAGGTGCCTACGTCACAAACACAGTTTATTTATTTATTCATTTGATACACCATTCAACAGCTGAAGCCTTTTTCAGAATGGGAAGAGCAATAATAACAGTACTTACAGTACTTATATATATATATATATATATATATGTTGTTGTTGAGTTCGGGTTGAACCGCGTCTGGAGTTTTGTTCTCGACGTTTCGGCTCCGATTTTGGAGCCATTTTCAAGAGGTGAATGTGACTTCACGCTGAGGTCTCAATCTGCCTACTCCTCAGGTGTTGTCACAAGGGGCAAGGGTTTGTGACTTGACGCCGGGGCCTCAATCTGCCTACTCCCCAGGTCTCGTCACGAGTTCTTTCTAAGGTCTCAATCTGCCTACTCCTTAGATCGAACTGAGGTAACAGATTGAGACCTTAGAAAGAACTCGTGACGAGACCTGGGGAGTAGGCAGATTGAGGCCCCGGCGTCAAGTCACAAACCCTTGCCCCTTGTGACAACACCTGAGGAGTAGGCAGATTGAGACCTCAGCGTGAAGTCACATTCACCTCTTGAAAATGGCTCCAAAATCGGAGCCGAAACGTCGAGAACAAAACTCCAGACGCGGTTCAACCCGAACTCAACAACAACACACAACTGACCGCGGAACCTATCCGAATATATATATATATATATATATATATATATATATATATATATATATATATATATATATATATATATATATATATATATATATATATATATATATATACAGGGGTGCACAAGGTCCGGAATAAAATAATTAATATCTGTTTAACCAGTTACTTAGGAAAAAAATCGCTGAAACACGTCAATTGATTTCAAAGTGTACGCATTTTTTGGCAATAGAATGAAATATTTATTTTCAACCCCTTAGCTGCAACCCTCCCCAACTTTTTTTTTAAATGCAAACCTATGTCGTGTATAGGCTCATTGAGAAGCTCGTAAAAAATGGGATCTGACCATACTCTTTCTTTTATTTTTACCCATGTGGTTACCACGAAATGAGAAAAAATCTTAAAAGTTATAAATACTTAGGACTTAGTGCTATCTACGGGTGAATTAACGGTGCAAAAAACAAATAAGTGACATTCAGCATATGATGATGTACACTGCTCAACAATTGCTAAGGATCACCAGTACCTATAGTTTCTAAAAGTTTACAAATTTCAAGAACAGACCAACCTGGGCACGCACCAAAATAAATTGTTTTGATCTATGTGTAAAACTGATAACATAATCTAGCCTCAACATTCTTTGGAATTTATTTTCTCACAAAAAACTTAGACATGAAATCAGTTCCATCCCAAGCAATTGTTGACCAGTGTACTTCAGAAAGAGAAAATGAATGATTGAAAGAAGTAGTAGTACGTATCGAAAGCTCGATTTAGCATCTGCCGGAAACTTCGAAAGGATTTGTTCGAGAAGCATGTAAGAAACAAATTTCCAAGAATAAGACTGAAAAGTCACACATTTCTTCTGAGAAAGAACAGAAAATTATCAAGAGATTGAAGGAGGAAGATTGTTTTCACCTAAAAGCGGACAAAGGTACCAAAGTGGTGATTTCAGATTAAGAAGATTACTTCGAGAGAGTCGATAACTTGATTGAAGGTGGTCCATATCAGAAGTTACCACGAAACCCGTTACCCAAGATGATCGCTAACGTAAAAACAACATTGAAAAAATGCAAGACACTGATCACACCGATTTTGAACAGGAGACTACTACTGTCAAATCCCACAGTCCCAAAGATATATTGTTTACCAAAAATACACAAACCTGAAAAATCGATGCGACCATTAGTCTCAGCAATGAATTCGCCCTCATATAATATTGCTGAATGGTTGACGAAAGAATTTGAAAATCTCCCCATAGGCCCAACTGTTGCGAGTGTTGAAAATTCACAAGGATTTATAGAAAAAGTAAAAGATATTAAATTAGAAGAGGGCGAAACATTGGTTTCATTCGATGTAAGTTCTTTATTCCCAAGCGTCCCGATACCACAAGCTCGAGTATTTGAAAGATCTTCTCAAATCGAATAACTCGGCAGACGACACTCTTGAAGAATATATTCAACTCACCAAGCTTAGCATGGATCAGAATTGTTTTCAATATAATGGCTCATATTATGCACAGCACGAAGGGACAGTCATGGGTGACCCATTGTCTCCATTTGTGGCGAACCTGTTCATGGGCAGGTTTGAGACGGATGCTCGGGACGAACTTATTTACTTCCCTAGGGTCTGGATCGGATATGTCAACGACATATTCGATGTTGGTGGATACAGGGATTGCCGAAATTGAAAATGTCCTCTCAGCACTGAACAGAAGATGTAACAGTATAAAATTCACGTGCGAAGTAGAGAAAGAACGAAAGTCATCTTTAGATGTTTGGTTATAAGGAACGAACAGAATGAAATGGAATTTGACATTTACAGGAAAGACACGAACACATTCAGATACATTTCAAATGACTCAAATCATTGTCCACAACATAAAATGGCGGCACTGCAATTTCTTGTCCATAGGATAATACCTTTTCTTTTGAAAAAAGATAAGTACGACGATGAAAGGAAAGTGATTAGGTACGTAGCTGAAGTGAACGGTTTTAACCCAGATATAGTTGATAAGACAATTAGAAAATGTAAATTTAAGGAAACACTTCGTAAATCTTCGAATTTTCAGAAAGATGAGAGAAACGAAAGGTTTATAGTAATCCCATATGAACCTCAATACACTAGAGGACTCCAACAGATATTTGACAAAGTGAATATGCAAGGTGCATATAAAACTTTTTACAAATTACAACAGCTTCTTGGTAACCCAAAAGATAAACTAGAAAACTCAGAGAAGTCGGGAATTTACGAGATCAGTTGTCAAGATGGCAACAACAAGTACATCGGCCAGGGACAATGGCCACAAAATTGGTCAAAGCAATCTGAAACTGATCAAGCATGTGCATGACACATGACTACTCGATGCATGTGAGAGTCTCGAAACAGCAAAATGTAAAAAGAGGATGAATGGTAATAAGGGACCTATCTCTTTCAGCCCGCTTTTCAATTTAATGCTGAGAAAGTTATTCAGAATAATCAAGACTAACAGATGACAGAACTTGAAGGTAGTGATGTGTTCATTATCGGGAAATCAATGAGAATAATTAACAGTAACAAACAAAGTCCATATCGGACCAAAAGACTTTAGGTATATGAACAACTAACCCCAGCTTCAGATTTAGTATCAATTTCCTTCTCCTGAAGATGCTAACCTTGTTAGCGAAACGCGCGTCGAGTGCAAAAATATCAGTTTGGTGTTAGGGTAATTGATCTCTGGAAAACGTTTCGAAAAAAGTTGTTGCATTTTTTGTACCAAATTCAATGCCCTGATAAAAAATTGATTGTGTCATTTCTGGGTGACATTGAAATATGTTTAGTTTATTGAAGGTGTACCTTCAAAGTGTTCTTCTTTGATTTGCTAAACAAGAATGGCCACTCCCCGCACCGCGGGGTGAGTGGTCACTGGCTTCGAGAATCGTGAATCCTGAGCAGACGCAACGAACCGAGAATAACGGCCTTCTGCATGCGGCCGGCTAAGATCTTTGCCGCATTACGGCATGCCGGTATGATCTTGAGCTCCGAGAGTAGCGTTGGTCTGGAACCACCGAGAACACCCATGATCAGAACCACTAACTTGACAGAGAATAGTCTGGGTGGAGCCTGCGGAGTTCGTGAAGTAAATCCTGGTAATTTGTCCGTTTCTCCCCCTCTTTTCGGACGATATTCGTTTCGGCAGGGGCCGAAAACTCAATAACGAATATCGTCTTACTTCGGTGGTATATGCCAGAGGGTGGGGAAAGAAAAGTTCCAAAAAACTCTACACCTTTCATTCTCCACTACGGACTCAATATCCCCTGGAGCGTAAGGCAGCACCGGTGTCCTGTCTATTTCGTACGAGTGCCGAAGAAAATAGTACAGCACTCGTAAGACCGCATTATGGCGATGGATATAGGCCGAGACCGCATAAACTGCACAAGATGACAGCAAATGCATCAAAGTCTCGGGCGCCTGTCGGCAGGCCCTGCATCTAGTATCAGGGACCTCTATACCCATCACGCGGCTCCGGTAGACTAGGGTGTTAGGTGGACCGACAGATTGAGAGACGACCTGATGCGGTGCTACGAGAGTAGCGAGCCCGCCCGAAGGGCGAGAATGCATGCGCTGTGGTGCGTGGCACACCCGGAGCATGCAGCCTTTTCCGCCCAAAATCTCAGGGATTATGTATCCCATCTTCGTGGCCGTGGCTATGTACGTGCTCCGGTGGACTAGGGTGAAGGGATGAACCCTTCAGTCTCCGACTTCAGCTCACCTGACCTGAGGAAGGCAAATGTCAGCTTAACAGACAAGCCATGGTCCTCGATGTTCTTAAAGAAGACTCCATGCATGGGCTTGTCTGTATGCAGCTGCATTTTAGCATTCTCTGCAGCCTTCATGTGAGCTTTTCTCCGAGCGGGCTCCAACTCGGTGACAGAGAGTTGGTTTACCTGCTCGGTGTCGAAGACTATACCAAGTTCATAAGCAGCGCGCCTTGCTGCCTTGAATAAAAAGGCTCCGATTCCTGCATGTTCATGATCTCGGACCATGCAGTGTAGGGGATCCAAACTCCTGATGACTCTACAGGCTCCATCCAGTACCATTTTGTTGTGAAGACACTCCAAACTCAAAAGTCCACGGCCCCCTTGCTGTCGAAGGAGATATAACCGCGGAACGGACGATTTGGGATGAATAATTCTGTGCATATGCATCATTTCGCGAGTCTTCACGTCAAGTTGCCGCAACTCTTCCTGAGTCCACTTGACTACTCCGAAGGAGTAGAGTAGAATCGAAATGGCAAGCATGTTGGTGGCAGAAACTTTGTTTTTGCCCGACAGCTCTGAGGACCAGATCTGCCGTAGTTCCTGCCTATACTTGCCACGGAGAGCATTTTTCACCGAGTCTAACTCTTGGGTGTGGCGTTGTTCCACACCCAAATAGGTGTATGTCTCTCCGGCATTCAAATGATGTAGAATGCTTCCGTCTACGCGTTGGGCATCCCCAGCGAAATCCTCGCATCGTCCTCTTTTGAGATGAGCCAGCGCACATTTGTCAATACCGAATTCCATACCGACAGCATGCGTGAACTCCTGCACCACCCTGAGGGACTCCTGTAGGTCCCTTTCTCCAGAAGCATAGAGCTCAAGGTCATCCATATAGAAAAGATGGGTGATCTTATGCCTCAGGTTTCCAGGGGTGCCGCAGTTATATCCCCAGGTTTTCCTGAGCGCAACGGATAATGGCATGAGTGAGATGCAGAAGAGAAGAGGACTGAGGGAATCTCCCTGAAAAACACCTCTTCTTATGATGACCGGCTCAGTTTGGACCCTGCTTTCACCTGATGTTATGGTGAAGTGGGTCCTCCAGAGCGGTATCAGTTGTTCGATGCATCTCACTATTTGATCGGGTACCGCAAGGCATTCGAGTAAGTACAACAACAACTCATGTGATGTTGTTTCGAATGCCTTGCGATAGTAGATTCAGGCCACAGAAAGATTCCGCTTATACTGCACGGAGTCCTGCGTGATACATCTATCGATCAGCAGGTTCTCCTTACAGCCCGCGGAACCCCTTTCGACCCTTTTTGCTCATATATCCGTTCGAACACCGGGTCAACTGCTTGGAGAGTACGAATATATAAAGAGCGCGTAAACATCTTGTAACACGTATTCAAGCATGCTCTCAGTCTGTAATTCTTAGGATCCGACAAATCTCCGTTCTTCGGGATTAGCACGGTTCGCCCCCCGACAAACCATTCCGGAATCAGCTGCTCTCCATTTAGCCAAGAACTGAATATTCTGGCTAAATTGTGGTGGGTGCTCGATAACTTTTTCCACCAAAA
This sequence comes from Zygogramma bicolorata, assembly GCA_032362365.1. NCBI lineage: Eukaryota > Metazoa > Arthropoda > Insecta > Coleoptera > Chrysomelidae > Zygogramma > Zygogramma bicolorata. The sequence goes on along the minus strand of JAVJAQ010002568.1, from coordinate 194,180 downwards.
GTTATTGAGGCCATCAGGGCCTGGAGCAGCAAAGTTCTTCGAACCCTCAAGAGCTTTCCGAACTTCATCCATGGTTATCGGTTGACGCAGTATTTCGGGCTCAGGCTGTTAAAGCCTTCTACAGAAAGCTTCAAAGTGCGTCAGGGCTGGAGTGTCTCGGTTGAGTGGTTGCGGATGCAGAAGGATTCCACCCGATCAGCGGCCGGCGGATTATCCACAACACGCGGAGGCGATTGGAATAGGCGAGAGGGTTTCTCGCGAAACTGTTTGTTCTCTGAGAAAGCCCTCGCCCGCTTCACTAGTGACTTTTTTGCAGTCACCAGCATTCGTATCCTCTCGAGGTAATGCTGCTTGATGGTGAGCAGCACCCCTCGATTCAATGTGTGATTAAATCTCCGCAGTTTTGCAGCGATTTGCCGCACTGCGTGCGTAAATGGTCATTGAGCCGCTAAGTAGTCCATCACACATTGGATACGAGACGCGTGTTGTCTCGCCGACTTGATCTTAGCCTCCATCATGTGTATGCACTGTTCATGCTTCCTGGAGGGGTCGAAGGGTCTGTCACCCCCTTCTCCCCCAGAAAGAGCAGGAACACAGTCATAAACGGCACAGTTGATCTGCCAGATGTCGGCCTCTTCTGTAAGGGCACTACGAACCTCTGCTTCCACTCGGGCCAGTTGTTCTGGCCTGAGGGGCTTCACTTTGTGAAGCATTCTCCGGGTCCCGATGTTCTGTGTTCTCGGTGCTTCCAGTCGCACTCTCTCCTCCACCAATCGCACTGGCGGTATTTCTACCGCCTGCTCAACCGGCCTCGGTGGGGCACGTACATAGCCACGGCCACGAAGATGGGATACATAATCCCTGAGATTTTGGGCGGAAAGGGCGGCATGCTCCGGGTGTGCCACGCGCCACAGCGCATGCATTCTTGCCATGTATCCCCTTCGGGCGGGCTCTCGTAGCACCGCATCAGGTCGTCTCTCAATCCGTCGGTCCACTCAAAACGTTGTCCGTGTCCATTGCCAGAGTCGTCATGGGGCTGTCCATCGGTTTGGGCCCCTCCACCTTGCCCTTGACCCCTATCCGAATGGGGTCGGTTGTGGGGGGCCCTGTCCTCTAGTGGCAGGAACCAGAGTTAAGGGCCTGCAAGGTGGTTAGCCCAGCAGGCCCACGGCCGGCACCAGAGAGAAGTAGCATTTCTCTCCCGGATGCGCATTAGCTGCCGGTCCGATTTTGCATCCTAAGCTCAGGAAAGTGGTGGCGCTACTCACCAGAGACTGTTCAGATGTTGTTTAGTCTCTCCTGCTTATCTGTTATATTATTATATCTATTATTATTATTATTATTATTATATATTTTTCACCTCGTTGTGGTGATGAATATCTATTTTTAGATGGAGGATTCCGATTGTATAGATTTTGGATGATTTTGATGTAATACAATTTCAGATAGACCCTGGCTAGTGACTTACTTTCAATTCTCTTACTCTTTTTCTTACGGTTTGTTTTCCAGCTCAGAAGGAATCAGGGAAATTACTTGATTTCAAAAAAAATAATGCAAATGTATTATTTTTTTTTTTATAGAAACAAATGAATTCATTCAAAAAAATCGTGTGTTCAACTAATGAACCTTGAAAACTAATATTTTTCTATATGATTTGGCTTATCCTACCTACTACCTGCTATATAGAACTTATATCTTATATTTCGCAACTGACACAATTTTGTCTATCCGTGTTTGTTCACAGAACAGGATTTTTATATGTATGACTATGATGTAAACCACATTGAGTACTCATTTTCGATTATACTTGACTGATTGACCTTAGCTTAGATGCCTTCGAATCACTGAAGAAGAATATTCCTTGGTTTTGTTAACCACAAAAATACTATATATTATTTCAATATTTGTTTTGAAATAAGATTTTACGAAATATCAAATGAAAATTGGGCGCCCCCTCGCCCCCCTCCCGCCGGCCGCGCCGCGCGGAGCAGCGTTATGGCGGATTTTTTTTCACAAAAAAAAAACGAAGAATGATTTTATGTGCAAGGGGGCCCGTCTAATCAAATGAAGTGCGTTCCGATCGTTTTTTATGAATGTGCAAACTATCAGTTGATGTATTGTTAACTCAAGTAGTGGATGTAAAATGTTTCCAAATATATTCTAGGTTTGCATGAAGTGGCTGAATAAGAACTCGGGGAAGTTAGGCGGAGTCGAAAAAACAGTGGAGATAGACGAAGCGAAATTTGGAAAAAGGAAATACAACCGAGGTAGAGTTGTGGAAGGCCAGTGGTTGTTCGGGGATATTGAGCAGGGCTCAAGAAGAGTTTTTATGGTACCGGTTCCAGATAGAACATCAACGACCCTTGTTCGTATCATAAAGACTTGGATTGAGCCCGGGACCACTATCATCAGCGATTGCTGGAAGGCTTGCTGTCACAAGGCTACCATCATCTAACTGTTAACCACAGTGTTAATTTTGTTGACCCCGATAGTGGTAAGTTTTCTAAATTTTAACTTTTCCATCATTCATTTGATTTCATTTCAGGCGCCAATACCCAGCTGATAGAACGCCAGTGGAGGGACGTCCACCACAACATACCTCGGTTTGGTTGTAAAAAGACCCATTTTTCCGGATTCTTGGCTAAGTACATGTTCAAAAGGACTTTTGATTCGAACAGCCGTTTTGAAAAAATTTTTGAAATAACCACGAACATGTACTCTCAAGAGTGCTGATTTCGCTTCGTCCTAATGTGCCTTCTTCTTTGATTTCTTCCTGTTACACCTATACATCAATGTTTCCTTATTCAATTTGCAGACGTTGGTACATTTTGGACACGTCATTTTCTGCTGCAAAAACTCCAATTCCTGTCATATGTAGGATTAAGTTTTCTTCAACTTTAATCAAATGAATAGCAAAAATACATTTGACTTTGATTTCGAAAATTTATTCAGTTTGTAGTGTGTGTGGGGAATTAATTATCATAAATATTATTATTTTCATAATTCTCTTTGTTGACAAAACTTGTATGAAGCATAGCCACATTTCTGATGGCCTATTTATTACTGCACCTTCCATAATGAATGAATAATCTATAAAAATGCTTATCCATTTAAAGAAATGTATATATTTCATAAATGAATATTAATTTGGATTAAATAATGGAGTAAACAACATTAGATAATTAATATTCGAGACCATAAAATAACAAATGAATGACATTCATACCTGAGGCGTTCTTTGGCGTCCTTATATTCAAAACATTCGTCTCTCTCTCACTCTTTGGCTCGTCGCAAGTGACAGAGGGGACAGATGAAAACGTTCGAATACCATAGCGCCAAAAAACGCCTATGACTCGAATTTATGGCATTCGTGCAAAACGAACAGTAATGCCAACATCAGTTTTAACCTTATATTCATCAGCTGTTGGAAGAAGTTACTAAAGAGGTAGATCTGAAAGCTCTGTCAAAAAAATTTGAAATTTTAATGGAAAAACGAAAATTCGTGCAGTAAAAAGTGGTGAAAGTGGTGTGATAAGGTGGAAAGGTGATCTGGTTGATAAACTATCGCGCATCCCGATCGTTTTGTGTACAAAAAAGGAAATAGAAAATGCTTAACCTTATATTCATCAGCTGTTGGAAGAAGTTACTAAAGAGGTAGATCTGAAAGCTCTGTCAAAAAATTCGAAATTTTAATGGAAAAACGAAAATTCGTGCAGTAAAAAGTGGTGAAAGTGGTGTGATAAGGTGGAAAGGTGATCTGGTTGATAAACTATCGCGCATCCCGATCGTTTTGTGTACAAAAAAGGAAATAGAAAATGCCCTATTTTGAACCTTTGGAAGGCCCTAACTCCGAAACGAAGAGCGAGCGCCACGCTTTGACATCAGATTCGTATTCAGCGGGTCAAATTACGTGAGTTGAATAAAAATTAGTTGAAAAAGCTCGGGTGACAGGATAACAGACTTTTACCAATACCTCAAGTATCAGATGTTATTTTTTCATATATGGAAAAATAACAGCTCATACTTCAAAATTTTCTTTTATTTTCAAGCTCTCCCAATTATTTTGTTTGATTTCGTTTTGGTTCCATATACAAATAAATATCGTTTATATTAAATATTCCCCTAATTTCATCTATATCTAAATATTTCAAAACGTAACTATTCACATTTTTACTTTATCTATTGAATATGGTCCTTCCATTATGGAAAGTAACTTTGCACATAAGTTTTTCTTTCATGTTCGTTTCTCTATTTGCTCTAATTATTACTAATTGTCCTTTCTCAAACTTCACATGTTTATGTCTTTTACGATCTTCAATTTTTTTTATACCTTTGTCCATTCCTTATTTCTCTTTCTTGTACTTTTGTCATTATATCTTGGTAATCTATTGTCTTTGTTTTTAGCCATTTTCGTTGTGGAAGTTGTCCTGGCATCAAGTAATGTGAAGTAGTTTGTGTCACTGTATGCGGTAATTGATTGAGGAAAAATTCGACTTCTGCTATATTTTCATCCCAATTTCTATGATTTTTCCTGGATGAGATTCTGAGAAATATAACCTCCTGGATGTATCTTTCTGATGGATTGGATTCAGGATGTCTTATACTTGAAAATGTAAGTTGAATATTGTTCTGGTTAGCAAAGTAATTAAATCTTCCATTCCCAAAATATGTTGCAAACAGATCTTTCTCACTCCTGGATGACCTTGGGTTTCATATAAATTATATAAGATTTCTTTGGTTAGTTTTCGATTTATTACATATAATTATTTATTATTTTCTACTTTAATATAAATATCATTTATTTTAAAAACATTCGACATAGTCAATGGGCATACTTGAAGACTGGCGTTAAATCAAATCATCTTCCGAACAATTCGTTCAGGCCAGTCTCAAATTACCTACACAGTAGGTTTTGGCTTGCACCTGTCAGAAAAAACTACTGGCTCAACTTTCGTTTAGCTGAAATCAGTTACGGAAAAACTGTTGCCATGGCAACCGTTGCTATGGTAACGAGAATACAAAAACCCGGTTTCCATGGTGCGGAAATGCGTGGTTGCCAAGTTGCGTGCTTTAGTTTAGCTGAAATCAGTTATGGAAAAACTGTGACCATGGTAACCGTTGTTAGGGTGAATAGTGAACAAAAAAGCCATTCCCGTTTTGCGGAAATGCGCGGTTGCCAAGTTGGGCTAGTTATAATTTAACTGGAATCAGTTACGGAAAAAATGTTGCCATGGCAACCGTTGCTATGGTAACGAGAATACAAAAACCCGGTTCCCATGGTGCGGAAATGCGTGGTTGCCAAGTTACGTGCTTTGATTTAGCTGAAATCAGTTATGGAAAAACTGTTACCTGGTAACCGTTGTTAGGGTGAATAGTGAACAAAAAAGCCATTCCCGTTTTGCGGAAATGCGCGGTTGCCAAGTTGGGCTAGTTATAATTTAACTGGAATCAGTTATGCAAGCAATCGCTTGCCCCACAGGCCACATACTCTAAATAAAATCTTCGCTGGCGTTGTATCTTGTCTACTGGTCTAATATTAGGAGAAAATAGTTACATGAAGACGAGCGGGTCCGGCCGACATTTCGCAAATCCGCGCGCGCGGATTTGCGAAATGTCGGCCGGACCCGCTCGCTTCGCTCGCGGTGTATCCTGTGTACTGGTCTAATATTATTTGGAGAAAAAAGGAGAAAATAGTATCATGAAGACGAGCGGGTCCGGCCGACATTTCGCGAAATGTCGGCCGGTTGATTGTTTGTCCTGCAAATGAAAGGGACGCAGATACATTGATACCAATCATTCAGCAGCACGTAGAACGTGGGTCGATAATTCACACCGACATGTGGAAGGGTTACTCGAAACTTTCTCAGTGTGGGTACCGTCATAGTACTGTTAATCACAGTGTTGAATTTGTGGCTTCTGACGGTACCCACACTCAGAGAATTGAGTCTCAATGGAGTGCTGCAAAAAAAATTTTCAAGGGCAAGCACGTCCCTCAAGATGAATTCCCAGATAGAGTTTGTGAATATTTATGGAGGCAACATTGTAAAAAATACAAAAAAGATCCGATGGTACACCTACTCAGTGCTATAAGATTAGAATATGGTGACTATAGGTTGTATTAAAGGGAATTAAACAATCTGATTCGGTTTAATTGTTATTACCCAAATATTACTAGAAGCATTTTCAATTCATTTTCTAGTTGATAATTTGGCAACTGCGCATTTCTGCACAACGGAAATAGGGTGTTTCTTTGTCACTAATACTAGCAACGGTTGCAATGACATCAACTTTTTATTAACTGATTTCAGCCAAACTAATGCAGACAATTTGGCAACCACGCATTTCCGCAGTATGGAAAACGAGTTTTTGTTTACTTGTGATTATAGCGACTGTCGCTATGACAACAGTTTTTCCATAACTGATTTCAGCTAAACTAAAGCACGCAACTTGGCAACCACGCATTTCCGCACCATGGGAACCGGGTTTTTGTATTCTCGTTACCATAGCAACGGTTGCCATGGCAACAGTTTTTCCGTAACTGATTCCAGTTAAATTATAACTAGCCCAACTTGGCAACCGCGCATTTCCGCAAAACGGGAATGGCTTTTTTGTTCACTATTCACCCTAACAACGGTTACCATGGTAACAGTTTTTCCATAACTGATTTCAGCTAAACTAAAGCACGCAACTTGGCAACCACGCATTTCCGCACCATGGGAACCGGGTTTTTGTATTCTCGTTACCATAGCTACGGTTGCCATGGCAACAGTTTTTCCGTAACTGATTTCAGCTAAACGAAAGTTGACCCAAACTACTCCCCTGGCTAATACCACGAAGGGCATTGAATTATATCCAACCGATGCCAGTGCAGGTTTCTTCACTTCACACAGAAAATCGTGCATTTGATTTTGGCGATACGAATGATATAGCCCCCCACAGACCTCGTGTCGGTTATCGGTGAACGCGACAGGCCATCGTAACAAAACCAAGGTCTATGGGGCAAGAACTGTCATGTCGAATTGTCACGATGGATATATGCCGACGCTTGATTTTCTTCGCGACGGTTCGTCGGTTGACGGGAAAAACCGAGGTGTGTGGGTAGTCCGTTCCACGTTTCCGTTTCAACGTGACAGTTCAAATTCATTGTCGTTTCACGAAACGTTTTCACTCAATAATAATCACACATTCTCGAATTGAAGTGGAGTAGAACTCGAATTAATTAGTCGAGTTCGGAGATCGAAACTCAAGACATCACCTAGAAGATGGCAAATGAGACTTTGCCGAAACGTTGTGAGAATTATCCTTCAGAGGATCAAAACCACAGAACACGGAATGAAACCCGAAAAAACAACGCATCATATATATATATATATATATATATATATATATATATATATATATATATATATATATATATATATATATATATATATATAGAAGAGAGGAGAGGAAGTCTTTGCTGACAAGTTAAGAACAAAACTCGGGAATTATATTTGGGACAGCAGCAAAAGCGAAAGTGTACTCTTATAACAATATATTTCCAATATTTCGACAATCAATTGTTGTCATCATCAGGGAGCTACAAAATAATGTTAATGAATGAAAATATGACATAGAATTTTTATCCTTACTTACATTGTTAGTGAGGATGGTCGCATGAGATGGTTAAAGAAGTCAGATGACACATAGTAAAATTGTTATAAAACATTGATACGTATCAGTACAACACATAAACACATTAAAAACTATAATCTTCTTATTTTAATGAAAAGGTGCAGTGACAAACACCATGTGGAAATGATGAAAAAGGATTGAAAATTTTGTGGTTATAAAGGCGCTAAAGGTTATTTGTCAAAAATGTCAAATGTCACTGAAAACTTATTGCTGAGACACAATTTGGCCTTAGCCGCTGAGACCTCAATGCCATTGCAGGTGCTGCAAAAGAGGAGGTGGGATATAATACTATATTACATTTTCCCACCTCCTCTTTTGCAGCACCTGCAATGGCATTGAGGTCTCAGCGGCTAAGGCCAAATTGTGTCTCAGCAATAAGTTTTCAGTGACATTTGACATTTTTGACAAATAACCTTTAGCGCCTTTATAACCACAAAATTTTCAATCCTTTTTCATCATTTCCACATGGTGTTTGTCACTGCACCTTTTCATTAAAATAAGAAGATTATAGTTTTTAATGTGTTTATGTGTTGTACTGATACGTATCAATGTTTTATAACAATTTTACTATGTGTCATCTGACTTCTTTAACCATCTCATGCGACCATCCTCACCAACAATGTAAGTAAGGATAAAAATTCTATGTCATATTTTCATTCATTAACATTATTTTGTAGCTCCCTGATGATGACAACAATTGATTGTCGAAATATTGGAAATATATTGTTATAAGAGTACACTTTCGCTTTTGCTGCTGTCCCAAATATAATTCCCGAGTTTTGTATATATATATATATATATATATATATATATATGTTAGCATGAAGATTCTCACGGACGAAGTATGATGCGTTGTTTTTTCGGGTTTCATTCCGTGTTCTGTGGTTTTGATCCTCTGAAGGATAATTCTCACAACGTTTCGGCAAAGTCTCATTTGCCATCTTCTAGGTGATGTCTTGAGTTTCGATCTCCGAACTCGACTAATTAATTCGAGTTCTACTTCTCGAGAAGTAGAACTCGAATTAATTAGTCGAGTTCGGAGATCGAAACTCAAGACATCACCTAGAAGATGGCAAATGAGACTTTGCCGAAACGTTGTGAGAATTATCCTTCAGAGGATCAAAACCACAGAACACGGAATGAAACCCGAAAAAACAACGCATCATATATATATATATATATATATATATATATATATATATATATATATATATATATATATATAAAGGTATCTTTTATATTTGGGTGTTGTAGTCAATTGGAGGGCTTCAGTAAATGAAAACTATTTTCTGATTATTCGAGCTTTCGGAAAATTTATTTCCTTTTTCAAGAATATCTACAAAGTAAATGGGTTTAAAAGTGATACAATATATGGTAGTAGAACTCACCAGAGTAAGATTATAAAATAAACTGGCAAAGTAAAGACTCCTTTCATTTCAGTAATTTCATCAACAATTTCAAATTACCTGCTCAATATAAAATAGTCAGTTTTGATGTTGTGTCATTGTTTACTTACCTTCCACTCAAATCAATACTTAAAAGTATTGAAATTCATTGGAATGAAATATCAAGGTACACAACTTTAGACAAAAAGAGTTTCCTCAAATTACTGAATTTTGTTTTTGAATCAAACATTTTTGAGTTCAATAATCAATATTACAAACAAATCTTTGGTACACCCATGGGTTCCAGCTTATCACCAATTTTATGTAATTTTGTATTAGATGATTTACTCACTGAAATTTCTAATGATATAAATTATGATATTCCTTTCATCAAGAGATATGTTGATGATATAATTTTAGCACTTCCTGAAGATCAAATTAAAAACACTCTCGATTCATTCAATTGTTACAATCCACATCTTCAATTTACTTGCGAGGAAGAAATGAATGAATCTCTACCCTTTCTTGATATGAAAGTTATCAGATGTGTGGATAATGTACTCAAGACAAGATGGTACAGAAAACCCATATATAGTAATAGATTTATTAGCTTCTTTTCCCATCATCCGTCTAGAATGAAAACCAACCTCATTTTAGCACTAAAAGAAAGAGTAACAAAATTATCCCATCCTGACTTTGTGTTAAATGATCTAAAATACCTCAAAGATATTCTACAGGAAAATTCATATCCACCAAAACTTTTGATTAAATATTTATTCAATATACCACTACGTGACTATAATTCAAGACAGCATCCAAATTCAAATAATTCCATCTCATCCGATATCATCATTTCCCCATTTAACAACTTGTCCTTACCGAATAATCATATTGAATCCTTACATTACTATTCCATACAATATATTCCCAATTTAACACCCAAACTAACGAATATTTTTCGAGATATCAGAAATATCAAAATTTCTACAAAATGCCAAAAAACAATTTCTTCACTCTATTCAAGAATTAAAACTCCTCTCAGTTCCAAAGAAAAATCTCATGTTATTTATAGTATTCCGTGCACTTCTTGCAATTCAGTTTATATAGGCGAAACATCTCGAAACCTTTCTGGAAGAATCACTTCACATAAAAGTGACTGCAGGCTAAACAAATCTTCTTGTGGACTAGCAGACCATGTTATTTCAAAAGATCACATAATGGATTATGAAAATACAAAAATTTTAACTGTTGAACAAAACAAAATTAAGAGATTATTTCTCGAAATGGTACATATAAGTAAATGTCCAAACAATTTGAATAAAAAATCAGAGATTCAAAATTTAAGCAAAATTTACAATTACATTTTAACTTTTGATCAATGATTTGTGTTTTGAAGACCTAATTCAGTCGATATTCTTTACAACTCAACTGTATTTTACACACTGTATATGTCCGAATATTCATTTTATATCTTTAACAAGTAGTCTGACAAATGTCAAAATTTTACTGACAATTTTACAACTTTTTACAATGTTCTTATGTATTATTTTACTTTGCCAGTTTATTTTATAATCTTACTCTGGTGAGTTCTACTACCATATATTGTATCACTTTTAAACCCATTTACTTTGTAGATATTCTTGAAAAAGGAAATAAATTTTCCGAAAGCTCGAATAATCAGAAAATAGTTTTCATTTACTGAAGCCCTCCAATTGACTACAACACCCAAATATAAAAGATACCTTTATCCTGATCAATATAGTCAAATCAAATACTACTTTCCTATTTTATATATATATATATATATATATATATATATATATATATATATATATATATATATATATATATATATATATATATATATATATATATATATGCGAAATTGGTTTTCTGGGAGTTTATCCGTTGGTTTGTCGGATTGCCAGTTTTTAAATAGTTTCTCGGTCGCAAATTGTAGCCGATATGATCCGTTCCATCATCATATCGGATCATATAGGCTACAATTTGCGACCGAGAAACTATTTAAAAACTGGCAAAAGTTACTTCATCTTAATCAATCATAAATTCTTCCAATATAAATTCAGAGTTTGCACAAAAGACAAGTTTCTCGCGAAAAACTGTTGCCCGGTGTCTTGCAATGAATGAGGCTGACACCATTGGTAACACCAAAAACCAACGAGCTTCTGAAAGTTTAGGGTAGCCTACACTTCGAACTTTGAACAAACTGTCTCCCTATACAAAGCGTTAATCATTCCAAGTGATATCGAGTTATCTCGACTCGACGAGTTCGGAGGTCGAAACTCAATCTTCACCCAGAAGATGGCAAATGAGACTTTTCCGAAACGTTGTGACAATTATCCTTCGGAGGATCAAAACCACAGAACACGGAATGAAACCCGAAAAAACCACTCATCATACTTCGTCCGTGAGAATCTTCATGCTAATATATTGGTGGTAAGAATCGAAATGTAAAAATCTTCCAGATCTTACATTTCGAATCTCACCACTTGCCCGACTATGATAATGTGACGATATTGGAACATGAATCCAATCTTAGGAAAATAACTTTTCTTGAAATGACACAAATTTTCAAAGAACCAAATTCCATGAATTCCAGGAAAGATATTGATAGTCTCAGCATCATCTACTCATATTTACTAAGTCGCCCGCTACTGGGTAGGAATAATAACAACTTTACACTTGGTACCCCTGGGTAGTTGGTGATTTCACTTTCATTTTCATTGTGTGTTGGCAACAAGGTCACAGGAAACTGTAATCATTGGTCACTTGTCAACTTCATTCCCTCCTTAGTCTCATAATTTCCGTTTAAACTGCAAATATGTTTTCCAATGCCCGTTAGGAGAAACAACTTCTCCCATAATCTTATTCTTGTACTTGTTTGATTTCATGATTGTATTGAAAAAGGATTATTAACCTCATTTTCGTAAGTAAGCACATGTTAAAAAAAATTTCTATTCTTACAATTTTTTCCCAATTCATTGTAGAGTTCCTGATGAAGAGCCAATAAAGACTCGAAAGCTTGAACAGAATAAAGAGTTCACTTTGTTTCAATTCCTTGTTGACTGCACACCCGAATATTAAAGGGATTTATATATATATATATATATATATATATATATAGCGTAGGTACCTATATTATGTTTCAAGCCAAAATGCGCAAGTAATGGCAGACCTTGCTCTTCCATTATGACACATCCCCCCCTCAGGTGCCCACCTCTCTTCTAGCATGAAGTTTTATAAGCACCTGTAGTTAGAATTTTGTACAATTTTCCGAGGTACCTACCTAGTTTAATGGCAGAAGCTTTTCATATTAACAATCGAAGGGTCCTGAGTTTTTAAAGTAATATATTTTTTTTTATCGTATGGTTTATTATAATGGTTTATTTTCACAACTTTACAATTCTTGAAAAATACCAAAATTCCTGCGAAACTTAATTGAAATTATGGAATTTTCCCCTACCTTGTGAATTTTTTTGGAACATTTTGAATTTTTTTAACTCTCCGATATCACTTGGAATGATTAACGCTTTGTATAGGGAGACAGTTTGTTCAAAGTTCGAAGTGTAGGCTACCCTGAAACTCTCAGAAGTTCGTTGGTTTTTGGTGTTTCAGAAATGTTGAAAACATTTAAGTGTAACGCAGACATTGAAGGGATGGATTTGCGATGAGATTAGTAAAATTTATACCATCTCTCAAAAGGTAAATGAGAAAAACAATTTCTCGTTTCAGCGACATTAGTAACTTCAACCCCACACTCCCCCAGTTACCAATGGTGTCAGCCTCATTCATTGCAAGACACCGGGCAACAGTTTTTCGCGAGAAACTTGTCTTTTGTGCAAACTCTGAATTTATATTGGAAGAATTTATGATTGATTGTGATGAAGTAGTTATTAATGTCCCAAAGAAATGAAGTAAACGTTTTAACTCTATTGTGATCGGATAGGATTCCGCGCCAGTTGTAGGTTGTTGTTGAACCGCATCTGGATCGAAGTTTCGGCCTATTTTGGAGGCATTTTCGAAAAGTTGATATGACTTCACTGTGAGATTTCGATTCATCACCCCCTAGCTGCTGTCACAGGAAAAAGATTTGTGACTCAGCGACAATTACATATTCACACACACACGCGCACCCACACACCACACGACACCACACCATATGTGTATCTATATATATATATATAAAACTAGTGGATAGTGAGGGGTTTCAGCAAGTGAAGGAGTACTCTTTCAAGTTAGTCCAAGCTTTCGGAAATTTTTATTTCCATCATCAGGGAAGCTACAATTATATATAAAAAAGTTGTTATGTTTTGTTGTAAATCTAAAATATTAATTACTAATGACTTACATCTTATTTGAGGATGGTAACATTGATGTTAGAGATGAATTGATGGGACATTGCTGAAGATGAAACATGATACATAATTAAAACTTGATTACATTTTTAGGTTAAAATCTGGACAACGTTGCTCTCACATGAGCTGGTCAGGTCTACTAATTGAAGTATGACATTGATTTAGTAGAACTGACCAGCTCATGTGAGAGCAACGTTGACCAGATTTTAACCTAAAAATTTTAATCCAATTTTAATTATGTATCATGTTCCATCTTCAACAATGTCCCATCAATTCATCTCTAACATCAATGTAACCATCCTCAAATAAGATGTAAGTCATTAGTAATTAATATTTCAGATTCACTTAACAACTTTTTATATATTATTGTAGTTTCCCTGATGATGGAAATAAAAATTTCCGAAAGCTTGGACTAACTTAAAAGAGTACTCCTTTACTTGCTGAAACACCCCACTATCCACTAGTTTTATTCTTAACGAGTCAGCAACGACTACTACTATATATATATATATATAACGTTTCGACTTCGATTTCATAGTCATTATCGACAAATATATGTCAATACTATCTTGGCTAGTTACACCCCTCACTGAATAACCAAGCAAGACAAAGCATTGACTTCAATTGTCTGTTCTGCGTCAGAGCGCGAGTGGCTAGTTTTTCCAGAGGCTCATACATCTTGAGTTTGACTCCGATGACTGGGTGTTACGACTTCGTAAAGCATGTTTATACGGATTCAAGTAGTTCGGAGTGCTTTAACTTTTTCCGGATTCAAAGAATTTTCATTTATATTATTTGCCGTAATTACTCTCTCTGGGTTTGAGGAAGTATCATTAGTATTAATTGCCCCACTACCAGTCGTGTTGATATTTGTTATTTTTGATATAATTCAAATGGGATTCCATGTCCGGTTGAGGTTCACAGCTTCTTCTTTTCTGTTGAAATCATCTGTATGTTTGTGGATCTTTATTGCCTCACGTATCAGTCGACAATGGTATCCCTGGGTGGGTGCAATGAGTTTCGCGTTTTCAAACAGAATTCTGTGGTTTCCCTCACTGAGTGCGTGTTCCGCCACAGCTGACTTTTCAGGTCGCCCCAGTCTGCAGTTTCTTTCAAGCTCTTCCAGCCTAGTTCCCATAGATCTTTTGGTGGTACCGATGCACGGTATGCGATAAACCCCTGCTGCTGATAGTGGGTCTCTTTTGTTCTTAGCCGACCTGAGGCTTTGTTGAATCTTCTTCGTCGGTTTGAAGACCGTTTGAATGTAGTGTTTCCCCAAGAGATTATCGATTCTTACTGTGACCCTCGAAATATATGGTAAATAAGCACGTGCAACTATCTGAGCGTCCTCCCTGTTTTTAACCGTGGAAGAGTTTCATAGCCCTATTGATCTCGGGTACACTGTATCCATTCGATCTCGAGGTCACTTGAAGATGTTCCAGTTCTTTCTCCAGATGCGCTGTTTCACATGTTCTTCGAGTACGTTCCGTTCGAATAGATATAACTCCTCTGTTTTGGCTAGGATGGTGGTTCGATAGTGCATGTAGGTACCTATTCGTGTGCGTAGGTTTTCGGTGAACTCTGTGGGTTAGTCTAGCACCACATCGTTCGATCAGTACATCTAGGACATCTGAGGAAAGAACTGGAACATCTTCAAGTGACCTTGAGATCGAATGGATACAGTGTACCCGAGATCAACAGGGCCATGGAACTGAAGAGTTCCACGGTTGAAAACAGGGAGAACGCCCAGATAGTTGCACGTGCTTATTTACCATATATCCCCAGGGTCACAGACAGAATCGAAAATCACTTGGGAAAACACTACAGTCAATCGGTCTTCAAACCCACTAAGAAGATTCAACAAAGACTCGGGTCGGCTAAGGACAAAAGAGACCCACTGTCAGCAGCAGGGGTTTATCGCATACCGTGCACCTGTGGAAAGGTGTACATCGGTACCACCAAAAGATCTATGGGAGCTAGGCTGAAAGAGCATGAGAGAAACTGTAGACTGGGGCAAACTGAAAAGTCAGCTGTGGCAGAACACGCACTCAGTGAGGGAAACCACAGGATTATGTTTGAAAACGCGAAACTCATTGCACCCAACCAGGGATACCATTATTGACTGATACGTGAGGCAATAGAGATCCACAAACATACAGATGATTTCAACAGAAAAGAAGAAGCTGTGAACCTCAACCGGATATGGAATCCCATTTTGAGAAGATCAAAAATAACAAATACCAACACGACAGGTAGTTTGGCAATTAATACTAATGATGAATGGTAATCGTTCGGACTTCCATTGTCTATATTATTTACTCTATTAAAAGCTGTTGCTAAGAAGGAAAGGATAAAAATACAAATCAATTGAGAAAATAAAATAAAAATCAAATTTTCGGTCAATACTGAAATCAAGGATTGATTGATCGAGGAAAAATAAGGTTGATACAAAAAAAACAAGATATCGAATATGAAATATGAGTACAAAAAAATTTAAATAAAGAAATGAATGAAATAATATTGCGACAAGAATACTGAGGTATCGAATGTGAAATACTAGTCAAAAAATTTAAATAAAGAAATGAATGAAATATTATGAAAAAATGTTGAAACCAAGTTTCAAGTTGAGTGTACTCACTCAACTTCAATTCAATATTTGTCGGACCCTGAACTCTCTCACGGGATGATTGGTCCGTTGTTACCAACCGATAATATAAATGACCGCTCAAGATATTTTTTCGAATCAGGTGGAATGTAGAATTGGATGTTTCTCACGGAACTTCTATGCAAAAATTGTTTCGTTGGGGTTTATATCCGTTGATTGTTTTTCTACGTTCGTTCGACGTTTCGACTTCCAATTCGGAATCATTATCAAGAGCTGTCAGACAAATACATGTCAATACCATCCTGGCTTGTTACCCCCTTACGAAATATCCAAGCAAGACAAAGCATTGACTTCAATTGTCTATTCTGGCGTCAGAACTACTGGCTTCTTATAATACTTCTCTCTCAATTGTGAGAGATATTTCTAGTAGCAACACCGAGCTAGATAACCTGGATACACTGCAATACAAAGAGTTCACGAAGTTGGTGACGAAAATCAAATTCAAAATTGCCCGGCTTCCATCGACTAGTGATGCTGAAAGGTATCACTCCTTCCGTACATACCACCAGGTACAAACTTGGTTGGGGAACAATAAAGTCCTTACAGTTTGGGGGTGGTCACTAAGCAAGCGAGGAGTGGTATCTACCACCACCACCACGAAGTGCGCCAGAGGCTGCAACACCGCGGCCTGTAGTTGTAAGGAGGCAGGTCTGCAGTGCTCAAGTAGTTTGCAGACATTGGTCCGGCCATGCCTGCTAGAACTTGCGCGAGCCTAACCTCAGTGAGGAAGACGAAGATCACAACGTCGATGAGAAGGACCTCATACATGAAATTATCGCCCAGAAGAAGCATGAACTAGCAAACGACGACACCGAACCTCCAGAGAGCTTTCGTGACCTGAGAAGGAATAAATCCGTTCTTCTTTTTCTTTGTTGTCAATTGCTACATCCTCACAAATATTTCCACTTTTATTCCACTATATGTGATATTCCATATTTTCGTTCGTGTTCGTTGTAAATACATTGTTTTGAATGGATGACGTTTTTTCACCACTCATTAAGTATGACCTCATATATATATATATATATATATATATATATATATATATATATATATATATATATAGGAGAAGAATTAGTGACTGGCTATAATATAATTCGATTGATTTTGTGAGGTTGCAGTCAAGTTTGTGGGCAGTTACAAAGAGGACTCTTTGTTATTAGTCAAGCTTTCGGTAAATTTATTACCTTCGTCAGGACAACTAAAAATAATACATTCGATGATATTTTGTAAAGATAGAAATATGGAACACTTACTAACGTGAGAATAAAATATAAATTGGTGCAAAACAAACAGACAAAACATTGAAGAATATTGAAGTATATGATTGAAGTATGTCAAATTTTGATGTAATGTTATGTGGGAAAATTCTGAATACCAGGTGATTTTCTTCTATCTTTTTCGTATTCAAGTAGAAACGTATAAATTTGGCTTAAATTATTGAGATCTGTGTTCCATATTTCTATCTTTACAAAATATCATCGAATGTATTATTTTTAGTTGTCCTGACGAAGGTAATAAATTTACCGAAAGCTTGACTAATAACAAAGAGTCCTCTTTGTAACTGCCCACAAACTTGACTGCAACCTCACAAAATCAATCGAAATATATATATATATATATATATATATATATATATATATATATATATATATATATATATATTTGATGGTGTTGCGCTACAGTGATTGAAAATGGGTTATATGAATTTTCACCGGAATTATAAAAAAAACATTTTTTGATCATCCGTAAAAACTTTCCTATCTGTGCGATTTCGGATTAACTTTTTTTTTGATCGACAAGGAATTTCTTTTCCTTCAATTAAATGTGGAATGACTTTTCACTTAAGACCGACTGTATTCGAGTTATATGTGAAAAAATAAAAGGGGTCCAAATATTTCGCGGTTTTGCGGCCACCAAAAAGTTACCACAACCTCCTCGAGGTCGAAAACTTGGATTAGACATCACTAAACATGTGTTGACAATATACTCAAATTTGAATAACTTGGGAATTTTTCGTTGCTAAAAGTAGGTACCTGTCTACTGGACTACTAGAAAACCCAACCTGATAGCTATTCTAGAGAAAACTGAAAAACATTGTTTTGATCTTCCGATACTCGACCTAACATTCTTTCGAAAAGGCCATTTCGAATGAAATGAAAATGTAATTCTATATCATTTATCAGTTTTGTATGTCCAAGATTAAATCATCGCATTTTGAATCTAACTCGATTATGATTTGAATTTCGTTCATGCACCCTGATGCGGAAATAAGTGATGATAAGAACATATCGCCGAAATGAGGCAGCACCCCATAGCCTCTTGTAACGAATAATCGTAACTTCATTCATAATAAGTGAATTTATCATTCATATGAGCCCATCATCTATCGTTCGAAAGTGGAAACTTCACATTTTTGTAAATCAATAATAGCGATTTCATGCATACTAGAGCATCTAGCGGAGAATGGCTGAATCATCAAAATCTTTGTTCAGCAACAAAACGCCATGTTGTCTTTGGGCCATTGATCGCGCATGACGGAATTGAAATCTGTCGAAAAGGGGAGAAGCTCTGAGATTTGATCGCTGAATTTGTTCTCACGTTATCTAAATATATTTACATTATCTTCCTTTTTCCACATACAATTTTCATGAAGTGTTTGTCATTTCGAATGGAATATCAGGTAGAAGCTCATCAAGCTCTCTTCTAATTAGGCTATCATCGAGGCAACATTGTTCTGAGATTTGATCGCTGAATTTGTTTTCACGTTATCTAAATATATTTACATTATCTTCCTTTTTCCACATACAATTTTCATGAAGTGTTTGTCATTTCGAATGGAATATCAGGTATGTGAAAAGAGTTCCCATAATTTTGTATCTTCTGTTCCGACAATTTTTGCCAATGGTGGCATGCATATCTTCACCTAATCTTTATCTTGATTTATCTTTGTAATCCTTCAGCATTCAAGTGATTATCGATTCCATTCATTGATATTTTCAGGTTATTTATCGCCAGAGGCGTATCAATTTCGTTTTCACAATTTCGTGAAACGAAAATTTTTGATTTTTAAAAATTTGACTGCGTTTTCATTTTCACAGCGTTTGGCCGAATGACGAATGAAATTCTGAAAAGATCTCAATCAATTTGTTCGGAATAGAGGCTGAAAGTTGATTCCTGTTTAGAAAAAAATATATACCGAAGACGCAGTAACCCACATGGTATCCTGTACATCCAGGCTGGAGATGATTCTAGGTGAGTATTGATTCACACATTTTTTCTTTACCATAAAATAAGTAATTGTGTGTTTCAACTCACGTCGAGTCATTTTTTTTAAGCCACAGGGTCCAGTGGGATATTTTTCTTGAAAGTCAAAAATTTCGTTATTCTTCAAATCAGAAATTCTGTTCCTGATTGAAGTATCTAACCGTTCCTTATCTTTTCTTATCTCTTCGAAAATATCTATTTTGAGTCCTATTCGTCGCACTCAAAAGTTTGATACACTTGAAACTTGGATTACGAAAGAATTTGTGAAATAGTATTTGAATATCTTTCTCTCGGAACTTCTTTATCACATTATCAGATATTTTGTTCCAAACAAACGAAAGTTGAAATTCTCTGAATATCTTTTCTATTTCAATATCTTTCCTATCTTAGAATTTTTTTTTGATCATTAACTTGTAGATATCAATATCCGTAATAATTCATATATCGGTAAGTAGTATATGTAAACCAATACGGCCTCATCTCCAGGTGAGGCCGTATTGGTCTAGCGTATTTCGAGAGATTTTGGGAACATACTACGCCTATGTCGTCCTAGCGGGGTCCCAGACTGGTTGGGCGACGGGAAACTGTGGCCCCCAGACCTCCGCCCATGTCCGCTATTCATTCGAGGCATCGACAAGCTGAGACCTGCAGAACTGCGGGTATTCACCGGATGATATCATCGCAGACTTGTTTACGTAGCCTTATCTGCCTCCGACGGAAAGGAACCGGGCTTCTGACAAATTCCAAGAATTGAACCAGCATGCGTGAACTGTTGTTTTTCCAAGAATTGAGGAATATCGAAAATTCCAGAACACGAAACAAACAAAATACGTGGGGAATCCCAGACGACTCATACTAGCATTCAAAATAGATGTAGGTAGGCGACGCTAGTCATTTTGCTTCGAGAACTCGTCGAGTAAACATCTCTCAGCCAATAAACTTCTCGCTCTCTCGATCAACAAAGTGTTGTGTTTGTGTCCAGTGTCTTCAAACTGAAAAATGTAAGTACCTCTTTTCCTTCATACTCGGGAGTGTTTTCGCGAAACGGCTCATACAGGTTGAGAGCGATTCATGCGCAAGTGTTGATCTTTTTTCGGCATATACAACGTGTGATGAAACTTTTTCCGTCAAAGTGAAGTATCTGCAAGTTGTTGACTCATACAGTGTGAGTTTTTCAAACTTATCGGCATATACAGTGTGTGTCGAAAACTTTTCCTTACAAACTGAAGTGTGTAGGCTCATACAGGGGGAGTTTTCTCGAAGGTATCAGCATATACAGTGTGCGTCAATTTTTTTTCCTTTTGAACGTTTATACAGAGTGAAGTTTCGAACATTTCTATTCGGCTCATACAGCGTGAGCCAAAATGATTTTCTGAAACGTATAGGCATACTCAGGGTGTGTCGAAAACTTTTCCTTCCAAACTGAAGTGTGTTGGCTCAGCGTGAATTTTTTCGAACGGTATATACAGTGTGGGGCAAAAATTTTTCCATTCAAACTGAAGTGTGTACAAGTTGTTGGCTCATACAGAGTGAACCAATATAACGTAGCAGCATATACAGGGTGCGGCAAAAATTTTCTTTCGAACGTATGTACAGGGTGATGAAGTTTTAAGCGTCTCGGTTCATAGGTTGCCAGCTCATACTGGGGTAAGGGAGGGGGGTTTTCAAAACGAATTGGCATATACAGCGTGAGCCCAAACAAATTTTGAAACTTATCAGCATATACTGAGTGCGTCAAATTTTTTCTTTCGATTGTATGTACAGGGTGACGAAGTTTCAAGCATCTCGATTCATAGGTTGCCAGCTCATACAGCGTGAGCCAATATCGACTCATACAGAGTGTTCAATTTTGGCCGGGGGCAAATCAAAATTTTCCTTTGGACATTTGATATTTTTCAAAAACAACCATTATTGATTTTGCAGATATAAACGCAGTTGCCACATCAACTGGATACAAAAAGACTGTTCCGCTGAACAGCTTGAGCGGAAACAAGCCGTACCAAATCCAGAGCAACGACTAGTGAAGACACGAATTCTTGCCTAGCAGTCCTGAGGGAATAGGGCATTTCACCTTCCAGAATAATCTGAGGAAATAGAACAACTCATCTCCCAGAGTAATACTCCTAGTATCCAACGAGGAGCCGCAGGCGATCTACCAACGTCGAGAAATACGTGAGGAAAATACTCTTTTTGCACCATATTTCCATATAAAACCGAATAATGGCAGACATATCCGCCGTCAGTGACGAAATGATCGCGAAATTTGGGGAAATTCGGAAAACTTTGGGGACAAAATTCAGCGCGGCGGAACGCGAACTTTGGCTAAAGCATAGCAAACGATCTGTACGTCTATTGAAAAAAGCTATTCGGGTGTCGGATTCCTCTTCAATCGGCATTTTGAAAAAACTCCAAACAAATTTAGGCCATGTCAAAGCGTTTCAAAATTTTCTGAAAAATCCAGTCGAGGGGCGGGGGTTGGCAGCTGGGGGAGGGGCGCGAAAATTGAAAAGCCGCGTCATCTGGGAGGACTTGATTTCCACCTTTCAGGGGCGCGTACGTACAGGGGTAATCATAAACTTGAAGCACAAAGATGTACTTCAGTTTTTCAGCGACGCTTTCAGCCTTTTCAAGCGTCGCATATTGAACGCACTGAAGAAGGTTGGAGCGTCGCTGAAAGTGAATGCAGCTTTCTGCGGAGAGTTCTTCAAAATTTCCGCCGATCAACACGAAAGTGTGGAAATGAAGTATTTCAACACAAAAAACGAAGTAATTGACCAGGGGACGGACTTGAAAGCGTGGTTCAAGAAAAATATTGAGGGAAAATTTTTGACCAAATTGGACGAATTCAGCGGGAGGGAAAGCGGGTGGTCTTTGAGGAAAATCGTGAGTTTGGAAATAAATATCAATAAAGCGGGATTCGGGAATGGGCCCCAGTTAACACAAAACGATCTCAGAGATGTTAAAGTGCTGCACATTCATGTTTCAGATCACAGCCTTGAATCGCAATTTGACTCACATTGACATCCCATTAACTGCTATTTCGGACCCTGGTGACCGGCTTCAGGCTTCACTTTGTGTTGCACAATTTAACTCTGAAAGAACTGAATGTGAAGTTCTTTTGTGCTTCACAATCAAACGCACATAATTGTGATTGTAGCAGTCAAATGAGAGGTTGAAACCAGCTCACAATTTTCAGAATGTGAGTCACATTAAGATTCACTCAGTAGCTCACATTTCGATAAAAACGATACTCTTTCTGAAGTGTGTTGTGAATCGCCTAGATGTCACTTCTGTTGTAAATGCGATGTATCTTATTAATTCACAGATATACTGTGCCACTTATTGGAGCTTCCATAGAAACTTCAAATGATTTATTTCAAATATGTAATATAAATAAAAATAAACTCTGAGCAACAAAACAAAATTCTGAAAGAAATATTCTCAAATCACAAAGAAACTTCTATTTTTTTTCTTTCCTGATCTTCCTCTGCTTGTCATGGCGGAGCAAATCTTTCGTCAGAATCTCAAACTCTCTGCAAGTCAATTCGAATATCTGACAAATTGAATCTGAAATCGAAAATTCAGTTTAAAATTGAATGATATGGAAAATTTATACACCAAATTCAATACATAAATTCTGTGATAATCCGTTGTAAATAATGATTATAAACATGTTAAAATCCATTAAAGGTAAATATTCCAATGTATGAAAAAGTGGAAGAAAACATGCACATTATGTTCACTCTTAAGCTACCGAGTTATTTCCACTGAAATTCAAAAGACTTCTCAAAAAGCGGACTTGAGTGGTTTCTCTATACATTCATGAATGAAACACTTGATTTGAAAAACATTTGCAAAAATGTTAATTTCCAATAAAATTGTAATAAAAATGAATCCACATGAAAAATAAACTAGATTCTTCGGGAGATAACATTAAATTTCAATAGATTAGAATAGAATTCAATCATCATCATCAAATATATGAATATGAAAATATTACTGGTACAATATTTCATCAGACTAGTCACAGAAAAGGTTGGTTGTTTATATTCTATATTCAATGTATAGATTCATATTCAATCAAAATTCATTAGCAAAGTAAAATGTATTTTTCTAAAAAGAGGTTTGATAAATCTATTTTAAACATATTGCATATTGCAGTTCTCGATATATCACAGTATCCTAATTTATTGTCAACAACAAGGATCAAACTTGAATAATGTCTTGTAACATATTATTTTTCGTAATGTGTGACTCATTTTCCCCAATATTAACTTGTTTGTGTGAAAGGAGTGTGAATATTAGGTTTTACTCAACTGAACCTCTTATATTAGGGCTATTATTGTGCTTCCTCATGTCAATTTGCTTGACATTGACATAATTTCAGGAAACCAAGTCCAATAAGCTTTGTAAAAGGTTTCAATATGACTGTTTTGTTAATGAACAGCTTCAAGCATCAAAAAGTTCGTTGAAAGCCATCTAATCAGATGGCTTGATGACTTGCTTTCTGGATAACCACCTTCAAAATCGTCCAATTTCTAATCCTTTATTCAAATTTGAAAAATGTACTGAAAAATGATAAGTTCTTCATCTCTGAAAGATAGGATAAAGGAGAAAGGTTAATAGCCAACATTCATCGTTTAGTAAGAATTTCTATCGATTCATGTGAAAAACATGGTAATTAGGAACTTGGGTATATTTTAGTGGGGAGAATGAAGTTTGAGGAATTATTTTTTTTGCTTTTTTCTTTGAATCGAAAAATTGAAATTACTACTTCTATAAAATAAACAAATAACAAATACTCTCTGCTGATAGGTAGGTGTTTATCATTCAAAGACGTTTTATTCATTCACAAAAAGGAAGAATGAGTCTATCTGAAACAGCTACTCCCCTTCCTATATATGGCAAGACGGGCACTGGATTACATAAAAATTACCTTATCTTGCTCAATTTGTACGTTAAGCATGTGAAAATTGAATCAAATAGATTGCATACAAAGGAAATACCTGCACAACGAAGCTAATTTGTAGAAAAAAATCTTCCTCTCCAGGAAAATATTTTTTCTCCGATTGACAGCAAAAATTGATGTTGAAGACATATATCAATCAGCAAAGTATTACTTTTCCTGCCTAGGCAGCAAAGTAATACTTAGCTGATTGATATGTGTTTGGAGGAGTAAAAACTTCTAAGTCGCTATCACTGTACATAATGTTGTCAAACTATAATTACAACAATTCCAACAAATTGCGATTCCTACAAATTTTGTTTTAATTTTTCACTAGAGGAAAAATAAAAAGATTGCGAGAATTGTAATAGTTTGCAAATACAATATCCTACATATATCTTCATAAACCATCGGAGAAAAAATTATATGTTCAACTCGGCAGCAAAGTAGATTGACTGCCTAACTATCAGCCGCGGCAGTCAATCTACTACTTTGCTGCCTAATAAAACAAATAAATTATTCAAGCCCAGAATTGTTTGGTGTTTAATGAACGTGTTCCATAATTTATCCATTTTTCTCAAGAGATAATTCTCTCTGAGCAAAACAAGATTTTTTTTATCTGTACTATCTAATGAAATATTATCCTGATGAGTGAGATTTTTTTCCACAAATAACTCTATTTTTGCTTTATTGTGTAGATATTTCCTATGTATGCTATACATTTGATTCAATTTTCATAGCCTTGGTATACAAATTCAGCAAGAAATAGTTATTTCTATGTGATTCAGTGCCCGTCGTGGTGTATAGGTAAGGGAGTAGCTGTTTTAGATGAACTGTTCCTTCCTCTTTTGTGAATGAATCAAACGTCTCTGAATAATATACAAGTATCTACAGAGTGTTTGAATTTTTTTTTTATTTTACTTTTATCATAGAGGTTGTGAATTTTATTTTTTGAGTCGGAGAAGAAAGTCAACATGGAGAAAAATGAATACTTGGTTAAATTAAATAAGTAGTTGTTTGAATGAAATCATATTTACCATATAAACATTGTAGTATTTGGTAATCACCAATGTTATGATTATTATTCTTCAACCCCTTCCAGCTGCATATCATCGCCACGGAGTTGGTCATTAATTTCCCCATAGCTCTGCTATGAAGACTTTGACAGTTGATGCTCCAATGGTTAGAAAATACTTCGTCTGAAAATGTTTGGATGAATAATTATATATAAGTATTGTTCGAACTTCATATCTGAGGTGGAAGAATTTTTGTTTTTATATTTTTTCTGAGAAATGTAACTTCCAAAACTCCCACAAAAGTAAATATAGTGAAAGGTTACAATTTCCAGGAAAACTACAGAAATATAACAAATATAAGTTTAAATGCATGGTGTATAGAATCATATAAAACATTGTTGAAATGAAAGGTAACAAATTTCTGAGAACATTTTTAATTTCTTCTCCAAATTGAAGAGAAAAAAAGTTATTTATTATACAAGGGAATCGGTAGTATAATACACATTTTTCTTCTGTGGCGGGAAAAACGACGATTTGATATTGAAAAAAAACATAATTTCAACACAAGAAAATTCGACTGTTGTACCGAATAGTTCAAGGAACATATCATTCATGCAATGCACATTTAATAATTGTACTTTTGTCATAAAGGAAATGTAACTTTTGTATAAGAAAATATTCTAAAATTAAATTCCTACCATTACTTATGTGTATATAATATATCCGGGAAAAAAGTAATTTCATAAAAAGTGACATTTTGTTACCTGTCATCAGAGATAAAATGTCAAACTTTTTTTCCGTCACAGAAAAAAGAATTTTATTCACAGACGACTATATATATACTTATAAAAAAGCAAAACTTTGAACTGATTTGTACCTTACCATTAGGCATTCCAGATCACGTGATGTCTGGGTGGCAAACACCCACGGATAATAGAGTATACGTCACTGTAGTTTATTTTGTATGCTGGGTTCACAGCAAAACGGTTTGAGCATTTTGGAAAAGTAACGCCCCACCATATAAAGAAAACCACAATGACGTGGCATTGGATGACCGTATACTCTATTATCCGGTGCAAACACCAGTGTTACCATGGCAATCACACTTTTGTGAGAAAAACAAACGAAAGTTTCTTGTCAGTAGATGCCCCCGTGTTGGTTCATTTCGTCATTCGACAAGTATCTGGAATGTGGAATGTCTAATGGTAAAATTGAGGTTATGTTGATACCAATTTAATTCAATATGATATATCTTATACTGAATCTTTTAGGATTGAATAAATGAGTTTTACAGTGGTTATTGAAAAAATTGAATTGTTGTATTTTGTGACTGACTATGAGAAATCTCAGGCGAAAGTTGACCACGCGATATGGATTCCTTTTTCCCTATAATTTTAATGTATTTATTGCCACTTACCTTTTGCATCAAAACTCAGATCAGCAATTCAAACCCACAACGACCTCAAATAATAGTATATAGTCACAAATATTTTTTTAAATATAACTTACTTCCAAGCAGTCCATGTGAAAATAGACTGATAAAACACAACACAATCTAAAGGGTAAAAACAAAAACGGGCGAAACGAATGGCAATGGCAGCAACCAGCAACAAGTAGGTAATGCGAATGCGACCGTGTGCAGGGTGCGCAGATGCATATTTTGAAAATAAATGAGCTTCGGTTGACATTCAACTCACTTTTCACTACTTTGTGAGTCCCAAATGTGAACCGTTTAGTGAATGGCATATACTGCCCTGAGACGAAAAAATGTGAATCAACGGAAAATCAATTTGTGATTCAGATTTGGACATCCTTGGTACATTGAATAGCATCACAGATCCACGTCTATTTGTGCATCGTTATAGCAAAAAAGTGATGATAGATAACTCGTTTGATCGAATTCCATTTCCCTTTACGGTAACAGAGATGTATAGATGAACCTCACATTCCAATAGATTAAGAGGCAAGAAAGTGACATCGCATAGATGTTTGTGTTAACTGGGGCGTGGTTCATCTTTCATCGAACTTCCGGAACCAATCAAGAAAAAACAAGCATGCATCAACGTCAAAAATAATGATGATGCATGTTTCGCTTGGGCAATCGTTTCGGCTCTATATCCAGTACAAAATGGTAAAAATACTGATCGTACATCATCGTATCCGGATTGGCGTGAAAAACTGAATACAGAGGGTTTGAAATTTCCCATGACCATCAAACAAATCGATAAATTCGAAAAATTGAACTCAATTTCGGTCAATGTGTTCATTTTGGAATTGATCAAACCATCATCAGACTCTCGACCCCATTTCGATGTAGCTCCTATTCGACAGACGAAAAAGAAATTAGACCGACATGTAAATTTACTTTTGGTTGAACAAACGTATACACCCAAAATCAATGACTATGACCCACTACCGACAATATACGAGGAAGACGAAGACGACACGGACGATGACGTCACAAACATCCGCGGACATTACTGCTGGATCAAAGACATGTCTCGACTTGTCAACATACAACTCAGCAAGGACGGACACAAAAAATTCATTTGTGACCGATGTTTGAACTATTTTTCGACGCAGGAGAAACTCGACAGTCATACGGCTGACTGTGAGGCTCAAAATTCATGCAAAATCAGATTTCCAAAATACACCCATATCGAATTCCGAAATTTCATTTTCAAGGAGAAAGCTCCTTTTGTGATATATGCGGACTTTGAGAGCATTCTGGAGCCTTTTGATGACAGTTTGACCAAGTCCAAAATGAGCAAAACCGAAAAATACCAAAAACATTCGGCTTTCAGCGCAGGTTTCTATTTCAAATGCACTTACGACGATTCTTTGTCGTTTTACGATAGCCATCGGGGGGCAGACTCGATGGAATGGTTCGCCGATCGAATGAAGGACATTGCCAAAGAGGTTGAGGGCAAAATGCGCCAAATCGTACCGATGGGTGTATATCCGTCGGGCCGAGACTCTGCCAAAATCTGCCATATTTGCGAACACCGCTTCAAGGCGGAGGACGCAAAGGTGGCCGACCACGACCATTTCACCGGATTATTCCGGGGCTGGGCGCATGCGCAATGCAACCTCCAGTACAAGAAACAGTTCGTAGTGCCCATTGTGTTCCACAACTTGGGCGGCTACGACAGCCATTTCATCATCAGGGACTTGGCTAAACGTGGACGCATAGTCCTGTTGCCGATCAATAAGGAAAAGTACATTTCCTTCACACAGTACGACGAGGAGACGACCATCAGATTCCGCTTCATCGACTCTTTCCGATTTTTGAGTATGAGTTTGGATGGGTTGGTGCGCACCATGAAAACTGAAGACTTGCGCGCAACGCGCAAAGAATTCAGTCACGTGAGCGCCGAACAATACGAACTGCTCACGCGCAAAGGGGTATTCCCATACGACTTTGTCGACACGCTGGACAAACTGGAGTGTACACAGTTGCCAGCTCTCGAGGAATTTCACAATAAACTGAACGATTGCGACATCACCGAAAGCGAGTACGAGCATGCGCAACGGGTGTGGCAATCGTTCGGGGTGAAAACCCTTGGCGAATATTCGGATCTGTACATGAAAACCGACATCTTGTTGCTGACCGACATCTTTGAGAATTTCCGCAAGATCGGCCACAGCACCTACGGGCTCGATCCCGCTTGGTACTTCACCATGCCCGGCTATACGTGGTCGTGTATGTTGAAGTACACAAAGTGTAAGCTGGAACTTCTCAGAGACGTCGACATGGTGCTGTTCATAGAGCGAGGCATTCGAGGCGGTATCAGCCAGTGCTGTAACCGCTACTCGAAAGCCAACAACAAGTACATGGCCGAGTTCGATCCCTCGAAACCGTCCAAGTACTTGATGTATTTCGACGTCAACAACCTCTATGGATGGGCCATGATGGAACATTTGCCGGTGGGCGAATTCAAATGGGTCGAAAACTTCGACGATCTGGATATTCGCAACGTTTCGGACTCGTCCGACGTTGGGTATATCCTCGAGGTCGACTTGGAGTACCCCGAGCATCTCCACGACAAACATCGAGATTTTCCGATGTGCGCCGAACACCGAGTACCGCCAAACTCAAAACACCCAAAATTGATGACCACCCTGTACCGAAAGGAAAGATACGTCGTACACTATCGGCTACTGAAACAGGCACTAGCGCACGGACTTGTACTCACAAAAGTACACAAAGTACTTCAGTTCAAGCAGCAGGCTTGGCTCAAGCCCTACATTGAACTGAATACGAGGTTGCGGGCGCAGGCGACCACGAGCTTTGGCAAAAACCACTACAAGCTTGCCAACAACAGTGTTTTCGGCAAAACAATGGAAAACATCCGGAAACACCGAGTGGTGAAATTGGTCAACCGGTGGCACGGCCGGTTTGGCGCCAAAAATCTCATCAGCAGTCCCAAATTCCATAGTCGAACCATCTTCGACAACGACCTCATGGCTATCGAACTCCTCAAGTGCGATTTGGAGTTCAACAAACCCCTGTATATCGGCATGTCCATCCTCGACATATCCAAGGTCTGCGTATACGATTTCCATTATGATTTCATGATGAAAAAGTATACGCGAGACCAGTGTAAGCTCATGTACACCGATACGGACTCTTTGGTGTACGAACTCACCTGTGACGACGCCTATCGAGATCTTATTGCGTCTCACCTGGATAAATTCGATACGAGCGATTACCCAAGCGATAACCAATTCGAAATTCCGCAAGTCAACAAAAAAGTACCCGGTTTGATGAAAGATGAAGCCAACGGGTGCATTATGACAGATTTCGTGGGGTTGCGGGCAAAAATGTACACTTTCAAAATTCAGGGGCAAAAATGCGTCAAAAAGTCCAAAGGGGTCAAGTACAATGTGGTTGCGAACGATATCACCTTTGAGGATTACCTGAAATGCCTGCAGGAAAATCGCGAAAAACTCGCAACTCAAAGGTGCATTCGTTCGTATGCGCACAACGTTTTCAGTGTTGAACAGACGAAAATCGCACTAAGTCCTCACGATGACAAGAGGAAACTGATCCCGAATAGCTTCGATACTTATCCGTGGGGCCATTATTCGGTTTTGGAGGACGTCGTCGACGACGTTTCCGAAAACGCCGGCGGTTCAGTGAACCCCGACGCTTTCGAAAACGTCGACGTCATGGAAGATGTAGACGACGATGACTTGGTGTAAAGTAGAGTTTTTTTCCCCATCTCTCTCAACAATTGTACATATCCATATATATATATATATATATATATAGAATTATATGTTATAGGAAATATATACTTGTATCTGAAATCTACTGACTTTGATTTTGTGTGTGTGAGAGAGAGAGAGAGAGAGGCCCTTCAGGCACACATCAAAAATAGCATGTTTTTTGCAAGCAAAAAAGTGCACGAAAACATGCCATTTTTGAGGCGAAAAAACAGCACAAAAACGGTGCGTTTTTGACGCGTCAAAAGTGACCAAAAAACGTCGTTTTTTGCGTGTTTTTTCGATGCTCATTTTCGATGCGTCGAAGTGACAGAAAAACGTCGTTTTTCACGTGTTTTCACGCATCGAAAATGAGCGTCGAAAAAACAGCGTGAAAAACGACGTTTTTCTGTCACTTCGACGCACCGAAAATGAGCACCGAAATATCGTGAAAAACTGGTCGTTTTTCGATGATTTTTGTGCGAAAATGAGTCGATCAAAATCGCCGGTTTTTCCCATAAGAATACATGTAAAATGGGATGAAAATTGTGCAGTTTTCATCGACTGTTTCTCGCCCAAAATTTGTCATTTTCAAAGTGACCAAAATACGTCGTTTTTTGCGTGTTTTTTCGATGCTCATTTTCGGTGCGTCGAAGTGACAAAAAAACGTCGTTTTTCACGTGTTTTCACGCATCGAAAATGAGCGTCGAAAAAACACGTGAAAAACGACGTTTTTCTGTCACTTCGACGCATCGAAAAAGAGTGTCGAAAAACACGTCAAAAATGGTGCGTTTTGATGCAATTTTTTCGTCGAAAAAACACATCAAAATGGAACGTTTTTGCATGCAAAAATGAAATTTGCGCTCATGTTGTGTCTTTTTTTGTAGTTGTTTTTTTTCTCTTTTTGTGGTTGTGGTGGTGTGCTTTGTGAGTTAGCTGAAGTCGCGACAATTGGGTTTTGTGGTTGTGGTGGGGGTTTGGGGTTGTGTCAGACGAAAACTTCAACGTCCCATCGGTGTTGTTCTTTTTTTTTTTTTTTTTTTTTTTTTTTTTTTTTTTTAACCTAACCCAACTTCACGTCGTGTGGTGTGGTCTTATCATCGAAGATGAACGGTCAAGGAACCTATCAAACCCAACATAGAGCTGGATTGGTCGTCCCAACATAACCCACGTTCAAGGTGAGTCAGTCTGTTTGTCCGTCGGTGCGCGAAAACGTCGCTTCACGCGTGCGTGAAACGGCGTTTTGCATGTCAGATACAACACTGTCGTTCGATAGCGGTATGAGTTCTAGCAGGAGACGACTGAGAGGCTATGGCGGACACACATCAGGCTCGATGCGGCTAGGACTCGATAACGCTATCGTACGACAGGTTCTATCAGGAGACTGACTTCGCGGCGCAGCAATCGAGAAGTTGGCGCAATCCCCTACCCGCACCGCCATGCATCCATCTCGTTGACCTCTAGGCCGCCTGAAGAATATGACAGCATTGCCCCACCGTACCACCCACATGTGTCATGAACGCCCCCGCCTCCAGCGTGGCATAAGAGCCGCAGAAGGACGTCTGAGAACGTTCCCACCAAGAACGCCGTCGACCATGCCAACCGCCTCAAGCGTGGCATAAGAGCCGTAGAAGGACGTCTAAGAACGTTCCCACCAAGAACGCCGTCGACCATGCCAACCGCCTCAAGCGTGGTATAAGAGCCGTAGAAGGACGTCTGAGAACGTTCCCACCAAGAACGCCGTCGACCATGCCAACCGCCTCAAGCGTGGCATAAGAGCCGTAGAAGGACGTCTGAGAACGTTCCCACCAAGAACGCCGTCGACCATGCCAACCGCCTCAAGCGTGGTATAAGAGCCGTAGAAGGACGTCTGAGAACGTTCCCACCCAGAACGCCGTCGACCACGTCAGTCTTTGAAATCCAAATATTCCCGCCATCTGACGTATCACGTGACCATGACTGCTGCGCGGAATGCTAGAACGTTCAAAATTCCCGCCACGTCTTGCACGCCACGGTCATGCGCACAACGATCCGCTGGGTACTTTGAAGTTTTCGTCTGACGACTAACCTTTGCCGCCTAGAACGTTTGCCGCTCATGCGCACCAACGCTTTGACGTTTAAGCTGAATTCTTTCGGATTTCCCGCCTAGAGTGTTTGTCGCGACGTTCAGACTGAACTCATTCAAAGTTGGCGCCTACAGCGTTTGCCACTTGTCACATGACGCTTGAGCATGAAGAAGAGGGAATCTTGAAATCGAGTACGAAGTCAGACGTACGAAAACTTCATAGTAGACACCAGATCGTTCTGCGCATGAGCGGCAAATGTGTCATTTTTGCATGCAAAAACGTTCCATTTTGATGTGTTTTTTCGATGAAAAAATTGCATCAAAACGCACCATTTTTGACGTGTTTTTCGACACTCTTTTTCGATGCGTCGAAGTGACAGAAAAACGTCGTTTTTCACGTGTTTTTTCGACGCTCATTTTCGATGCGTGAAAACACGTGAAAAACGACGTTTTTTTGTCACTTCGACGCACCGAAAATGAGCATCGAAAAAACACGCAAAAAACGACGTATTTTGGTCACTTTGAAAATGACAAATTTTGGGCGAGAAACAGTCGATGAAAACTGCACAATTTTCATCCCATTTCACATGTATTCTTATGGGAAAAACCGGCGATTTTGATCGACTCATTTTCGCACAAAAATCATCGAAAAACGACTAGTTTTTCAGGATATTTCGGTGCTCATTTTCGGTGCGTCGAAGTGACAGAAAAACGTCGTTTTTCACGTGTTTTTTCGACGCTCATTTTCGATGCGTGAAAACACGTGAAAAACGACGTTTTTCTGTCACTTCGACGCATCGAAAATGAGCATCGAAAAAACACGCAAAAAACGACGTTTTTTGGTCACTTTTGACGCGTCAAAAACGCACCGTTTTTGTGCTGTTTTTTCGCCTCAAAAATAGCATGTTTTCGTGCACTTTTTTGCTTGCAAAAAACATGCTATTTTTGATGTGTGCCTGAAGGGCCTCTCTCTCTCTCTCACACACACACAAAATCAAAGTCAGTAGATTTCAGATACAAGTATATATTTCCTATAACATATAATTCTATATATATATATATATATATATATATATATATATATATATATATATATATATATATATATATATATATATATATATATGGATATGTACAATTGTTGAGAGAGATGGGGAAAAAAACTCTACACCAAGTCATCGTCGTCTACATCTTCCATGACGTCGACGTTTTCGAAAGCGTCGGGGTTCACTGAACCGCCGGCGTTTTCGGAAACGTCGTCGACGACGTCCTCCAAAACCGAATAATGGCCCCACGGATAAGTATCGAAGCTATTCGGGATCAGTTTCCTCTTGTCATCGTGAGGACTTAGCGCGATTTTCGTCTGTTCAACACTAAAAACGTTGTGCGCATACGAACGAATGCACCTTTGAGTTGCG
Organism: Zygogramma bicolorata; assembly: GCA_032362365.1. Lineage (NCBI taxonomy): Eukaryota > Metazoa > Arthropoda > Insecta > Coleoptera > Chrysomelidae > Zygogramma > Zygogramma bicolorata. The sequence goes on along the minus strand of JAVJAQ010002568.1, from coordinate 160,161 downwards.
AGTTTTTCGCGATTTTCCTGCAGGCATTTCAGGTAATCCTCAAAGGTGATATCGTTCGCAACCACATTGTACTTGACCCCTTTGGACTTTTTGACGCATTTTTGCCCCTGAATTTTGAAAGTGTACATTTTTGCCCGCAACCCCACGAAATCTGTCATAATGCACCCGTTGGCTTCATCTTTCATCAAACCGGGTACTTTTTTGTTGACTTGCGGAATTTCGAATTGGTTATCGCTTGGGTAATCGCTCGTATCGAATTTATCCAAGTGAGACGCAATAAGATCTCGATAGGCGTCGTCACAGGTGAGTTCGTACACCAAAGAGCTTACACTGGTCTCGCGTATACTTTTTCATCATGAAATCATAATGGAAATCGTATACGCAGACCTTGGAAATGTCGAGGATGGACATGCCGATATACAGGGGTTTGTTGAACTCCAAATCGCACTTGAGGAGTTCGATAGCCATGAGGTCGTTGTCGAAGATGGTTCGACTATGGAATTTGGGACTGCTGATGAGATTTTTGGCGCCAAACCGGCCGTGCCACCGGTTGACCAATTTCACCACTCGGTGTTTCCGGATGTTTTCCATTGTTTTGCCGAAAACACTGTTGTTGGCAAGCTTGTAGTGGTTTTTGCCAAAGCTCGTGGTCGCCTGCGCCCGCAACCTCGTATTCAGTTCAATGTAGGGCTTGAGCCAAGCCTGCTGCTTGAACTGAAGTACTTTGTGTACTTTTGTGAGTACAAGTCCGTGCGCTAGTGCCTGTTTCAGTAGCCGATAGTGTACGACGTATCTTTCCTTTCGGTACAGGGTGGTCATCAATTTTGGGTGTTTTGAGTTTGGCGGTACTCGGTGTTCGGCGCACATCGGAAAATCTCGATGTTTGTCGTGAAGATGCTCGGGGTACTCCAAGTCGACCTCGAGGATATACCCAACGTCGGACGAGTCCGAAACGTTGCGAATATCCAGATCGTCGAAGTTTTCGACCCATTTGAATTCGCCCACCGGCAAATGCTCCATCATGGCCCATCCATAGAGGTTGTTGACGTCGAAATACATCAAGTACTTGGACGGTTTCGAGGGATCGAACTCGGCCATGTACTTGTTATTGGCTTTCGAGTAGCGGTTACAGCACTGGCTGATACCGCCTCGAATGCCTCGCTCTATGAACAGTACCATGTCGACGTTTCTGAGAAGTTCCAGCTTACACTTTGTGTACTTCAACATACACGACCACGTATAGCCGGGCATGGTGAAGTACCAAGCGGGATCGAGCCCGTAGGTGCTGTGGCCGATCTTGCGGAAATTCTCAAAGATGTCGGTCAGCAACAAGATGTCGGTTTTCATGTACAGATCCGAATATTCGCCAAGGGTTTTCACCCCGAACGATTGCCACACCCGTTGCGCATGCTCGTACTCGCTTTCGGTGATGTCGCAATCGTTCAGTTTATTGTGAAATTCCTCGAGAGCTGGCAACTGTGTACACTCCAGTTTGTCCAGCGTGTCGACAAAGTCGTATGGGAATACCCCTTTGCGCGTGAGCAGTTCGTATTGTTCGGCGCTCACGTGACTGAATTCTTTGCGCGTTGCGCGCAAGTCTTCAGTTTTCATGGTGCGCACCAACCCATCCAAACTCATACTCAAAAATCGGAAAGAGTCGATGAAGCGGAATCTGATGGTCGTCTCCTCGTCGTACTGTGTGAAGGAAATGTACTTTTCCTTATTGATCGGCAACAGGACTATGCGTCCACGTTTAGCCAAGTCCCTGATGATGAAATGGCTGTCGTAGCCGCCCAAGTTGTGAAACACAATGGGCACTACGAACTGTTTCTTGTACTGGAGGTTGCATTGCGCATGCGCCCAGCCCCGGAATAATCCGGTGAAATGGTCGTGGTCGGCCACCTTTGCGTCCTCCGCCTTGAAGCGGTGTTCGCAAATATGGCAGATTTTGGCAGAGTCTCGGCCCGACGGATATACACCCATCGGTACGATTTGGCGCATTTTGCCCTCAACCTCTTTGGCAATGTCCTTCATTCGATCGGCGAACCATTCCATCGAGTCTGCCCCCCGATGGCTATCGTAAAACGACAAAGAATCGTCGTAAGTGCATTTGAAATAGAAACCTGCGCTGAAAGCCGAATGTTTTTGGTATTTTTCGGTTTTGCTCATTTTGGACTTGGTCAAACTGTCATCAAAAGGCTCCAGAATGCTCTCAAAGTCCGCATATATCACAAAAGGAGCTTTCTCCTTGAAAATGAAATTTCGGAATTCGATATGGGTGTATTTTGGAAATCTGATTTTGCATGAATTTTGAGCCTCACAGTCAGCCGTATGACTGTCGAGTTTCTCCTGCGTCGAAAAATAGTTCAAACATCGGTCACAAATGAATTTTTTGTGTCCGTCCTTGCTGAGTTGTATGTTGACAAGTCGAGACATGTCTTTGATCCAGCAGTAATGTCCGCGGATGTTTGTGACGTCATCGTCCGTGTCGTCTTCGTCTTCCTCGTATATTGTCGGTAGTGGGTCATAGTCATTGATTTTGGGTGTATACGTTTGTTCAACCAAAAGTAAATTTACATGTCGGTCTAATTTCTTTTTCGTCTGTCGAATAGGAGCTACATCGAAATGGGGTCGAGAGTCTGATGATGGTTTGATCAATTCCAAAATGAACACATTGACCGAAATTGAGTTCAATTTTTCGAATTTATCGATCTGTTTGATGGTCATGGGAAATTTCAAACCCTCTGTATTCAGTTTTTCACGCCAATCCGGATACGATGATGTACGATCAGTATTTTTACCATTTTGTACTGGATATAGAGCCGAAACGATTGCCCAAGCGAAACATGCATCATCATTGTTTTTGACGTTGATGCATGCTTGTTTTTTCTTGATTGGTTCCGGAAGTTCGATGAAAGATGAACCACGCCCATTCCCGAATCCCGCTTTATTGATATTTATTTCCAAACTCACGATTTTCCTCAAAGACCACCCGCTTTCCCTCCCGCTGAATTCGTCCAATTTGGTCAAAATTTTTCCCTCAATATTTTCCTTGAACCACGCTTTCAAGTCCGTCCCCTGGTCAATTACTTCGTTTTTTGTGTTGAAATACTTCATTTCCACACTTTCGTGTTGATCGGCGGAAATTTTGAAGAACTCTCCGCAGAAAGCTGCATTCACTTTCAGCGACGCTCCAACCTTCTTCAGTGCGTTCAATATGCGACGCTTGAAAAGGCTGAAAGCGTCGCTGAAAAACTGAAGTACATCTTTGTGCTTCAAGTTTATGATTACCCCTGTACGTACGCGCCCCTGAAAGGTGGAAATCAAGTCCTCCCAGATGACGCGGCTTTTCAATTTTCGCGCCCCTCCCCCAGCTGCCAACCCCCGCCCCTCGACTGGATTTTTCAGAAAATTTTGAAACGCTTTGACATGGCCTAAATTTGTTTGGAGTTTTTTCAAAATGCCGATTGAAGAGGAATCCGACACCCGAATAGCTTTTTTCAATAGACGTACAGATCGTTTGCTATGCTTTAGCCAAAGTTCGCGTTCCGCCGCGCTGAATTTTGTCCCCAAAGTTTTCCGAATTTCCCCAAATTTCGCGATCATTTCGTCACTGACGGCGGATATGTCTGCCATTATTCGGTTTTATATGGAAATATGGTGCAAAAAGAGTATTTTCCTCACGTATTTCTCGACGTTGGTAGATCGCCTGCGGCTCCTCGTTGGATACTAGGAGTATTACTCTGGGAGATGAGTTGTTCTATTTCCTCAGATTATTCTGGAAGGTGAAATGCCCTATTCCCTCAGGACTGCTAGGCAAGAATTCGTGTCTTCACTAGTCGTTGCTCTGGATTTGGTACGGCTTGTTTCCGCTCAAGCTGTTCAGCGGAACAGTCTTTTTGTATCCAGTTGAGTTGGCAACTGCGTTTATATCTGCAAAATCAATAATGGTTGTTTTTGAAAAATATCAAATGTCCAAAGGAAAATTTTGATTTGCCCCCGGCCAAAATTGAACACTCTGTATGAGTCGATATTGGCTCACGCTGTATGAGCTGGCAACCTATGAATCGAGATGCTTGAAACTTCGTCACCCTGTACATACAATCGAAAGAAAAAATTTGACGCACTCAGTATATGCTGATAAGTTTCAAAATTTGTTTGGGCTCACGCTGTATATGCCAATTCGTTTTGAAAACCCCCCTCCCTTACCCCAGTATGAGCTGGCAACCTATGAACGGAGACGCTTAAAACTTCATCACCCTGTACATACGTTCGAAAGAAAATTTTTGCCGCACCCTGTATATGCTGCTACGTTATATTGGTTCACTCTGTATGAGCCAACAACTTGTACACACTTCAGTTTGAATGGAAAAATTTTTGCCCCACACTGTATATACCGTTCGAAAAAATTCACGCTGAGCCAACACACTTCAGTTTGGAAGGAAAAGTTTTCGACACACCCTGAGTATGCCTATACGTTTCAGAAAATCATTTTGGCTCACGCTGTATGAGCCGAATAGAAATGTTCGAAACTTCACTCTGTATAAACGTTCAAAAGGAAAAAAAATTGACGCACACTGTATATGCTGATACCTTCGAGAAAACTCCCCCTGTATGAGCCTACACACTTCAGTTTGTAAGGAAAAGTTTTCGACACACACTGTATATGCCGATAAGTTTGAAAAACTCACACTGTATGAGTCAACAACTTGCAGATACTTCACTTTGACGGAAAAAGTTTCATCACACGTTGTATATGCCGAAAAAAGATCAACACTTGCGCATGAATCGCTCTCAACCTGTATGAGCCGTTTCGCGAAAACACTCCCGAGTATGAAGGAAAAGAGGTACTTACATTTTTCAGTTTGAAGACACTGGACACAAACACAACACTTTGTTGATCGAGAGAGCGAGAAGTTTATTGGCTGAGAGATGTTTACTCGACGAGTTCTCGAAGCAAAATGACTAGCGTCGCCTACCTACATCTATTTTGAATGCTAGTATGAGTCGTCTGGGATTCCCCACGTATTTTGTTTGTTTCGTGTTCTGGAATTTTCGATATTCCTCAATTCTTGGAAAAACAACAGTTCACGCATGCTGGTTCAATTCTTGGAATTTGTCAGAAGCCCGGTTCCTTTCCGTCGGAGGCAGATAAGGCTACGTAAACAAGTCTGCGATGATATCATCCGGTGAATACCCGCAGTTCTGCAGGTCTCAGCTTGTCGATGCCTCGAATGAATAGCGGACATGGGCGGAGGTCTGGGGGCCACAGTTTCCCGTCGCCCAACCAGTCTGGGACCCCGCTAGGACGACATAGGCGTAGTATGTTCCCAAAATCTCTCGAAATACGCTAGACCAATACGGCCTCACCTGGAGATGAGGCCGTATTGGTTTACATATACTACTTCGGTAGCTGATATTTTTTCATTTATATCTTGAACACATATGTGACTAGCTTCAACTATTCATAAATTCAGTAATGAATCATAGTCTCAACACATGTTGAAATATCATTTTAGAGCTTTAATTTGAGATCATAGTTATAAGGATATCTTGTATTTCAATGTTATACACAAATATCTTCAAATTATATAATTGCTGAAAGACAATTGCTAGTTACGTCAGTCATTAAAGGTTCAAGTCTGGTATAGAAGTTATTTCAATATAGAATTGATTGAACTTGAAGGAGATCTAGCTTCAAAAGTATCAGGAGCTTCAACTGCTCAGACATCCACTCCTACAACTTCTAATCAATTTCCTCATTTTAATTTTCCTAAGCTAATCCTACCCTACAAGTGGAATATTCATTTTAGTGGAGACACTCGAAATGAATCATTAGTATCTTTTCTAGAAAAAGTCGATGCTTCCAGTTTTGCACGCAACGTATCGAAAAATGATCTATTTTTGCCTGCTGGAGATTTATTTAAAGATCAAGCTTGGACATGGTATAACAACAACAGAAAGAAATTGAAAGATTGGGATGAACTAGTTCGAAGGCTCAAAGAAGATTTCTTACCATATCATTATGATGAAGACTTGAAAAGAGAGATTGACAATAGAACTCAGGGTACATCTGAGAGAATCACTATGTATATTTCTTCTATGGAAGGTCTTTTCAATAGATTAAAAAAGAAACCTAGTGAAAAGGAGATGGTAGACATTATACAGAGAAATCTGTTACCGTACTATATTTCTCATCTTTCTTTACAAGAAATAAATACAATCTCTGACCTGAATAGATTGGGTAAGAAATTGGAGGAATCTCGTGAATGGTCTGAGAGATATAAACCACCTCCTACTCGTGAATCGAATCTTTTGGAACCTGATTTGAGTTGTCCCGCTTTTCAAGTATCTCATGATGTTTCTTACAAGAAAACTTTCAATCCACATAGAGAAGTATCTACCGTGAACCCTATGGTATGTTGGAACTGTTCTCGAACTGGCCACTCTTATAGTGAATGTCGCCCTCAGAAAACTCTGTTTTGTTATGGTTATGGAAAGAAAGGAATAACAAAATTCAAATGTTTCAAATGCAATCCAAAAAACTCCAATGGTGGCACAGCAAGTCTGGATGCTGCGGCCGCAACCACAACAAATCCAGAAACAAAATCCAAAAAGAGCAAACAACAACCAGAGTCAAAGCAGTAAACTCAAAAGAGTGGAAGAAGTGGTTAGAATTTGTCAGAAATTTTTTATCTTCAAATAGAAAAACTCATCAATTATCTTCAAAATTACCTTTATCTTCAGAATTACCTTCTATTACCTTACCATGTTCAAATAGCAAAGCAACACATATGAATACACCCTCTCTCAATCCAATCTTTGAAAGAAAACCAAATGATAACCGTCCCTACCTCAGAGTTCAAGTTTAAAGTGATGAAATATTATGTCTTGTAGATTCTGGAAGTTGTTCTTCCATATTAGGTTCAAATGCACTTTTCTTGTTGCAAAAGTGGAACATCAATATCAGGAATGACAATCTTTTACAAGTTTCCACAGCTGATGGTGTATCACAAGAGTGTTTGAGATACATCTTTTTACCGATTTATCTTTTAGGACACAACAAAACGATGAAAGTTTTGATTATTCCTTCTCTCAAACATACCCTTATCTTAGGTATTGATTTTCTTGGTAACTTTCAAATCACAGCAGATTTTTTCAACGGATCTTTTGACCTGCATCAGCAGAAAGATATCTCTGTGGTAAATACTATCCAGTCTTGTATGGCTGGTTGAAAAAGATTCAGGAGAATTTAGGATTGTATTAGATTCTAGAAAGTTATTGAACTCTGTAACAATTCCTGATGCTTATCCTATGACTTTGATTGATTCAATCCTGAGTGAATTGAGAGATGCCAAATTCCTTTCCCCTGTTGATTTGAAAAAAGCTTTTCATCGTCCTAAAACTGCTTTTGCTATACATGGTAGAGGTCTTTTCGAATACACTAGAATGCCTTTCGGTTTGTCATGCTCAAGTCAAACAATGTGTCGCCTAATGGATTTAGTTATCGGTCCATCTCTTGAGCCATATGTTTTTTATTATATTGATGACATAATTATCGCAACTCCAGATTTCGACACTCATATAACAATTCTGCTCAAAGTCAAACAAGCCCTTAGCAAGGCCGGCCTGACTATCAATTTAGAGGAATCACAGTTCTGTAGGCCATCTCTAAAATTTCTTGGATATATTGTTGATCGAGAAGGTCTAAAAATGGATGATTCCAAAGTGTCAACTATTTCGAATTATGAAAAACCTAAAACAACCACACAAATCAGGCGACTGGTGGGTATGGTTGGATATTATAGGAGGTTTCTCAACAATTTTTCCGCCTTATGTAGTCCTATTACTGACCTTTTACGAGGCCGTAAATAAGGTCAACCGATGATATGGTCAGAAGAAGCTGACATAGCATTTGAACAAATCAAAAAGTCACTTACTACCGCACCTGTTCTAGCTATATCAGATTTTACTCAACCTTTCATCATATACTGTGATGCTTCAAATACAGGAGTTGGTTCGGTTCTGTATCAAGAAACCGATGGCATTGAACATCCAATAGCTTATGCAAGTAAAACTTTAAATAAATGTCAACGCAAATGTTTTGCTACAGAGAAGGAACTCCTTGCTGTAATTTTTGGCATTGAGAAATCTAGATGTTACATTGGAGGTACCCATTTCAAAGTTATCACAGATTGTGCTAGTTTGATCTGGTTAGATGATATGTCTAACCCTTCTGGTCGATTGACAAGATGGGCAGTTAAATTGTCACAATATTCATTTGATATTGAGCACAGAAAAGGTACTCTCAATGTAGTGGCAGATGCACTATCTCGAGCTCCTACAGAAGCAGCAGTTTTAAATCTATCTACCTTAAAACCAGATGAATGGTATACAGACATGTGCAGAAAGGTTGAGGAAAATCCGGATATGTATCCCACTTTAAGAGTGGAACAAAACATTCTTTATAAGCATATACTTTCTAAGGAGAAATTGTTGAGTAACTTATCTGAGTGGAAAATGGTTGTACCTACGGAAAATAGGTTAGGCGTGTTGAAAATGTTTCATGATGATGAAACTGCAGGTCATTTGGGTATTTCAAAGACATTATTTCGTATTCAAGAACTATATTATTCGCCTGGCCTAAGGAAAAGTGTTTATCGTTATGTTCGTAAATGTTCTGTTTGTGCCACATGCAAGCCATAAAATTTGCGTCAGGCTGGATTAATGGGTTCCTATAAAGATATAAATTTTCCGTTTCAATTGATATCAGCAGATCTTTTAGGACCATACCCTAGGTCCAAAAATGGAAATCAGTATGTTTCAGTAGTAGTAGACTGGTTTACAAAATTTGTTTTAGTACAACCCTTACCTAATGCCACATCTAGGGCCATCATCAAATTCATAGAGAATCAAGGTTTTCTTATCTTTGGCGTACCACAAATTTTTGCTTGGGACAATGGATCAGTTTTCGCTAGTAAAGAGTTCAAATCTTTCATGTCCGAATACAAAGTTCAAAAGATCTGGTATACAGCCAGGTATCACCCCCAAATTAATGCCACTGAAAGGCAAAATGAAATTATTGTAACTGCCATAAGATCATATATCAAAGAGAATCACAAAACATGGGATCTCTCAATTCACAAAATTGCACAGGCAATACGTACCTCAAAAAGTGATGTTACTGGTTATTCAGCGGCATTTTTAACTTTTGGAAAGAATGTACTGATCTCAGGGGAATATTACGGTCAAATTGCAGAAAATTCCAATAACATTGTCACAATCACAGAAAAAAATTCTAGGATTGATGATCTTCAAAAATTACCAGAAATTTTCACCAAAGTTCGTGAGCGAATTCGGAAAGCTTATGATCAGAATGCTAAAATTTACAATCTCAGGAAAAGGGAAACTAAGTACAAACCAGGAGATAGAGTAGTGAAGAAAAACTATGTTTTATCTGAAGCGGAAAACTCATTTTCTGCAGAATTTGCTCCAAAGTTTATTCCTTGTATTGTTGATAAAGTTCTGTCCCCTTTGGTTTATTCCCTTAAAAATGATAGTGGCACTGATCTTGGCAATTGGCATGTGAAAGATTTGAAACCTGATCCTACCTTTCTTGATTCTGATGATGATCCTGAACCACAGACTGAGCAAGATTCAGATAATGAAGTAGATTAAATATCTTAGCTGCGAAGTGTACGGCTTAATACTATCGCTGTAGGGGCATACACCAACCTGTCGGTAAAACTCCGTCATTTGGCCACTATAAATATTTCTTGAATAAATTTAGAGCGTATTTTTATGTGAACATTTTGATTCAGCTCAGTTACTAACATCATAACAACTATTCTCTTTCCAAGAAATTACCTTCATCTGTGTTTTTGATCTACTTTCTGCATAAGTTCTCAATTGAGATCATTTGGGTTATTGAAATAACACCAGTTTCCGAAGTCATATCTGCAGTGTGTAATTCAATGTTCGTCGTGGGTACTAGCCCGGAAAGTAGTTGTTTCACTAAAGGCATGATCATATTACTTGATTTCCCGAAACCTTTTCCACTTATGAATTCTAGTTTCTTTCTTCGACAATGAATAAATCTAGGAAAGAAGAAAACTATTATATACCGTTATCGTTTTCTGTTTTCATCTCTGAATTTTGGATCAGTATGTTGTGACATGCCTCTATTCCAAACTATCTTTGATGGTAGAGCATTTCAGAATATCTTTGAATGGTTTTATTAAACATTACAGCTTGCATGACTTCTCATAACGGGGAAAGTTATTTCAAATTCTTCAAATAAATGAATAAATACATCACTTAGATATTTGCTGGAACATTTTTCCTTGTGGAAATTTTTATATACGTATACCTACTCCTGCCTACTATTTTCTTATGGAAATTAACTTGTACCGTTAATGATTTTTATTGTTTCAGTGACTATAGGCAAATTTTCATATCTTTGAAATAATCCTGTTATGCTAAATTGCAATTTCCGCAAGTCGAAACTTTTCTGGAGTTGCACAGCTTATTGAACTGATCTTTGACTTTCTTAGCTTTAACCTTGAGGCAGATATTTTTTTTGGAACTATCAAGTGTCATGGTATTTTATAGTATTTTATAGTATCACTATCTGAATATTCTGTAGTATCACTATCTGAATCATGTTTTGTGTAGATGCAATTATCCGGTCTACTTATCTTATGCGGATTCTTGCAATTACTTATCTAAATTCCTGAAATATATCTTGCACATAGTACCTACCTTATCTTTGAGACGTGATAGCTCAAATTACCTGGTATATGTGAATATCTTGGATATCATCGATTTCGGGAAACAGTTTGCTTATTGGGAACAGAAATCTATTCAGATAGTTGATATTGATAAATTATAACTACACTTGTTTACCTATTTACTGTTTTGTATGCATAGCATTATCTGCCTTGCGTTAAATTGCCATACCATCGCAAACAGTTTTGATGAACAGCTCTAACTTTTATAATGTCTTGTCTGAAATGTGTTTCCCTATTCCTTTCCCAATTTTACTACATATCCCGCAATAGATACTCTGATGAAGGAGTTATTTGGAGGTTTTACCCCTTTCCTGTAAGAAAAAAGGATGATTCCCTTTAAATTTTTTCATAGGGACTCACTTTGGTGGGGTGTGAGCACCGCTCAGATGTGACAGCTAGTTCACTAGTGGGGTCCATGGAAGGGTGAACCTAGGGGGGTATTGTCTGCGCTAGCGTGGAGGCCTAGGCCGGTCAGCGCGTGAAGTTCGCCTAAGGGCGGCCGGGCAATGCTACTGGGGGATCCTGAGCTCCATGGATCTGTCACATCTGGGGACTTGTTCACAGCACCAAAGAAGAAATGAGGGTATCCCGAATGTTTTTCCTTTGTTCTAGTGAAACTTTTTTTCACTATTTCAGTTTGGTGGTACTATATCTCACCCCAGTTGAAGGTGACAGCTGGTTAAATTAATAATGAAACATTATCCTTTTTTTTTCACTGCAGCTGCACTGTGTGGGGATTTCCTGATCGGGATTCAGGGTGGTTGGTGGTTGTTTCAAGTATTCTGGGGATGAGTGGATAGGGATGTTTCTCACCGGCGCAGCTTCTAACATCCAGGCGAGCATCCAAACCAGATTGCTTGGAATGACTTCTGGCTATACTGTCTCCTCGTCTGGGAGTTGCCAGACATTGCATCTTCCGTTAGCTTCTCTCATTCAACCTGTCTACAGTTCAGGGAGTGAAGTTTCATCTTTGTCAATGCTATATCTTACAATTTCATTTCAATTATCTTATCTTAATATCAAAAAAAAAATCAATGCTCTGTTTCGAATTTTTTTTGTGGAGAAAGGGGGACAGGGGGAAAATGACGAATGAAATTCTGAAAAGATCTTAATCAATTTGTTCGGAATAGAGGCTGAAAGTTGATTCCTGTTTGGAAAAAATATATACCGAAGACGCAGTAACCCACATGGTATCCTGTACATCCAGGCTGGAGATGATTCTAGGTGAGTATTGATTCACACATTTTTTCTCTACCATAAAATCAGTAATTGTGTCTTTTAACTCACCTCGAGTCATTTTTTTAAGCCACAGGTTCCAGTGGGCATATTTTTCTTGAAAGTCAAAAATTTCGTTATTCCTTAAATCAGAAATTTTGTTCCTGATTTGAGTATCTAACCGTTCCCTATCTTTTCTTATATCTTTGAAAATATCTATTTTGAGTCCTATTCGTCGCACTCAAAAGTTTGATACACTTGAAACTTGGATTACGAAAGATTTTGTGAAGTAGTATTTGAATATCTTTCTCTCGGAACTTCTTTATCACATCATCAGATATTTTGATTCCAAACAAACGAAAGTTAAAATTCTCTGAATATCTTTTCTATTTCAATATCTTTTCTATTTCAATATCTTTTCTATCTCAATTTTTTTTTATTTTGATCATTAACTTGTAGATATAAATAACCGTAATAATTCATATATCGTTAGCTGATATTTTTTCATTTATATCTTGAACACATATGTAACTAGCTTCAACTATTCATAAATTCAGTGATGAATCATAGTCTCAACACATGTTGAAATATCATTTTAGAGCTTCAATTTGAGATCATAGTTATAAGGATATCTTGTATTTCAATTTTATACACAAATATCTTTAAATTATATAATTGCTGAAAGACAATTGCTAATTACGTCAGTCATTAAAGGTTCAAGTCTGGTATACAACTATCTGGTACGTTTATAACTCTGCGATATCATTTTCATGATACGACAACTACGGTGAGTCCAAGCCCAGCTATTGAACTGCAAGTCCACGCCTGAGAATTTACCAGAAATACTGGGGTGAATATAGTAGCCCGACGTCTCCCAGGAATATCAGGGTGAATATAGTAGTCCAACGTCTTCCACAAATATCAGGGTGAATATAGTAGCCCGAGACAAGGAAACCTGATCCAGCCACCATCAAGTAGAGAAGGTTGAGTAGGCCACCACCGCAACCCATACAACCAGAGTCCAACGAATCACAACACCAAATACCAGACAAGGTATATCAATAACTGAACCATCATTCAAAATACATCCGAATTGTTTTATGTCATAGTTTGTTTATTATACACCATACATAATTGATTTGTGTTTCATTGTTTTGTTCATTATAGAAGGAAGTTATTTCGAAATTATCTTTATCTATATTAGGGAAGTTCGAATTTTTATCCTTTTCAATTAATAAAAAATTTCTGGCGCCCAGCCAAAATTAATTTCAAGATCCTTGCTTGACACCAACCTAAATTCAATACTGGCAAGTCAGTCCAAAGAACACCACATCAATCTCCACCGAATTAGTCTGGCAGATCTGCAGTAACAATTACCTTATGTAACTACGTTACACTCTTGTGAAGACTCTAGTGTGATTTCAATCATCTTTGACTTACACAATTCAACAAAGAATAATTCTTCTATCAACGTGGGGTATCATAGTGGAATTCATTTACCTCTATGTGGCCAAAATTATGGCCCAAGGTTACGTACAATATGGTGGCAGGCCCCACAATAATAAGCTAACGTACTCGCACACAAACACTAGGTCTATAAAACAGATTATAATCCATACCACTTTGAAGACTCTCTCTCTCTCATTCACTGATTTCATCAAAGATTTTCAACTACCCGACAACTATGTCAATTCGAATTGAATTCAAGTATCAACCAACGAACAGCTTTTTTGGTCTTTGGACCTTATCAGCGTTGGGTAGATGATCCTCATTCAAAGGCTTGTTGTCCTGAGAAGTGAACGAAATATATGTGAAGCCAGCCAACCGTGCAGGTGTTGTTACACTCCAAAGAGTTATATCGGTGACAATAAACTATACTTTGAAGACCGAGAACTTGTTATGTACACGTACCTTAAGCTAGTTAAGTTTAAGTTGGCAACACTGCGATTGAATGGATAAATAAATGGATGTTGAAGAGGGTCGATGCGCTCTAGAAGTTCAATGACAAGTCTGTTTAAGTCAGTTGAGATGTACTCCATAATAGAATTATAAAAAGCTACTTTGAATTGTTATGGTTGATGGTTGTTTGTCAAGTCCTGGTCAATATAATATCATCAGTTGTGTATGAAACATCACCGAACTGAGTTCTCTGAAAAATTATCACAGAGTTCACATACACCTCTAGTGGGGCATGAATTCGGAAAAGCCCATTTACCAGTAGGTATGTGATGGAATATCAAAAGTTATTTGATGCTCCAGTGTTTCTCAATGTTTAACCACGTGTGAAGCCAGTGGTCGCTCGCTACAGAGTTTGTAGCAGGAGACGAAGTTGCATAAAGTGCAACGAGATATTCTGGCAGTTGTTTGACACGAAACTTCCTAGTGAATGCGAATCTGATGTCAATAGTCATCGTAGTGTATTGAGAGATCCTAATTGAAATCAATGTCAAATTTGATTTTGCTCATTCTCATAGTAACCTAGATAAAAGTCAGTGGAATCATTACATTTAACGAGCTTCATTACAGTAGTTATATTCTGTTGAATGTACCTGGTATAGTTTCAAAATATCCTTATACCATTATTGGTGTTAAATCAATATATTGATTGAGCCAGAGTGGTTCCAGATTCAACTTACTTAGTTGTGTTCACAGAGTGAAGGATCGATAAAGCTTCCGGATCTTTGTTAACCAGTTGATTCAGAGCAAGTGCATAAGTCCAAATGGCATCGTAAGCGAAACCTGCATAGTTGGCGTTTATGATTCTATCAGCGTACTTTTTTTTCCACTCCCCCACGGTAATATTTTCTTGCATCATTGCATCGTCCTCTGCGAAAAATGCGTGGGTCATAGAGAAGTAGCCCCTGGATGCCTGAAAAACCAGAGTCAGTAGTTATATCATCATTTTCTGCAAGATAGCTCTCAGATTCTCACGCTCACTCTCACAACAAAAGTGTCAATTGGAATGTAGAATCATCTTCAGAGAGACATTGTTGATTTTGAAGTTTTCAGAGCACATATGAGTGGAACAACGAACAGATATGTTCCCTTTAATGAAGCGACGTAGCTTTCTTGAGAAAGGCTTTGCAATTTTTTATTTTCTACAAATATTCCAATGTAGTGGCCTGTATTGATTCCCTTGATGATATCTCAATGGATTCCCGACAGGTACTTGTGGGCACTGGTCAATTTTCGGTTTGTCGGTAAGCAGTATCGTCACACAGACTGTTTTTTGTCGGATAGGAAGGAGGCAATTTTTTTGAAGAGAAATTTTGGTTGTACTGGTGCGATCTGTTGCTCTGGGTGATATAGAATACAGGTGGAACAATAATCGATTGATATTGATTGGGTATCGAGTAAAGGTGTTGTTGAAAAAAACTTTCAGGATGAACTGCGAAAACACTCCTGGGTATAAATCCGTGTGTAATTTTGAACTGTTTGACGTTTAGACTCTTATGTGGAAGCCATCATGGAGAAATAACAGATATTAGATCTCTATCAACATCAATCTAACCAATTAATCGCCCTTACGGATTGACCAGCCAAATCACAATACTGACTTAGACTGTTTCGCCTCCAGGTTACTGGTAAAAGATCAATAAACTATCTATCTATCTATCTATCTAGGTAAGATACTCCTCTCACAATCAGGTCAGACAGCTGATGAGCCTCATTACAGTTCCATCAATCGAACGGCATCGCTCGATCAGATCCCTCGCCTTCCTACCCGTTCAGGTGTGGTGCTGAAATGAATGTTTTTCACGGATGCTGAAATATAAAAAATCGTCAAACAGTTCAACATTCTGCAAACGAATTAATACCCTACATTCCAGCGTCCGTGAAAAACGTTCATTTCAGCACCACACCTGAACGGGCAGGAAGGCGAGGAATCTGATCGAGCGAAGCCGTCTGACCGATGGAATTACAATGAGTTTCTATAAGCTATGAAACCATATTGAGACAAGAATATTCAATATACCAGTGAACCGAAGGCGAAACAGGCAATCAGAGTATTATTGTGATTCGGCTAGGAGGTTGATGGGTTAGATTGCGTTATTGATTTGGATATGTCTGTAATTTCTTGATAATTACTCCAGCATGAAAGTTGAAACATCGAACAGTTGAACAGTCTGCACACGGGTAAATAACCGAAGGGATTGTTTTCTTTACTCCCTTCAATTATTCGATAATATTTGAGATGAGATCAGGAAGGTTATTCGTTGTTTCTTGCAATTTTTCAAAAGGGGTAATAGTGTTTTGCAATGTTCTGAGGTTAGCAAAACTTATAGCAGTGTCAGGAAGTCGAATTGACATTCGATTATTTTTGATTCAGAATACAAAAATAAAAGGTGGGTAGCTATTGCGGATGTTTTGGTAGTACGAATGACAAGCTATACAAGTTGTTTCTCAGTTGCATTCGAGGTTATCAATGATATTTTCTGAAAAACTATTGTAGAGGGTTGAATTCCATGAAAACTCAGCACTTAGAGAAGCCACAAAAAAAGTATTGTTGCTCTCAGTACAAGGATATAGACATCCACTGAAAGTAATGATTATATTGGAGGAAACAAATGAATAATTAATTGGATACTTCATTTCTTATCAATGACGTACATATAAAATATTTTTACTTGTGACTTATTTGATGTATCAGAAGTATCAAAAACCAAGAACTACAGAAGCTGTTGAGAGGAAAAACGTCACTTGTTCTGAGACAAATCGAAATACCTGGTACCAACTTCACTATAATTTGTGACGTTCCTTCAAAGAATATAAGACACTATGTTCCTGAAACTTTGACGAGAGGAATGTTCAACAAAATTCACTGCAAATGTCATTCTGGTTTCAAAGCCACCTTCAATTTGATAAAAAGCAAAATCGTTTGGTTCAATATGAATAAATAAATCAAAGGGTGGGCTTCAATCCTGCATTTCATGCCAAAGATCCAAAATTATCAGACATACCGTGGGTCCAATTGGACATTTTGAAATACCTGACACGAGATTTGAGCACGTGCATATTGACTTAGATGGACCTCTTCCTATTTCAAATGGATTCTCATACTTATTGACTCGCATTGATAGATTTTATAGATGGGTTGAAGCATTTCCTCTCCAAGATATACGTGGCGAGAAAGTTGCAGAAGAATTTTACAGAGGTTTGATTACTCGTTTCGGCATACCCTCGAAAGTAACAACAGATCAGGGAAGTGCACTTTTCAGAGAGTCCGCAAGGATTATGGGATTCCAACATATTAGGACTACTCCTTATCATCCATGTGCCAACGAAATGATCGAGAGATTCCATCGAACAATGAAATCATCCTTGAAATGCTATCCTCCAGAAAAAAGGTCAGAATACATATTAACTGTGTTATATGGTCTCAAAGTAACTTCCAAAAATGATTTATATGGCTTTAGTAGTTCCGAAATGATTTATGGGTCCACATTACGTATACCTGGAGACATTGTAACAACAAATCTGAATAAAGAACTTTCTCAAAAATAATTTATCGGAAAGTTACAAGAGTCAATGAGAAATATAAGAAGTGAAGAAAAACCCTGTCTTCATGGCGAGAAAAAAGTTTTTATTTACAAGGATTTATAAAATACTTCCCACGTATTTATGAGAACTGATTCTGTCAAAACAGCTTTGCAGTGCCCCTATTCTGGCCCTCATAAAGTATTAGAAATACGTGAAAAATATTTCAAAACTCTAGTCAATGGAAGAAATAAGAATATTTCAATAGATAGATTGAAGCAAGCATTCACTGAACCTTTTGAAGATAATCCACCGGTTCTATCACATACGCAGAGCAGACATTTCAAAACGGAAGCAGAATAAAAAAAATTCACATTATAGCACCAGATAGTTAATTTTCGTTTTTGAAATAAATATTCAGTTAATATAAGGGGAGGGAGTAATGTAGTGCCTACAAATAGTCTTATATTTACTTGCTTACTGTTAACTCTTACACATTCTGTATGAATGAGTGAAGTGACATATTGAGAAATAACGAATGACAGATTGAGTTCTATCGAGTTGAGATATATAATAACGTTCCATTACAAATAGTTATCTTATTGTAGTATATATAATAACTACACACTCAAATCAATAAGGTGTTTTTGAATTACTTCAAATATCACAATATAGTTGCGTCAAGTGTATAGTTTGATAGTTCTAACAATTCGTTACTCCAATAATAGTTGAAATTATGTTAAATTAGGTAACTTGCGTTCGAATATTGAAGGCATTTCCACAGAATAAATCATATGTTACAAATAAAGAATATTTTTTCTCAGAATGAACTTCTGAAAATTTTCCAATTTCAAAATTATTGGTTCCAATTCTCCAAATGAATCAGATGAGATCTTTATAGTAGATTAGAAAATTGAAGTGAAAATTTTTCTGAGCGACTCGATTTTTTTTGAGTAATTTCTGTCTAGTATTATCACATCCAGCGGAGGACTACCGTGATGCAGTCACTCGGTAATACTTTCATCAAAGAAAGTCGCTTGAATTTTGAATTATTCAAAAATTCCATTTTGCTGAGTTTAGCCGCCCCAGACCTACCATCTAGTATTCAATTTCATTTGTTGATACGTCAAGTTATTTGTATTCCAAATATTTGATGTCAACCAATTTTCAAAATGTTACCTCTATCATCTCTTTTGTGGTACAGTTGATTTGTTCCAGGTTGTTGATGTTATGATTGTCGGTATCATACCAGTTGGTATCGAGCCATATTGGTAAGAACCACACATAGCCCTGTTTGGCAGTCATTTCCTGCTTGTACGCCTCACACATGACTGTTCTCGCAACATTTTCGATAACATCTGCAATTATTATTCTTGCCCTCCTATTCTTCAGGTCAGCCAAGTACTGAAAAGGAAATGAAATTTTGATTTTAGGAATTTATTATAAAGGTTACATAATGGAAACTTGAAAAAATAAATCTCATTATAATACGCTCTTTTTAATAATACACGATGAATTTTTTTCCGAGGACTTATTGTTCCTACAGGTGTCTGGGTGACACCATGATCATTTAGAATGTTCAAATCGATATTCGGCAGTCGAAAACAATGATTTCGCGAGTTACAATCATTTGCTTGGTGGTGAAAGCGTTCTGCGGACTCAAAATGATCAATACAAGTGGTGTATATTTGGTGATCAGAACTTTTCTATTGGCAATTTTATCTTTTTCAAAAATCTGTTTGGGGAATATCTCTATCATTAGCGGATTTCAAGGTATGAACGGAAGATTGTATCCGATTCATTTTGTAGTTTGTAAAATTGGAAAACATATTTCAGGAATTAATTTGGTGCAGCATCCGGTTATATCCATGAAGCAAGCAATGGTTCTACCTGCGATGTCATTCAGTGTCTCTTCGGTAGATATCTATTGAGAGAGCTTTTGGATTCATTTTGGATTCAAGGTCAGAATCTATGAGAGAGCTTTTGGATGCATTGTTTTGACCTTGAATCCGAAATGAAGCCAAAAACTTTCTCATAGGGTTTGACCTTGAATTCAAGATGAATCCAAAAGCTCACTCATAGATATTGAACTTGAACCCTCCAAAATGAATCTGAAAGCTCTCCATTGGTCTTGACCTTGAATCCAAAAACTCTCTCACGATGTTTTCGGTTACACAGCGGAATTCAATACGAGTTCAATGAACACAAGGTTAGTGCGCGTGTATTTCGTGGAATTTGTTGATGTTTTCGGTTACACAGCGGAATTCGATACCGGTACAATGAACACAAGGTTGGTGCACATGTATATCCTGGAATTTGTTGATGTTTTCGGTTACATAGCGGAATTCGACACCGGTTTCAAGATGCACGTGTATCACCTAGAATTTTACGGTACCGGTTGTAAAATATAGCGAAGGTCTTGCGGATTGCCGGTTGTAAAATAATCATTACAATTGGGGATAGAGAAAAATATGGTTGCCTACGATGAAGAAAAAAAAAGTCTACCATGGAGATATACAGGGTGTGCAACATTGAATAACATGTCCACAAGCTGGCAACGTATCACGCATGAAGATTCAACGAAAATGTGGTATTTTCAGTTAATGGGCACACTGGCGTATTTCCGAATAATATAAGGCTCTATCGGGCAGCTTCAACAGTAGTTTTTTTGTTTACGCAGAAAAATTCCATATTTTTTCAAAAATATACCACTGCTTTGTGCCGATATCGTCCATTGCCTTGTTGTGATGGTGATCCTCTTCAAGTTCTTTCTTAGCATTTCAACTTAAGCACAAACCAAGGGGCTGCTTTCTTTCCCAAACTAGCATTTTTTGACTTGAACCGCTCCCACTACAACTACAAGTCAGCCTCATCCTCCAAAGACTTGCTTTCCGAATGGGCTATGTCGTGTCGGCGACAAGAAGAATCCGTTGACACCCTTCTGGTACAGCGCTAATCTTTCGCGTATTCCAGGTCCACAGTACTGATATCCAGGTAGGGGTCATTCAATGGGAAGTTTATTGATCAGAGTGTTCAGAATACCACCACCTTGTCGTTCGAAGGTTATCATGATACTGACTGATATGTTTAGAGTACCTATGTATAAAGGGAATCAGCGTCAGCGGGTATCTCATGAAACGTTAAGGAAAGTTTTTAACGGAACATTAGACGTTTTCAACGGAACGTTAGACGTTTTAACGGAACGTTAGACGTTTTAACGGAACGTTAGACGTTTCAACGGAACGTTAAACGTTTTTGGCGGAACTTTAGATGCTTTCAACGAAGCGTTGGACGCTTTTGAGGGCAGTGTTTATAGAGATTAACGTACCGAGTTAGTTGAATGTGAGACACCATGATGGTTACTCAACAGACAACTTCACTACCTATGGAAAACTTGGATTTCGTGAATATTCCAAGAAAAAAAACAGGTGTGTTTTTTCGTGACGGGTTCGAGCGGGTGCGGCAAACTGTGTGAGTTTCCTATGACCCCAATGGCGCCAAATTGAAAATTATTTACGTATACACAAAGTCATTGTTTCAGCTGAAATATCGATTACTGCAAGAAGTTATTGACAAAATCAAAGGTATGGCGTATTTTCCTTTCAGAGACAATGATGAAATGATCGATCCGACTGATGCAAAGGAAAACTCTATATTTATTTCGATGATGTGGCCTGTGATATAGAGAATTAAATATTATTCAATGTGCCGACACAAATCCATCAATGCTGCCTACCTTTGCCAAACTTACCCGAAAATTTCCATACGAGACAACTGTGACATTATTGTAATTTTCAAGCAAGTTGATATGAATTTGAAGCACATTTTCGACGAACATGTATCTCCACACTTATCATACAGAACATATGCTATAAATGTTGAAATGAAAAATTTGGCACTTTGGTCATTGTCAAGGATTTCGATAAGAACAATGGCAGATATCGCATGGGATTCGACAAATTTATAAGAGTGTGATGCTGGAGTAATTCCTAAGTAGGCATCATCGTCATCGACAAGTATAGATTATAAAATCGCTGATGTTGAACGTGAATCACAAATGAATCAGTTAACAAGAGGAGTACGGGAGAAATACTTGGCACTGAAATTGGGCAAGTCTGAAGAAGATGAAGCTATGCGAAAATTATCCAAACCCATTACTGAACCGCTGAAACAAATTGCGGCATACTCACCACCCAAACGTAAATTGAGGCCATTATTCAAGTCGAAATATAGCAAAATTGAGAAGTTGAAAAGTTCTTATAGAACCTACCAAATTTCTACAGCTGGAAGATGTTGCTGATGGGAAAGCTGAAGAAGAAAATGATGACGAAGATGAAGTCTTCGATAGTTTGGGATTGAATCAACAACTTCCAGAGGATGTATTGAATGATTTTCTATAACAAAATCCACCAATGCCACGGGAATATATCATGGAATATTTGGGTGAAAAGGAGCATATTGACATCATTTCAAGGAAACAACAGGCCTGTATCAATAACTCTCCTATGATTAACCCAAAAAATATGAGGATTTAAACAGTCTTGGACGTATGAAGGGTACTACTAGAAAGAAGTAAATTCAAATATATAATTCGACACCACACCACTGGTAGCGGCATTTCCATCAATAGTTTGACGTTCAAAAAAAACATTCGAATATGTGTATTGGGATGATGTTAATGAATTAGTCGACAGGCTGAGGCTTCTCATTGAGTCTCAAGAGGCTGGTAATACATCTCTACCTAATGGGATTGTGGCAATTATTGAGGAATCGAAGGAGGTCGAAGTCATTCGATAAATATAGATGTTCCCGCTTTACTGCCTCAGTCTCATTATGAGCGTCAACAAGTTTGGTTACACGTCAGTCTCCGAAGATGGGCCGCAACAGTCTTGTGATTGTTCAGGTATAACCCTCAATTATACTCAAGATGGAAATATTGATGCAGACTTTTCGAAAATAAGTCATGTGAAGATGCCAACAGATGCTGAGGATGCGACCAATGAGCAATATATGGATAACACCTCAAATAGCTTGATTGAACAAATCAAAAGTGAAGTTGAGCCAAGGAAAAAGCTTGCATTACTTTGTGCTTGGCGAAAACTGTATATTGAAAATGATCTCAACGTGAGAGATGAAAATCTTCGAGGAATCATGTCGCTTGTTGAGAAAAAATTTATCAATACCGTTGAATAACTCACTGAACACAAGAGGAAAATCACAGAAAGAATGAATCATCTTCAACAAGATTTGGCTGCGAACATGCAAAATATTCAAACTGCATTGGGACAACATACAAATAATATCGAAAATCAGCGGATGGAGAAGTCACCTTAATGATTCGAGTAAAAAGTTTTCAGCAAAAATACGACGGAGAATACAAGCTGATTGAGGCTCTATTGCTCAAACATGACAAGAAAATAGTTCCAATGTAAGATGTCTATATACTGGTGTTTCTAATGTTGCGACATTGTTCCAGACGAACCTGTGGACAAGGCGTGGTAGTTCATCAGTGGCCGTGAGGGAGCGCTGGTTATCAAAAATTTCTATTAATTTTCGTGATCACTCGATCCATGGAACACGCTGTTGCCAATTCTGATGTTTTTGTAATAGGATAGAGAATTTATCAGGACTGGATATGTGAGGTTATTGAAAACGCCAACACGCGCCAAATTTGTGTTTAACTTTATGCGTTTTTTTATTCCATGTGGTTTGAAAATAATTTCTCAGTTGGAATAAATTTGCATTGTGTTTCTACTGATCTGGACCAGAATTCGCAATGACATGGCTACTTGGCAACACAGGACTGTCATCGACACTGCAAGAGTGCCGGTACCTGGCGGATTTTTTGAAGTACTACTACGCCTACATGATCAATTTTTTGGTCAAGTTGGCCATATCGGTCGTCTGATTTGCTGACAACCTCTTATATGGAGTAAACACACCAGTATATAGCCACCTTATTCCAATAAAACAAGATGCAACCACCTTAGCTGATGAACTGAATGGTTTCCAACAGAATATTACTAAAATTAGAACAAATACACCTAAGGTCAAAGCTACCACCAACAAAATCAATCAGAAGCAGAATAAAGTGGTAGTGGATGTAACATCATAATTTCAGTATAGTATTCACCATCGGAATGGAAGGACATTCAAAAGAGAGTATTCAGTTGGTGAATGAACTAGACAGGTCGGCTCGCAAGAACTTTCCAAGACGTCGAACCATAATCACGGGGATAGATTTTCAAAATAATGCCAAATTCAATCGAAACTACAAGTACATAATGGTTGTTATCGATACCTTTTTCAAATACCTATGGGCTGAACGAATGAAAAGTTAAAATGCTGCAGACGTTACTACTACTACTATTCAAGTTTATATTTATAGTACGTATACTGTGAAAAACGCTGCCATTGCCGAACGTGTGAATTGATCTTTGAAAACTATTCAAACATTTTTGTTTGCTGGATGAATGCAACAAATCGATTGTAACCTCTATATGATTTAGGTACTCCATCAAGTGAAAGAAGTATAAAATGACTTTCTGAATGAATATATTATGGAGTATTTCGAATTTCATTTCAGTTCAGATTTTTGTTACATTGAGAATGAAGGTGTTACCGAGAATGATAACTAGTGAAACGAATTTGGACACGTATGAAGATAGAATTGAAATTTCTCGTGATTGAACAGGTGAATTCGCAAATGATGCTGAGGTCATTTCTACCGATAGATATTATATAGTTGTGTGTCCGAAATGTCACATCGAAGGGTTCAGATGTAAAATTGGGGATGATCCTCTGATGGATCATTCCAGATGGCAATCTGATTTACTTTATTCGATGATGTAGCAGATTCGTTGTATGTAAGACGAAAAAGACAACCAATCTACAGGGATGAAGCCTACGTCGGAGTTCGATTGAAGACGTTTGATGATTGGCCGGCGGCTCATCAACAAAAACCATACAATCCAGCTGAGGCAATATTCTTTTATACAGGCAGGAGTAATCGAGTCAAGTGCTTCTGCTGAGGCCTTGGGGTGGAAGATTGGCTACCTGAAGATGAAGTATGGACTCAGTATCAAATTTGCTAGAACAAATGTTAATTTTTGAAACTCCACATCAAAATTTGGAAATGAAAAACTTCAAAAATGTGCATTAGACTCTATTGATCAACGTTATTCTTGCAATATCTGCTTGGAAAATGAAATTAATGTCGTGTTAATGCCTTGTACGCATTTAGCGTGCAGTGTTGATTGTACTGTCTCGTGATAGTCGTCCGATATATAGAGCATCCATAGCATCTCTTTTGAGAAATTTGGCATCATAGATCCATCACTGTTTGTTTCCCAATATATATTTTATGAACTTTCTGAATATTTATTCTACCCCCTCGAAACGGATGTGGCAGATGAAGAGCACATTAACCAGAAAAGGATATGATTGTTGACGGGGCTGATCAAGAAACATTCGAATTTCTGGCCAAATATCTATTGAAATTCAAAGTACGGTGATATGAAGAAGAAGGTGAGATTCAGTGATTGATCGAATGCGTTTTCAAAGACGCATCACCGAAACATCTCGATTGATTGGACCAATTTCAGATCAAATGCACCGAAAAATATACTTGACACAGGATTTGCATGAGATACGCTCTCAATCGAGAAAATAATTACAGTATAACACAAATATTCTCAATTTCTGATAATAATAATGATAATAATGATTATGTTTATTTGGATAATATAAGATAAGAGTACATTCAGTGATAATATCACAAACAAATAAACAGGAAAAACCACAAAGCCGTTGGCTGTCCGTGGTGCGGGTAGGTTATAAAATGTAATTTTAAAAATAATTTCGTTTACATAAGTAGCAGTAATTTTGGTGTTTAATACATATAGGGTGATAAATAAGCATATATGCTCGTTAAGTCTAAACCACTTGTTTAGAGACTGAAAACAACCGTTTTACACTGTCAATAAATATTAAATATATCAATCAAATACTTTGAGGAGACCATGTATTGATAGAATGAAAGCATTAAAAGAAATCCTAGATTTGAACATAATGTCATTCCATTCCAGTTTGTACTCGTCTCCTTGTTTCTTTATTTATTTCAAGTTATTCTTGCCAATTAATTATCAATGCATGTATACACATATACATGCATACACACACATACAAACATAAATTCAAGCATACATACACATTTAATAAAAAATCTCAATTTTAACCAGTGATTCCTACTTAAATTTTAGTAAACTGTGTATACATTCCTAACATTCCATAAAAATAACAATGAATGACAGTTTACCTCTTTGTTTTTAACATTTTTGGAAGATATTGTTGATTCATGGTTGTACCAGGTGGTAGGAATTTCTTGTATCAATGAACCTGTGCAATTTCTCTCTTGGTATATTAGATATACATTTCAAGTTTGTTTTTTAAACATCTCTGGGGAATTTATTTTTTTCATACCCGTGTCTAGTAGATTATATAGTTTGTATGTATGACACCTAAGTGCTGTTGATTTATTCGGTTTTGGAATTTTGAATGCTTCCTTGTTCTGTCTGGTATTATGTTCATGAGAAGTTTTCTCCAAGTTATTTCTGTACTCATGTTGATACAGTAAGAGACTATGGCAAAATAACTGACTAACATCGGATACTTTGGTTTCACTGTATAAGGTGTTGGATGAGTATCATATTGTTTCTTTAAGAATAATTTCGAGTATTAGTTTTTGTACTGTATTAAGATTTTTAATCAGAGTTATATCTGCTCCGCCCCATGCTATTATTCCATAAAGTAAGTGTGATTCAGCTAGGGAGTGATAAATCATTTTTAGTTGGTCCATTTTTAGAATTTTCGAAAGATGTTTGAATTTATACAGTAGGTATCTAAATTTTTTTACAACGTAATTTATATGCGAATCCCACTTCAAGTGCCTATCTATAAAAACTCCGAGATATTTAATATTTGCTGTTGATGTGATTTCAACAGAGCTATCTTTGCGAATGAAGGTCAATTTATTCTAGATTGGTAAATATTTTTCGTAGGATGTGAACGGCAAAGAATGTTTTATTGGAGTTTATAATAAGTAGCTTCGTGTCGAACCAACGCATTATTTTGGGAAAGTCTCTCTCTACTTTATTTTTTAGTCCAATCCATGATGAGTCACTATGAAAAATCGATGTATCATCAGCGAAGGTCAGAATTTCTCCTTCTGTTTCGATGTGAAATAAGTCATTTAGGTATATAATGAACAGAATTGGTCCTAGAACGGTTCTCTGTGGTACCCCATATTTCGCGGTGAGGTTGTCACTCTTCGTATCCCCTATTTTCACGCTTTGCAGTCTTTCTGTTAGATAACTTTTCATCATGTTGTATGGAACCCCTCGGAAACCAATATTTTCTAGAGTTTTCAGTAGATAATTATGACTAACAGTGTCTAAGGCTTTTGCTAGGTCCACAAATATGCTAAGTGATATTGCATCATTCGTGGATCTATTTTCGCGAAAACCAAACTGTTTCTCAGATATGATGTTATATTTACTAATATACTTATTATTTTTTTTTATAAGTTTTTCGAATATTTTTGTTAAGTTTGTGATCAAAGATAATGGTCTATAGTTGGTTATTTCCATTTTATCCCCTCGTTTGAAGATGGGTTTTAATATAGCTTTCTTGAAAAACGAGGGAAAGATGCCTTCTCTAAATGATTTGTTGATAACGATAGCGAAAGGATCAGCTATGAATTCGGAATTTTCTTTCAGAGTTTCTGCTCGTGATCCATCATATCCAGGGTATGAATAAAATGTTTTTTCAAGCATTTCATTTATCTACAAGGTCGAGATAGCTCGGAGGCTAGAGCATCAGAATGAAAATCTAATGACCCAGGTTCGACTCTGGCTTTTGGCATTTTTTTTTTAAATCGATGTCTGAAGTTATTGTTGTGTGTTGAGTAATCATTTCGAACAATTGTATACTTCATGGCAGACGTGAGTAGATCAGGATTGGATATGGTGCCCACAGATCGGAAGTGGCATGACCGCATAGAGATATAAGCGAGCGCTCGACAAAAACAAATATTGAAAAATATTCGATGGCGAAAGTGAGATAATAATAATGATGATGAAGTTTATTGAGATATGCCATCGACGTTGGAGGAAAAAAAATGTCGGCCGTGGGACATGGTGTGCAACATTGAAGAAAACATCAAAGAAAAAATCCACAATGGGGATAGGATGTACAACATCGAAAACATGGATGGCTGTGTAAAAATCCACCGTGGGGACAGGGTGTGCAAATGTCTACCATAGGGATATAGAGAGTGTGCTACATTAGGGGAAGAAAACATGAACGGCTACCTACGTTGGGGAATTTACCATGGGCTCGATCGTCATATATAGGCCCCGGGCCCCCGAGGAACCCCCCCGCCCCCCCAAAGGAGGCAAAAGAAGAAAAAAAAAAAGGGGAAACACCAACCAAAGGGACGAAAAGGCAAAAAAAAAGAAAAAGCAAAGAAAAAGACCCACCAAACAAACCCCACAAAACAAGGAAAGGAAACCCGACCAGAAAAACAACCAAAACCAAAACCCACCCACGGGACGAAAAAAAAAAGACAAACCCCCCAAAACCGCGAAAAAACCACCCAAAAAAAAACAACAACCCACAAAACAAAGACCAAAAAAAAAAAACCAAACAAAGAAAAGGAAAAAAAACCACCCACAAAAAGCCCAACAAACCACACCAACACAAAACCCCCACAGGAACAAAACGCGAAACAGAAAAATATATATATATATATATATATATATATATATATCGCCGCCGAAAGGCCAGGGGGGGGCCCCCCCCCCCCCCCCCCCCCCCACCCCGGGGCCGCCCACCCCGGCGCCCGCGGCCGGCCGGGCCCCCGTGGCGGCCCGCAGACAACCGAGCGACATCCAGACCGACCTTCCTTCCGTTTTCGCTTCGACGGACCGGGGCCGATTCTCACTCAACCGAGACGCAGTGGCCGGGTCTCTGCAGTAAATCTTGCACGTTAAGAAACCGCGCTTCACACCGACGTGACACCCCTGTTAATGTGCCAGTGAAGTTGTGTGTATATTTACGTAGTTTTATAAAACGAATCGATTTTCAAAGTGTTTCCTGTCATAAAACTTGGTGCGTCCTCCACGTCCATGTAAGTGATTTTCATCAGCTACCACAGTACATTGCTATTTCGATAATAAACATTGGTATCAACCATTTTGAGTGTGCCTTATCAGTTGATCCTTGAGTCTCCACCGTTGCCGGTTCTCTCTTACCTCCGTCCATCAGCTGGTAATTATTTTGTTTTCCAATTCTATATGTCAGATACCTGCCAGTGCTGTACCCTCCGGATAACTACTTAGCAGTTGAAAATATCATGTGATGCGTGCTCTAAAAAATTTTTACGCCTCATACATGAACGTTTCACCATCAGAGGTTCATGAATTATCCGACTCTAATGAGAAATGGTTTTGTAATGGCTATTTTTGCAACCCGAAGAGATCAAGAGATGAGAAATCGCCTTCTCATTCCACTAAGGTTCCCCGTGTTGAACCCCCAGCTTACAGCTATGATGAATCCCTCACCACGAAACATTTTGCCCAGCTCATGCCCGAGATCAAAAAAATGTCACAGACTCAAAGTTCTCTTGTTCAGGCTCAAAAGTCTTTGGCTGCTGACGTCTGCACTATTGAGGAATATCAAAAAGCTTTGAATGAAGATATAATCCAATGTCGCGACACCCTATAAAAGCATTCCGTTATATCGAAAGTAAACGATAATAAGATTAAGGGATGCGATAACAGAAAATGCCACTTAGAGAATATTCCCAAAGCTTTTTTGAACTCATTAGACTCCATCAAATCTGAAGTCGATAGCGTCAAAACCAACTCGACGCCCCTTGCCCTAGTCGACTCAAAGGACTCTCTCAACAGAAGGAAAAATACTGGTGTTTGGCCTAGCTGAAAAGTCTACTGTTGAAGATTTCAATATCGTAACTGATATCATCAACTTTCTGCTAACCTGCCACAAAAATGGAGCACCAGCATTCAGAATAACACATATTCATCGACTCGGTCAAGTTTCTGGGGATAAACCAAGACCCGTTAAAGTGTCATTCGACGATGGTCTCATGCATAAGTTCTTGCTTCGTCGCAGAGCATCATTGAAAAACAGTACAGCATTCAGATCTCTCGATTTGAAAAATGATTCCTCTCCCTCTCAGAGAGCTTTCCTTGATTCCGTTAGGAAGCAATTAGCGTCACGCCAAGCAAACGGTGATGAAAACCTGACAATAAAATATTTGAAAGGGATTCCAACTATTGTCAACATCAATAGTATAACAATCTATGGGAGTATATCTCTTGCCACTTCGAGTTCAACGTTGCCCATTATACAAGATGCCACCAGTAACATGTCAGTGGAGACACCCATCTCCCAAGCGTAGCAACCAGTGACTAGTTTACATCATTCTCTCAATAATACCACCAAAATCATCGAGTGTTATTATCAAAATGTTCGTGGGCCCCACACCAAAACACATGAAATATTGTTATCTGTACTAATAAGCGATTTTGACGTCATTTGCCTTTGTGAAACGTGGTTAAATTCTAACGTGGCTAACAGTGAAACTTTCCCTGTCACATCTAGGATATGTTCCGTAAATCGTTTCGGTTAACCAGAGCGGTTGACAGCGGTTTTGGCCGGTTGACAGCGATTACTGAAATTTTCGATATACGGAACGCTTGTCACTTGTCATACAGAATCATAATAATAAAAGGAAAAAGACTTTATTGAAAATAAGAAGAAGAAATTTTACCTACCTGATTCATTTGACCTTAATTAATCATTAATTGTATTCTTTGGCACTATATAATTATAGTAATAATAATATTTATTCACCAAAAAGTACATAACAGTATTTCACATGACCAACTGATAAGTTGGCAAAATAAATAATGGAATCCCACAAAGGCTGGGCCTGTAGGTGGTCGTTGTATGTGTAAAATGAACTTGTAAGATATAATTTCATGAAGTGATACTAAAATACAACTAGTGGTAGAACAATGTGTACAAGATAAATCAATAATTAATTACTTATATACTTTCAAAGATACAATTGTGTACGTGATTTAAAAATTTTTTTTTTCTCCAGTCAATTTCCATATTCCCGCACTCGTTCCGAGAGGAGTCTGGAAAGTGAGACTTGTGCCGACTCATCCCCAATTCGAGTTTCATTCATATGAGATTGCTACATGAGAGTTCAATGAATATATAGTTAATATTTTTATTCAGGTTTCATTACAGTAATGAGTATTTTTGATGTCGATCATCTTATGCGAGAAAGTGCGTGTGTGGTTCAGTATCCATTTCTTCAGCCTTCGTTTGAATAATGGTAATGAATCAATTGTTTTCAAGTCGATAGGTAGAGCATTATAAACTTTGGGTTTCAGGAATGAGGCGAATCTTTGGGATATCGTTTTCGAAACAAATGGAACCGAAAGATAGGTAACACCTTGTCTTGTACCGTATTTATGAGCAGTATATTGTTTATCTGTACTTTTTTTTGTTTTAGGATCAGGATACTCAAGAATATTTGCTTGACGTCCAGGATATGTGCCAACTGATAAATCACATCGCTCGGGTAAGTGATTTTTTTTGGATATATAATTCTCAGTATCCATTTCTGTACTGTTTCCACTCCTTTCATATAATTATTGTACGCTCCACCCCATGCAATTATCCCATATCTGAGCTAGGACTCAACCAAAGCAAAATATAATGTTTTCAAGTCTTTTATTTGAATAATATTTCTCATGTATTTGAATTTTGAGACTAGGCTTCTGAGTTTTTGTAGCAGGTTACCAATATGAACATCCCATTTCATTAAACTGTCTATGTGTACTCCTAGATATTTAATATTTTGTACAACAGGAATTTCTATAACGTTATTTTTTTCTCTCATAACCAGACTATTTGAAGTAGGCATTTTATGTTTATTAATAGCGAAAGGAACACATTTAGTTTTTTCGAAATTTATTGTGAGGAGTCTCGAGTCAAACCATGTCTTAATTTTCAAGAAGTCTTTCTCAGCTTTTTCAAATAAACTGGGCCAATCTGCCCCCGAGTAAAATATCGCAGTGTCATCTGCAAAGCTGATAATTTTTCCTTGAGACGATATATTATATAATTTGTTTATGTATGAATTAAACAATATCGGTCCTAGAACCGTGCCTTGGGGAACACCGTATTCGATTGTATGGAATTCGCTCAATTATCCATCTATATTTACGCATTGCCGTCTATCTTCCATATAGCTTTTTAACAAGGACAAAATGCTCCCTCTTAGTCCCATGTGTTCGAGTGTTTCTAACAGTTTTGAATGGCTCACTGTGTCGAACGCCTTCGCTAGGTCTACAAAAATTCAAAGAGAAGGATAACTTTTTTCTAGGGATTCATATATTTTGGTTGTTAAAAACTCTACTGCATCGTCAGTTGACATGCTTTCTCTGAAGCCAAATTGATGTGGTGACAGTAAGTTGTAGCTAGTGTAAAAATTTGTTATTCTTGTTTTGAATAAAGATTCCAGTACTTTTCCGATGATGGAAATCAATGATATGGGCCTATAATTATTGCAGTCGAGTTTATTACCTGCTTTATATATTGGCTTTATCTCTGAGATTTTAAGTGACTTTGGCCAAATCCCTGTTGTATTTTATTATAAAGGTGGGTAAGTGGATGAGAGATTATGTTTACAACATATTTCAGACTTTCAGCGGTGATGTTGTCTATTCCTGGTGCCTTTTCATTTTTTAATTGGATTATTGTGTTATATACCTCTATTTCAGTTATTTCTTCCAGAAACATAGTATTTGGTGTTCTAAAATTGTCCTCCACTTCCTTTTTATCAATCTTTTCTGCCAGTTTTTTTCCAATAGCAGTAAAGTATTCAACGAATTTGTTTGCTATTTCTTTCGGATTAGTTGATATTTTACCTTCAGCTTTTTCTATTTCTTTTATGGCAATTTTAGTTGCTTTATTGAAACACGCCTCTTTAACGGTTTCCCAGAGCTGCTTTGCATTTCCTCGGACTCAATTTTTTCTTGGTTATAATTGCGTTTTGTTTCTTTCATGATGTTGTCGAGCTTATTTCCGTAAATTTTGAATTTATTCAGCAAATCAAGATTGTTTTTCTCGCTGAGCCAAATTTTGTACATCTGATTGCGTCTATTTATTGATGTTATAATCGCTGTTGTTATCCATTCCTTTTTCTTTTTCATTCCTTTGATTCTGATTTCTTTTGTGCTTTTATTCAGGGCTGTTTTCAGTTTTTGGAGAAGTATTTCTGTGGATTCTTCTACCTCTTTGCAATTGTAGAAATTCTGCCATGATTCTTTCTCGAGCTGTTCCTTGAGTTCTTTATGATTAATTACCTTTTTTATTCTAGGTGCTGTTTTTTTCATTGGAATATCTACCTCAAATTGAAAAATTAATGAATAATTATCAGTGAAGTTTGTTCTGAGAATAATTGGTATGATTTGACTGTAAATGTTATTGAAAAATATATGATCAATACAGGTGCTCGAATTTTCATGAACCCTGGTGAATCCATTAATTGCAGCTAAGAGACCTGCCTCACACATGACATTTTGATACTCTTGCGAAATATCTGTCTCAGTCAAAATATTGATGTTCAGATCTCCAACAGAGATATTCGTGTTATTTTTATTTACATTTTCAAAAAGGTATTGTCGCAGGCAACGGATAAATGGCTCTGGAGAGGAGGAAGGCGATCTGTAAAGGCTTGTTAAATTCAGATTTTGATTATTATTAAATTCAGATTTTGATTATTATTGAATTATAGTTGAATCGATTTTTAATGAAAACCATACAACCATCATTTTGATTGAATTGCCCTTCACTATAAATGGTGTCGTACCCCGGAATTCGGAAAAGGTTGATATTTTTTATTTTCCACGTTTCTGATAAGACGATGACATCAAAATCATTTCGGAATTGGCTCAATAACATTTCCAACTCTTCATAATTTTTTGATATACTTCTGATATTGCAATGTATCAATCGGAACTTATTTTCAATTTTGGAATCGTAGTTCATTCTGCTTTCACAATCTCTGATATCATCTTAAATCAATGTTTGAGGTGAGTAATAGTCAAAATCATGGATAAAAGTGTCCATTCTTAAAATTTTCTATTGAGAGTTTTGTAAGTTGGGAACGAATAGGAGTACACAAAGGGTATTTCAAAATATAAAAACAGTACAGGAAAAAAGAAAAAAAAACACATGGACCAGTTAGCTATTTCTTGATTTGTGATCTGGTATTGATCTTTAACCTATGATCGTTCGTTTCCCTAGGTGTGTGCTGAAGCTTCCTCTTCTTTTCTTCTTGACTCACAAAGGTGTTTACTGAAGTCTCGCTGCTAGACGCAGTGGGGGTACCTGCTTCACTATGTGGTTTCGACTTTTTAGCTGTAATTTGTTCTATGTTGGGTATTTCAGGAAACGTATCCAATTGTTTCAGTGTTTCATATGTGTATTCATCCCCATTCACTACTAATTTATTGTGCTTGATAAATGCTGAATACTTCTTTTCTCTGGCCTCCTTGAGTTGACTATGTAGAAATTTTTTTTGTTCCAGCTCTTCTGTTGTGAAGTCTTGGCTGAAGAATATTTTCTGTTGTTTCAGTTGATCAGAGTTCACTTTGGCTTGGATAAGTATTTCAGATTTCGGAAAAAAACTGCTGGTTTCAATCAAGATTGGCCTTATTTTATTTTCTGTTTTTTGGCCCAGTCTATAAATGTCTCTGGAGTCTTGGATACCGCAATCTATTTTCAATATATTCTTGAGAAGATTTTGAGTTGTTCTGGGTAAGTTTTCTTCCTCTTCGTTTACCCCGTATACTATTAAATTATACTTTTTTTTGCCTTTTTTCGATTGTTTGAATTTTGTTTTTCAACTCCTTGTTTTCATTTTCCAGTTTATTATTTTTTTCTTTCAGATCATCTATTTCCTTGACAATTTCGCTTTTTAAATCTTTAATCTCGTTCTTTAGATCATTGTTGCCATCCTTGATTAGTTTATATAGGTCTTGTAACGATATGTCTCCCATTTCCTGTGATTCACGTTATTTTAGGTTGTGCTGACCAGTTTGACGATACACAAATCAAAATCAAATCAGATCTTTATTGTCTAAAATGAAAACATTTTGTCGACAAAGTCAATAAAAGTTAATAGCTTTAACAATACATTATATGTAACACTAAATGTAGATAATATTTACTCATATACATATAGATAAAATGAAAATGCATAAATAAGAACATATAAATATCAACGTACTACAACGGTTATGACAAAACGAAATTTTAAAACTAATTCCTCGCAGTTGAATCATAGAAAGACTAGAATTGATATGAGAAGTATTTATTCAAATTATAAAAGCATTTTCACTTCAAGAGGTGCTTAGCAGTTTTTCTGAATTGTTTCAGACCCTTGATATCTGTTATTTGACTCGGTAAGTGATTGTAAATTTGTTTACTTCTATAAATTAGTGACTGTCCCGTCAGAGATGAAACGGGGAACGGAAGGGCGAGTTGTTTTTCATTGCGAGTATGTCTTTCCCTGTTGACGTTCATTAACCTTTCTTTATATTTATGAAGCAAGCATACCGTTTCAAGAATGAAAATTTCATAAATTGTCAAAATCTTATTGTCTGAAAAAACTGGTCTACATGATTCTCGCATTTTAATTCTGAATATAAATCTCAGAGCTCGCTTTTGAAGGACGAATACGCTTTGCAATAGAGTCTGGCTGCCAGAACCCCAAAATGGAATTCCATACCGCAGATAAGATTCTATAAATGAGTAGTATGCCATTAATGAAGATGACCGTCCAAGTTCGCGAGATATTACATTGATGGCAAAGCAACCAGAGGATAATTTTTTCTTTAAAGCTGTTATATGGTGGTCAAACTTCAGATCATTGTCAATTTGTACACCAAGAAATTTTGTAACGGGCTTACTTTCAATCAGCTGATCACCCAATGTGATTTGTTCAACATTACATTTAAATGCTACTAAATTTGTTTTAGGAATATTCAATGTCAGCTTATTCGCGTCACACCAAATTTTGATTTTTTGAATATCTGCGGAAATAGACTGGAACAAGGTAGTATGATCTTCATTGTGCCAAAGAATTGTGGTATCGTCAGCGAACAATGTTAGGTGTCCAGAAATATCAAGGCAAGATATATCATTAATAAAAAGTAAAAATAAAATTGGGCCTAGAACAGACCCCTGTGGGACTCCACGTACAATCTTTCCCTTCTCAGAAGTATTTTTACCCAGTGATATTTTTTGTTCCCTATCAGTAAGATATGATCTGACCCACTCCTGGACTATATTCGAAACTTATTCTATTTGGAATCTATTTCGTTTATCTACAGCACCTCGGGTTTTTGCATATGGAGAAGATAGGCAATACCAGTTTTTATCGACAAATAAAAACAGAATAGGTGATCACGAGATTCGGCCGAATTGACGTTATCAATTGAAGTTACTCTCTATTGTAACGTTAATGTTTCCTAGTCTGGACGAAAGGGTTCGTTGGCCAAAATGTTTACAATATTCTGATTGCTTTACCTCTCAAACACACTCGCATCGGATAAATCCATCGTGCCTTCACGGTCCTATTGTTTGGCCATAATCGTATTTCATCTTCTGATTTTTATTTACATCTCGAGTATTTCAACATTTGGGTTGTTATTTACATTTGATAAATCAGTTGTCCACCTCTTCTTCTTCTTAACATTCGGGAATCCGTTGTTCCTTCCTCCTTCCAGTATGAAGTTAGGCATTTATAAGCTTGCAGCTTGCCTAATCAGTGAGGTTGGACGCATTCGGCAATAAGTTTCGGATGGTAAATATGTTTTCGAGATCAGGAGATGATCGAAGTTATGGCCGACAGGAATCCTACTTTTTACTCGACGTTTCGACGTATGTTTGGTGGTATCTTGACATTATGCCGATTATACAGTTATCTGTCATGAGGGGTTTTGGTATGACATTAATTTCGGGTAGTCCATAAATTCAGGATGTTATAAATTTTAGGTATTATATAAATTTAGATCGGCAAATCTGGTTCAATGATCTGATTTTCATAGAATCGAAAGTGCAATTTTGACAGCCCTTGAAGAAGGTCATCCGGCAACAGGGCCACAAGGATTGACAGCCGAAGTTCTAGAGGGACGCTGTTTTTTGTGTCTTGTTTTTTCGAGATTGATGTAGATGAGAGTGGCATCGTTTTGGAAAATTGTTAAAATTGATATTTCATCAACCATCCAGTGTTTGGGATTCTATTTTCCAACTGTATGAAGTTTCCTGATATCGTTGGTATTTGGGACTGCTGTGAGGCGTCTAATTTTTTGGAAACTTACCCGCTGAGGGGATCATAACCACTCATCTTCTATTCAGCTCAATTCAGGTACACATTGCAGCAAAACTATGTTCTTCGAGCCCTGGGCAATCCTCAATGTATATTGTACCCACACAGCACGCAATATTTAGAAAATATTGCCACAATATTACAATATTGCAATTGCAGTTGCAATATCCCAGAAATATTGCAGAAATATTCTATTTCTATATTACAAATGCAATATTCAGAAATATTGCTGCAATATTACAAACACTGATATAGTTTTTTCGACAAAATACAATTTTATATTTCTGCGTATATATGACGACAAAATCATTACAGAGCACATGCAACCTCTCAGAAATATTGCAGCAATATTGACCTAATTCAATTATCTTTCAGAATTCTGAACTCGTTTTAGGGGGGTCCGTTCACTCTCAGTTATCAAATGGAAAGTGAGGACAGAGAGGCTACAGAATCATTCATCATCTCTTTTCAATTAATTTGTTGTATTTGTAGTAATCCCAAAATAACATTGACGGATGATGATCACGTCCCAATTAGAGAGAAATAAGTTTATGAGCATACACAAGTTGAATAAAGAGAACTTGTTCATGTCACAGACCTCATAAAAGAGGTCTGTGGTTCATGTTCAAGCAAAAGAACATGCAAGAGGAAAACTTCATTAATTCCGAACTAACCCGAACTGACGAAGACGAACAAACCAACCTCAAGTTTTTGACATTTGACGATCAAATTGAAATAATTGAATGACGACAAAATGTGAAATGTGTAATGTGTTCACCTTTTGTGTTGTTGGTTGTTGGGTTTATTGGTTTATGCAGTTGATTAATTTTATCTAAGGTAAAAGCAACATATTTTATAGATGTGCTAGGTAGAAAATTTTATTTGAATTTTTAGATTTAGACTGGTGTTTTATACCTACATTTAACCGGCAGATTCTAATCACATTGCATTATAGTTGGTTTTTGGCACTTTTTATCTTCAAACTTTACAATATCCACTACATTACCTACAAGTAGAGATGAATGGTTTTAAAATTATAAATTAGAAGATTGTGTGGGTATTCTGTGGGTTGTTCATTTAAATCTATTAATGTTGACATGGGTAAACGAAGAAGGCTCAAATCTAGGGTATCCAAAAGACATACCAGGCGTATCATTCAACAACAAACAGTTGCAGATTGGGAGGCAGTAACAGGTATACAACATCCTTTATTTCATGAGGAAAGTGAATCTGACAGTGGTGAAAGTTTCCTCTCATTCCAAAATGAGGAAGTTGTCGACGAAATTGTGCTCAACAATGTTGACGAAATTGTGCTCAACAATGTTGATGAAATTGTGCCTGACAACATCAGTGATAACAATCTAAGCAGCAGTTCTATTTCTTTGAGCACACATAGTGAAAGTACAATAGATCCTATTCAGGATATTGATAACAGCGACAGTGGTGATTCTACTGATAGAAATGCTGATTTGAAAAAACAGTTGGCAGAATGGGCTATTGAATATAATGTTCCCCATAATGCATGCAACCGAATTTTAAATATATTTAGAGAATTTACTGAATTTGATTTACCGAAGGATGCAAGAACATTACTGAAGACCCCGAGAAAAACAGATATAATTTCCATAGGGGGTGGAAGTTATTATCATTTTGGTCTTAATAGTATTATTGAAGGAATGTTGAATGAGCACAAAGAAATGAAAAATATTGACTTGCTTCTAAATGTTGATGGACTGCCATTATCAAGATCATCCACAGCATCTTTCTGGCCAGTTTTGTGTTCTAACACAAAAAGTAAAAAAGTGTATATCGTAGGAGCATTTTATGGGTATAAGAAACCTGAAAATTGCAATGAATTCTTAGGTTCGATAACACATGAATTGGAAATTTTATCAAATTTTGGTTATATGAAAAATGGGAATCAAGTTCAAATTCGCTTACATGCACTAATATGTGATGCTCCGGCAAAAGCTTTTGTCTTATCAGTGAAAAGTCATACTGGGTTTTATAGTTGCACAAAATGTACAATAAAAGGAATTTATAAGAATGGAAGGGTTTGTTTTCCTGGAGATATTTCAAACATACACTTGAGAACAGATGAAGAATTCAAAGAAAAATTATATGAGGATTACCAGGTTGGAGAGAGTATTTTGAATTCTGTTTGCGGTTTTGGACCGGTTACAAATGTGCCTCTTGACTACATGCATCTTATATGTTTAGGTGTAGTGAAAAAACTTATATTACTCTGGTTGCAGGGACCACTTCTAGTCAGATTATCTGCACAACAAGTTGATAACATTTCTAAATTGCTGCTCTCTCTAAAGAATACTAAACCGAATGAATTTGTTCGAAGACCTCGCTCATTGAAAGATGTAAGACAGTGGAAGGCAACAGAATTTCGGAGCTTCCTTCTTTACACTGGACCACTAGTATTGAAGAACATATTAAAACAGGATATTTTTCTTCATTTCATCACTTTACATATAGCCATAACCATTATAGTCAGCCCAAGCTTATGCCAATCTAATGAAAATATAAATTATGCAGAGGCTTTACTTTCCCATTTTGTTACGTCTTTTGGCATACTTTATGGGGAACAGTATATTTCTCATAATGTGCACAATTTGTTGCATCTCTGCAATGATGTTCGAAAGTTTGGACCATTAGATGCTGTCAGTGCATTTCGTTTTGAAAACTTTATGTCATCTATTAAAAAACTCTTGAGAAAAAGTGAAAAACCATTGGAACAATTAGTGCGGAGATACTATGAAACCGAGTGCATTGAAATTCCAGAAAAAAATTGTTCTCATAAGACAGAACTGTTCTTTGGTAGTGAACATTCAAATGGACCATTAGTTAACCCATTCAATGTGCACGATTCCCAATATGGAATGATGCCTTTCCAGAATTTCACCTTCAAATGTAACAGGGGAAGTGACAATTGTTGTCTATTGAAAAATGGTTGCTGCATCATTATAGAAAATATTGTTAAACGAAAGGATAATAATATGTATATAATTGGAAAAAAAATGCAAGAAATAGGAAGTCTTTATAGATTACCATGTAATTCTGAAATCTTGGATATCAAGATGATGGTAGGGGATTTGAAGAACTCAAGAAGATTGCATTGGCCAGTTACCGATATTAAATGCAAATTATGGAAGATGCCATACAAAAAAAATTATGTGGTGTTCCCATTGATTCATTCCAATTAAAATAGTTTCTTCATTCATGTCAACATTATTATACCCAAATGTAAATGTTTCAATTACTTCAAATTATTAAGCATAAAGTAGGTAGATGAAAAAATATTTATTTCATGTAGCAATTACATTTTCTCAGCAATTACACACGATTTTCTTGAAAAAATTAGTGTATGCTACTTCTAGAAATTAACTTCAAATTTCTTTGAGTATTTTGGTAATAACAATAATAGTAATGATGAAATGTATTAGTTTTAAAATATATTCAGTAACATAATGGTTTAAACGGATGGTTTTAATTTTATTATTTAGCAACTAGAATATAGTTTATATTTTATTATACTTAGGTCGATATATAAGTGAAAAATGAAAAAGTATTCAGTAGTTGAGTTTTCTGATGGATTGGCGTTGGTACCATCAGTCTGGTTGAATGACAATGAAAAATGCATTTATCCAAGCCACATGAAGAGCCAGAATCGACTAAATAAAGCAATTTTGGAGCAACAAATGCCATTTGAGGGAGAAGAATGGAATGAGCACAGTGTAATTAGAGTATATGGAACATCGGGTAGGTCTTTGTTTACTGAACTACATCAGCATATACTTATATACTACATTTCATTTTCAGATTCATATGAAAATGGTATGAGGAAGCTGCAAGCAGCTGAAGAGACCTCAAATGTTGACACTGATGACGGCAATAATACAGAATCCCAGGAAAGAGCAAAAAAAAAAGACGTCAGAAGGCCAAAAAACAATTTTCTTCTTCAGAAGAAAATGAGAGTGACAACGAATTTTCCAGTGTAGTACCACCGTTTCCAGTATCAAAATTAAAGCAATCATCGGGAGGTATTTCCACACACCTTCATTGCTTAAAAGAGTTTTAGAACCAGAAAAAAAAACAATCTTAAATGATAAACCAGAGTTTGGTACACCAAAGAGAAAAAGAGAAAATGAAACATCAATGAACAAAGCAATAACTTCTAATGCAATAACAACTTTACCATCACCTAGAAACCTACAAACACAAGAAGATGGTTCACAAGTAATTGAAAATGCCTCTAGAAATGGTAATTTTGGTTTCTTCTGCAGCTTAAATTTGTTTCCATCACATTGTTTTTTTTTTCTAGAGTTCCGAAAACTGGTGCTTTCAAAGTTAAATGCTTTGTTGAAAAGAAGCGAAAGAATTGAGGAAAGAATCACTGCATTGGAACAGTCCAGGTGTAATAATGATGCAGGTGTTTCAGAATCTGAGGAAGATGACATAGGCCTTCCTCTGACAAATTTTGGAGACATTAACAATTTTGAAGAAAAATTGAAAACTGATTCAAATTATTTTAAAAAAATGGTAAGCAGTATCTATATTGTGAGCTACAATAGATTGTTCTTGGCCCTGAAAAGGTTTTATTTCATGACATTTTGGCAAATTCACATTTACCATCCTCAGGTTATGTCTAGTGTTTCAAAGTCTCTATATACTTATTGACATAAACCCTAGAAACCATTTCAAAATATTCCTGTGAAAATATTTGTTTTTCTTACAGGTCAATGTTTTAAAGAGGATTGGAGGATCTGATGTGAACAGCATCACATATGGAATTTTGAAGAAACTGTTAACTAATTCACTTGAAGAAAATTTTAGTTGGGTGGGTGTTGAGATTTATATCTCAAACCATTCCAGAACATATTGTATATGTATATCTAAATGAGTTTCCATAACAGTAGTTTGTTGATTTATGACTTTTAAAGTAACTTGTCAATTATTACTGTCACATAATTATCTTACCCGAATAAACCTTGTAAGAAGAACCAATCTACTCTCTGATATTGCCACGACGTCTCACTGGATCCCCTTAAAGTCCCTTCTCTCCCTGAACATTGGTCCTTCGAGCTACGGATACTGGTTCTTTGAGCTACGGATATCGGTGCGCTAGCTGGCAAGTTTCGACATACAAGGTCAGATTACTCCAATTATTTACACTCATAAGAAACTCCTGTAATTTGCTTATCCCGTCATACCATGAATAAGCATCTTAAGAAACGAGAAAAAGCTAAAGCAGCAATAGGCAGGATTGAAGATTTTGTGCTCCAATTTGAAAAAGATCTAGAAGTAGATATCAATGAGTTTGCAGTTAGAGAATCTTTATTGAAGAAGGCTTTCAATGATTACTCCGAAGTTCAAGATGTGATTGAAGATAAAGATCAAGATCAAGAAACCGATAGAGTCGATGTTGAGCGACGTTATTGTTCTTTGGCTGCCAAGATCAAGACAATTTTACAAACCTCTCAACAAAATTTGCAAACTCATTCAGATACTGCTCTTTCGAATGAAAATTCAAATTCACAAACTTCAATCCAGCCCCAACAAAAATCTTTAGGAAAAAATGTTAGACTACCCAACATTAGTATTCCTACTTTCTCAGGTAAATATGATGAGTGGAAATCATTCGAAGATTTGTTTGTATCTCTTATACACGAAAATGGTGAAATAAGTAATGTTCAAAAATTCTTCTATTTGAAATCAAGTCTCAGACTCGAACCACTTTCCCTTATCTATAACCTACAATTAACTAATGATAATTATACTATTGCTTGGGATTTATTGAAGAAAAGGTATGAAAACAAATTAGTTATAATCAATACTCATATCAATGCCTTGTTAGAAGTTTCCACTATCACAAAAATGAACTCAGAAATTATGAGACAATTTATAACCCAGATTAAACAGAATAAAAATGCCCTCAAATCACTCAATGTTCCTGTAGAACAATGGGATTTGATTCTCATATTCATCTATTGCAAAAAATTAGATTTTTACACACGGTCAGCTTTTGAGTTGGAGAAAAAGGATATACCTACTTTGGATGAATTTATTGAATTCCTAGAAAAACGATGTTCTGCCTTTGAAGCTTCCGTAGACAATAAACAGAAATTTACAAAGGTTGCTAATCATAGTACTCAAGAATACAATTCTAATCGCAAATGCGCTTTTTGTAAACTAACAAATCATACACTCTACAAATGCTTAAGATTTATAAAGCTAGGAGTCCTTGATAGAAAACAATTCATCATTAAGGCAAATTTATGTCTGAATTGTTTCGGAAATAAACATTCCATTGATGAATGCAACTCAGCAGTTTGTAGATTTTGTGGTCAAAAGCATCATTCTTTGCTTCATCAGAAAAATGAAAATACAAATAATCATCAGAACGTTTCTCAAGCAAGCCAAAAGGCAAAAAATGAAACCCTTACTTATACTGTACATTCAGTTCAAAATGAACCAACAAATATAACAGAAATTTCCCAAAACAATTCTGAAACTGTCCAGTCGG
Organism: Zygogramma bicolorata; assembly: GCA_032362365.1. Classification (NCBI taxonomy): domain Eukaryota; kingdom Metazoa; phylum Arthropoda; class Insecta; order Coleoptera; family Chrysomelidae; genus Zygogramma; species Zygogramma bicolorata. Next base: position 116,645 of record JAVJAQ010002568.1, on the reverse strand, counting down.
ACAACAGTACTTGTTTAATTGCTCATAGAGATCAATCTCAAGTTCTTTTGGCCACAGCAAAGGTGACATTGATTGCAGAGAATGGAAATAAAGTTGAGGCTAGAGCCCTATTAGATTCAGCATCTCAAACAACCTTTGTAACAGCTGCCGTGGTCGAAGGATTGCAGAGCGCTACCTATGAACATTCTGTTGAGGTATCAGGAATAAATAATGGAGTCACTAAAATTAATAAAATGACTAATTTGATTATTGAATCTCATTCACAAAGTTTTCAATGTCGTGCTTCGTGTGCTGTATTGAAACGAATCACTTGTTCACTTCCACAGCTGATGGTAAATAAAACAATTTTAAATATTCCAAAAGACTTGAAACTAGCTGATCCCCAATTTCATCTTCCTTCTGGAATAGATATGCTCATTGGCGCTGATCTTTTCTTCGAAATAATCGATTCTGGATTAATAAGATTAGGTTCAGATTTACCTACTCTACAGAATAGTCATTTGGGTTGGATAATCGGTGGTCCGATTCCAAATCCTTACTGTGCAACAAATATAAGCTTCACATTTTTCACAAATACTATTCATATTGATGAATTGGTACAAAAATTTTGGCAGCTAGAAGAAGTCGCAACAAAGAACTTCATTTCTCAAGATGACAAGTTGTGTGAGAAAATATTTGTTTCCCATACAAAACGTATAGAAAATGGAGCATTTGAAGTTATGTTACCATTTAGACAGAACGATGATATTTTAATGTTAGGTGATTCTTATAATCTTGCTGCGAGAAGATTTTATTCCCTTGAAAAAAGATTAGCTGAAAATAAAGATTTGTTCACTAAATATAAAGAATTCCTTGATGAATATGTCAACTTGAATCATGGCAAATATATTCCTTTCACGCCATTTGATAAAAAATATTTTATTCCTCATCACTGCATAATAAGAGAAGACAGTTTAACTACTAAACTGAGAGTTGTATTCGATGCCTCGATGAAAACTACCAGTGGTTATTCTCTCAATGACATCATGCTAAAAGGTAGTACGGTACAGCCTGATCTCTTTGATATCATCTGTCGGTTTAGAACTTTCATGTTCGTTCTGACTTGTGATATCGAAAAAATGTTCAGGCAAGTGCGCATAAATCCCTCTCAGCTCTTTCTGCAAAATATACTATGGCGTGAAAATTCAAATGAAGACTTGAAATGCATTGAACTGCAGACTGTTACATATGGAACAAATGCTGCACCATATTTAGCCACTAGATGTTTAATGAAGTTAGCTACCGAAGAAAGTGTTAATTATCCACTAGCGTCTTCAGCAATCTTAAATCAATGCTATATGGATGATATATTGGGTGGTGCTAATACAAAGACAGAGTTGCAGAAGCTAAGGTCAGAGCTTTCTGCTATGCTGCTGTCAGGGGGATTCAAGCTTCATAAATGGTGCACAAATGATTACTCTATATTTGATACAGATACGAACGGTTCTAATGTAGACGGAGTGAACTTTCTTCCACATTCTACTTACCATAAGGTTTTAGGCTTATATTGGTGTCCGCTCACTGATGAATTCAAGGTGACGATTCCATTTTCGTCTAGCGGAAATATTCTTACAAAAAGATTTGTGCTGTCGTGTATAGCACGAATGTTCGATACTCTGGGATTCATAGGTCCTGTAGTTACAAAGGCAAAGATTTTCATGCAGAAAATTTGGATTTCTAAGATAGACTGGGACGAAACATTAAATCCAGACCTATGTGAAGGTTGGACAAGGTTTGCTGAAACCATACCCATTCTCTCCAATGTAAAAGTTCCACGAAACCTTCTTCTATCTAATAGCTTGAGTGAAATCCAAATTCATGGGTTTTCGGATGCTTGTCTTTCGGCATATGGGGCTTGTATTTATTTAAGAGCTATCTATATTAACAAAGAAGTTTCTTGTAACCTAATATGTTCAAGATCTAGGGTAGCTCCATTAAAAACCATATCTCTTCCTCGCCTCGAACTATGCGGAGCTCTCTTATTAGCTAGATTGCTTCACAGAGTTCTTTCTCTGTTATCACTCAAAATTAGTGAGATATTTTGTTGGACAGATTCTCAAATCGTTTTGCACTGGCTCAATAAATCACCATCGTGTTTGAACACCTTTGTTGCAAATAGAGTATCTGAAATTCAAGAACTCACTAATATTTCTCACTGGAGATATATTCCAACCTCAGATAATCCTGCTGATTATATTTCTAGGGGTTTGGAACCATCTAGAATAGTAAATTGTACTCACTGGTGGAATGGACCCAAGTTATTGTCAAAACTCGGCAATGAATTCAATATTATTCCATCTACTGAAATAATTGAAGATATTCCAGAACTGAGGAAAACTGTTATGTACCTATTTGAAAATGATACAGATTTTATGTCATTTTTATCCAGATTCTCGAATTTTATTCGATTGCAGCGTTCAATTGCTTATTGTTTACGTTTCATTTATAATTGTAGAAATAAAAATAATAGATGTGAAGATATGTCACTTACTGTTTTTGAACTTAAAAATGCTTTACTAATTTTGGTGAAGAGAATACAGTTACAATACTTTCCAACTGAAATGAGTAAAACGAATATGGGAAAGGCACTCGAAAATAGTCAAATCAAATGTTTGAATCCTTTCATAGATGAGAATGAGATTTTACGGGTAGGTGGTAGGTTAGCTAATGCTAATATACCTGATGATCAAAAGTTTCCTATTTTATTACCTTCCAATAATATATTTGTCAAATTACTAATAGAACATGAGCATAAGGTTTTGCATCATGCTGGACCTCAAACCGTACTCAATCATATACGACTAAGATATTGGATTGTGAACGGATTGCATCAAGTGAAAAAAATTCTGAAAAACTGTGTTATATGTCACAGATTTAAGGCTGTTGTAGCAAAACAACTTATGGGAAATTTGCCTAAAGAACGAGTTACAACAGTTAGAGCGTTTTATGATATAGGGGTAGACTACGCTGGGCCCTTTCAAACAAAAGAGTCTAGATTACGAAAATCCGTTGTTAGTAAATCGTACATTGCTCTTTTCATATGCATGAGCACAAAAGCTGTGCATATTGAATTAATTTCAAGTTTGAGTACGGAGGCATTTTTAATGACGTTCAAACGATTTATATCTAGACGTGGAATACCACATACCATTTTTAGTGATAATGGAACTACTTTCCAAGGTGCTAGAAATCAATTACATGATATTTACGAGCTTTTCAATGTAGAAGGTAATTTAAGTGAAATAAAGAATTTTATGACTATCCTAGAAATTAGGTGGAAGTTTTTACCCCCAAATAGTCCACGTTGGGGAGGTCTTTGGGAGGTCGGAATTAAGTCAATAAAATATCATATTCGAAGAGTGATAGGAAATATTGTTCTAACTTTCGAACAAATGACGACTGTCTTATCTCAAATAGAAGCAGTTTTGAATTCTCGTCCGCTTTGTTCCTTATCTACAGATCCATCTGATTTAACATCTCTTACACCAGGTCATTTCTTAATAGGAGAACCACTCACATGCTTGCCTGAGGAAGTTTTAACAGAAGTTAATAAAAATAGAATATCTCACTGGCGACATTGTACGAAAATCATGCAGCACTTCTGGAAGAGGTGGTCTGTTGAATATTTGAATAAATTACAATCACGTCCAAAGTGGATGAAAGTTTCTGAAAATTTATGCCCAAACATGTTAGTGTTGGTGAAGGAGGATAACTCACCACCACTTCAATGGAATTTGGCACGTATTTTAGAAATTTTTCCAGGCCAGGATAATAAAGTTCGAGTGGTTAAAATATTAACAAAACATGGAATATTCATAAGACCTATTTGTAAACTTTGTCCACTTCCTAGAGAGTAATTTATTTTCTTTTGATGTTGGGGCAGGATGTTGAGATTTATATCTCAAACCATTCCAGAACATATTGTATATGTATATCTAAATGAGTTTCCATAACAGTAGTTTGTTGATTTATGACTTTTAAAGTAACTTGTCAATTATTACTGTCACATAATTATCTTACCCGAATAAACCTTGTAAGAAGAACCAATCTACTCTCTGATATTGCCACGACGTCTCACTGGATCCCCTTAAAGTCCCTTCTCTCCCTGAACAGTGGGGTTCAAAGGAAAGAGGAGTTTCAAGGAACTACGGCTAACAAAATTGATAACAAGTAAGCAATATTTTTTGTAATAATAATAATAATAATAATATATAGTTTGTTTGAATAATTATTACTGCCGGTAATTGACAAAAATGCATAATTAAAGTAAATACCTACTTACTTCACACCATTTCATTAAATTCTGATTTCGAAATGACAATACTTTTTTATTAAAACTTATATAGCTTCATGGAGCTATATATAGGTAGTCAGTTTAAGTCAGAATTAAATAAATGTATTTTATTTAGTTCAAAGATATATATCATTTCAGAATACTATTTCATTTAGGTGTATGAATTCCTTGGAATTAACATAATTATGTAGTTTTATATCCAAGATATGTTTTCAGAGACTGTTCAAATACATAAAAATGCGGCCACAGATGAAGTCATTGTTGAACCGATTGCTAAATGGTTGGCTCAAGCCAAATTGAGGACCTCCAGAGAAGTGGACAGGAATAAAAAAAAAACAATATCTGCTCTGTAGAACAGTCAGAAAGTGAATAAATTTTTTTATCATGTCTACTATTTTATTTCAGTTCAAGTTGAACCTATGCCATATTCTACAATACTGCAGAAATATATCTGCAATATTTTCACGTTAGGTTGTGGGGCGATCATTCGGATATTTCTGCAACATTCCTGAAATATTTCACACATATTTCGCAATATAACTGAAATATGGCATAAATATTATGAAATGTTTCCACAATATTGCAGGAATATATCCAAAAATATTTCTGCAATATTGTCAAGTTAGGTTGTGCGGCGGACATTTAGATATTTCTGCAACATTCCTGAAATATTTCATATATCTTTTGCAATATAACAAAAATATTTCAAATATGTCCTAAGCATATTTCTGCAATATTTCAGAAACGTAACTGTGCTGTGTGGGTAGGTTACTACCTGGAACATCCAGTTTATCAGGAGATCAGGTGTAGTTGGCCCTTGAACCAGGATTTGAACTATCTGGAAGCATTGTAGATTACTATCTGGAACATCCAGTTGATCGGAGTAAATGTCGTTGACCCTTTGACCAGGATTTGAAACATCATTAGGAAACCTTCTGAAAGTCTAGTTGATCATTTATACTTAGGCCTTCCTGGGAAAAGGTATGAGGTCAATTCAACGTTGTGACCGAAGAGTCATGAGTTTCATTTCAGGGTCCTTGTGCGGTGGGATCTAGACTCTATCCTTGTACGGTGGGATCTAGACCGCTATCCTTGTGCAGTGTGGCTTGAAGCTATCATTCTGTGTGGTGGTCTGAATCGATACTTCGGAGAAGTTGTTTTCCTGCAGTATGGTCTGAGGAAGATGTGAATGCCTGATAAGAGTAGCGGCTGTACTCTCTGGACTGTCCACTGGAATTAGCTGATACTTCCTGAATAGCTCATGGTCATCATCACCGCAAGTCATAAAGCTTACATTTTATTTCAAATTGGAAAACTATTCAGTGTCTCCCCCGCAAACCAAAAGTTTTATGAATTTTTTTTATTATAATTGAAATGATATTCATTAATGGTCACAAGTTGACTACACTGTTAACGCTTCAGGTAAGGTGCACCCTACGTAGTTGCGGTTTTATTTTTTAAAATTTATATATATATATTTTCAGTGACATTCAACTGGGTTATACCTACCCTTCAACAGTTCCTAGTTAGTTTTATTTGGATCTGGCTGTATATCAAAATTGTTTTGCGCTAATTACATACCTACTTGAACTTGAATAGTTGTTGTTACTTCCGAGTATTATAAATACTGACGTCGTGTTATAGAGAATCAGTATAAATTCTAAAGGGTTAGCTCAGGATCATACAACTGGCGCCCATTTTTTTTTCAACATCTTGAATATTTCAGTCTGTATGACCCACTTCCGTCTCCACTAGAGTTTAGTCGCGAGCTTAACCTGTCAATCGGACAGCTTCTTGGTCGTTCTACTAGAGTACGTGGTACTATTCACAAGTTATTATATCTTAATATCGTCTCACCTGGATACGTCTGAGTTTTTTCTATGATTTGATATAACTTTCAACTTATTCACTTAAGATTTACCCACTTTTTTGGTCATCTCAGGGAGAGCACTGTTGAACGGTGTCGTTGTTGCTTCGCGAATTTGCCAATGATTGATATAAATCAAATGTCTTTCTGTGCCTCATATTAGTTTCACTTGTGAGTTTTTCGTGTACAAAACTAGAATTATAAACCTGGTATTTGCTTAAATTTATTTATATTCTCATGATTTTTGTTCCTTGCTCATTGAAAATGAAATGGATCACCAGTTTATGGGAGTATTTATCAACGTACTATTGGATTCTGATACTTCTAGCAGCGAAAATGGAGAGGAAGACCAGAGAAGACGTCAGAGTAAGTGAAATCTCTATAGAGAGCAGTGTTTCGACAATTATAATGAAAAAAATCAATTGAATACCTACGCTAACTAGATATTTGTTGATGGCAACTTCATCTGTACTACTACATCCTTGATATTAGGACAGTAAGCCATTATGGTTCATTCATTTATTAAACTGTGTTTTATGTTTACTATGTCCTTCTTCAATTGTTCAAACGAGTCCCCCATATTTTCAAATAGCTTGATTATGTTGCACCACAGACAGACCAACTTTGACCAACTCAAAGTACATATATAAGTGTCCTGTGATCACATTACCACTGTAACCGATAAAATTCAGCGGTTGTTCGGGTTACAGATTCAATGACAACTTTGACAGACCACGCCTATTCTAATCAGGTATAAACATATCGGTTTCACCGGTTACAGCGATTTTGACAGGAACCGCGTTCCGTAAATATAAAATTTATGAAATTTTTGATTCACGGGACACTAAATTTGTAACCAGGTTAACCGAAACTATTTACGGAACATATCCCTACTCTTCATCGTCAAGACCGGAACTTCATTGCTACGAATAAATCGCGTGGTGGTGGAGTACTAATAGCTGTAAATAATCCGAACTTCATCGTGGAAAGACTGAATCTTCATCAATTAAACTCTACCTGCCCATTGATCGATGCGATAGATTGCAAATTATCCTTAGGTTATTATGTAATGTTTCTGTTTGTTATTTATATTCCACCTGACACAACGTTAGAAATCTTGGAAGTATTTTTAGATATTTTTTCACTTGTCAGCTCTGGATGTAATGGAAATATGCTGATTATGGGCGATTTCAACAATTCCTCATTTTGTTCTGAACAACCCTATGATACAAAATCTGTTTTATTGAGGAACTTTTTTAAACTCATAAGTTTGAAACAATTCAACACAATTGAGAATACAAACGGTAAAATCTTAGACCTGGTTTCATCTAGTTTTGAATGTACAGTAGTCGTCAGATCGGATGCTCTCCTGGTTGCCGAGGATAGCTATCATCCCGCTCTTCAATTCGATTTCTTGGCCTCCTATAAGTTACAAGCAATTTGCCGTCAACAGTAATCAAACCAAGTCGTTGAATTTTAGGAAAGCCAACTATCCAGCTCTCTACGCATCTTTGATCGACGTCGACTGGTCACGTGTATATCAACATACGGATGTGAATAAAGCGTGCGATGTCTTTTACGAGACCTTGAATGGGCAACTTCAATCTTACGTTCCACTAAAAATTCCACGTCGTCGGCGTTTTCCACCCTGGTTTGACGGACCAATCATTGACAACATTCGTAAAGAGGAAAAAGTTTATCCTAAACATCGACGTCAATCTACTGAATCAATTTAAAGAACTAACAACCATTATTGAATCTCAAATTGATGCATCTTATGAAAAATACCTGCGAAATGCTGAAACTTCTATTGTAACTGATGCCAAAGGCTTCTGGTCAATTATCAGAGAAAAAAAGGACAGTCTAGAATCCTCGGGTGTATGAGAGATGGCCCTGTCGTCTATGATGAACCTCAGAAAATTGTAGATGCTTCTGCCACTTATTTTGAAAGTATCTACAAACCTCAATCTAACTCAGACTACTCCCCTGATTGTGAAGAAGTTAGCAATGAAACAATCGTCATTCCACTTATTACTCCTGATCAAGTTATTCAAGCGTGCAGAAAACTAAAAAATAAACTCACTTCAGGTGTCGATCAAATTCCGAGTTTGTTTGCGAAAGATTGCCGTTTAGTTTCAGCAGAACCTCTATCTCATTTGTTCAGAATAAAATTGGAGAATTGCTCGTATCTGTCCGGTTCTAAAAAAAGGAGATCCCTCCATGTTAGATAACTATCGTCCTATATCTATACTGTGTTCATTTGCTAAAATCTTGGAAATTATAATCTATGATGCAATTTATACCCCAGCTAGGAGCTTGATATCGAAAAATCAGCACGGTTTCATGAGCAATCATCGCTGCCATCTCGTTTCTTCATAAATTGATTCATAACAACATAGATTGCCCATATCTCTTGCATGAAATCAATTGGTTTGTGCCTTGCCTAGAGTCCGGACATACTGTTACATTCCATATCAGTATCTCGCGTACCAACATTTTCCTTCAGAGCCCTATTAGTAATATGTGTCAAAACTTTAACCGTTTTTCTAGAATATGCGACATCAATTTCGACTCACTAAAACCTATTAGTTCCTTGATATTGAGTGAATTGTCATATAACTGACTTTTGTGTCTTTTGATACTCATATTATTCATATAAGGTTTGTAAGGTCAAAGTTTGGATATTCAGAGCCTGTGTTGTGAGTATACTGGGGTGGTGGCTGGAATCAGATGTCGCCCCTTTGTCTACCACCTTGTTCTGATTTGTCTGCATGGTCTCAGGAGCACGTTGTCGATATCATCCTAAATAAACTCGAAAAATTTCAGGAACGTGATTCGGGTTGGGCATTGAGTGAAATTCTTATGCTTGAAATTGCCATTATTAAATATGAAATGAGTGGGCATGGTTCAGCGTTCATACGACTGTCTGATGCTTGTTTTTCAGAGCAATTGTGAGTGCGTTGTACCCTGCCAAACAGAATGTTTTACGCTCATCATCATATCCTCATTATGACACGGTTTTGAATACAAATGGCTTGGAAATTCCCATGAAAGTAATGCCTGCACGATTATCTAAGCATAAATTGGATCGTCACGTCATTTTACTTTTAATTTAATTTGAAAGACATGTCCTGATTACTCAAATCACAATTTAGCAAACATGGCGGTGAAAAATATTTTTGCGATAGATGTTTGAATTATTTTTACAGTGAAGAAAGATTGAATGAACACACCATCTTGAGAGTGAATGTGAATGATAGCCGGATTTCCTTCCCGCAATTCGATCACATAGAATTTTGGAGTTAGGTATACGAACAAAAGTGCCCCTTTGTCTTAAACGCGGATTTCGAATCAGTTCTACAGAATTGCGAGAAGGAAATTTCAGACAAATGTAAAAAATATCAATCACATAAAGCTTTCAGTACAGGCTACTACTTGAAATGTTCATATGATTACACGCTATCCAGATTCAATAGCCATCGAGGTGAGGATTGCATTCAATGGTTTGCAGATGAAATGGTCCATATCGCCAAATTTGTCGAGTCCAAAATCAAAAATATTGAACCGATGATATGTCCTCCTAATATGGTCAATGCCAAGGTATGCCATATTTGCGAGAAACCCTTCACGAAAAAAGATATCATCGTAGGAGATAATTGCCATTTTTCGTGGTTGTTTAGGGGGTGGAGTCATCAAGCGTGCAATTTGTCATTCAAGAAGCTATTTGTTGTCCCCATCGTATACCACAATCTTTCGGGCTATGATAGCCATTTCATACTTAGAGGTGTCGCTAAAAGAGGGCGTGTAAGCATACTACCCATCAATAAGGAGAAATACATTTCATTTACCCAATTTGATAGTTAAACTAGTATTAAATTCCGGTTTATAGATTCTTTTCGATTCATGGGAGCCAGTCTCGACGAGTTGGTTTCAAAATTGAATATAAACAATTTGAAAATACTTGCTTTACTAGATGACGAGAAGTTTGCTCTTTCAACGAAAAAGGGTGTATTTCCATATGAATATGTAGATGATATACGAAACTCCCCGACACTGAGCTTCCACCTGAAAAAAAAATCTACAACAAGCTCAATGATACAGAAATTTCCGATGAAAAGTATGCTGATGCGCAAAACGTTTGGCGTCAATTCAATATTGAGAATTTAGGTCAATACGTATATGAAAACAGACATTCTTCGTTTTGCTGATGTTTTCGAGAATTTTCGTGAGATTGATTCGAAGATGTATGGGCTGAATCCTGCATGGTACTACACAATGCCAGGGTACACGTGGGATTGCATGTTGAAATATACCGGATGCAAATCACAGATTGAAGAGGACGTTGATATTGTAATTTTTGTGAAAAAAGGGTATGAGGGGTGGAATTTCAGTTGGCTGGAATTCAGAAGCAAACAACCGGTATAAGCCGACCATACGATCCCAGGAAACAGCCCAAATATCTTATGTATTATGAGGTTAATGATCTATTAGGCATTCCAGATCAGGTTATGTCTGGGGGGCGAATACCAGTTTTAACCAATCACACACTTATAAAAAAGAAAACAAAGGAAAGTTCCTGGGGGGCAGATACCGCCGTATTGGTTCATTTAGATTAATTTGACATTTTTGACAAGTATCTGGAATGCCTAATATGGATGGGCAATGTCAGAATGTCTGCCATATGAAGGTTTTCAATGGACAGATACGAACATTGATGTGACTCATATTCCCAAAGACAATCCTGAAGGTTACATTTTACGAGTTAATTCAGAGTACCTTGCACACCTTCATGATCTACATAAAGATTTTCTTCTTGGCCTCGAACATCCGGCACCACCAAACTCGAAATTAAAAGAATTTATGCCAACTCTTCACAATGAATCTGAATATAATATACATCATAGAAATTCAACACAGGCTCCTGAACGTGGACTGATATTAACGAAAATCTATAAAGTCCTGAAATTCAAACAGGCTGCATGGCTACGCCCTTATATCGAGTTGAATATTCGAAAATTTGCATGTTCAAATTTCACTACGATTTTATGCTTACCCACTTTCGGTGTGGACAAATGTGAGGTTATGTACTCTGATACTGATTCCTTTGTGTATGAATTGTCATGTGACGATGCATACTAAGGAATAATTGAAAAGTACATTGAGAAATTCGACACATGCAAGAGATAACATCTACAGAATACCACTCGTGAATAAAAAAGTGTAGTCGTACACTGTTGGCTATGAATTTGGAGCAATTGTGCATCAAAACCATTTGCGAGAATATATCCTCCACTTGTGAATTCATGACATTTTCATCCTTGCCTTTACAATTAACAAAAAAGTGATTCGAAATTTTTCCGAGTATAAATGGACTCAAATAAATGAATTTGAAACTCAATATGATTCGGACATGCTTGTTGATTTTGAAATTGTAACCTCAATTTCTGCAAATATAACTGCTACTTTTCGCAAAGCCTTGTTAGATTCTAACGATTTGAAGCCATACTCCAAGCATGATTCATATTGTGTTTGGGAAGAGTTTTATGAAAATGAACATTTCAATATCAGATTTTGGGAGAGTTGCTTATTTGATATAATGTTACGTATAATGCATAAGAAAAAAACATATTCTCAAATCAGTTGCTTCCATGAAATGTTCCATTCTCATGAGCTACATACTTTGTTCAAGGAAAAATCACGATGGTGTCAGAATTGCTTCACCCACGTTTTGTTCAGACTCGAAAATCGGAGCGATTGCCTTCATGATTTACATAGGAGAAAAATAACAAAATGTTGTTGAAAAACTTCAATAATTTCGTTTGGTTTCTTCAAGTACTTAATTTTCTGACAATATTTCAACTATTTTGACATGTATATCCAATAATTTTTTTTATTATATATTCACTCATGTATATTTTCATATATTCATGTATCTTTATATATATATATATATTCATGTATCTCTATATATATTCCTGTGTTTTTCTGCATACTCATGTATTGCTTTGAATATTTTTTGATTGTTGAAAAAACAACGAATCATTTCATGTTTTTTATTACAATCATGTATTACATAAGTTATATACGAATTTTTACCTAAGATAAAATAAATATTCACGCAAGCCATTAGCATACAAACTATCCAATGATGAGGCTTGACAGAAACCTGTTATAATTTCCTCTGAATTTGAATTGGTTTTATTCTCACGCGACTAAGATTGAATAATGTCAAAACACCTCGATAATAATCATAAAAATTCAATCCAGCATGGCTACACGGTCTGACAGCACCCCCAAGTGAGTATCGAGCACGTCGTTGACATCCCGCTGAGACAGCTCCATATTCGTTACATCTTTGGTAATTGAAACTTGCTTTGTACCACTCTCAATGTACTGCGTGACGTGAATATAGTCTCCGCACTTTATTGATATCGGATCATACTCGTCCACATAACCATCGATATCTGAATCGAAGAAGTTTTCCTTCAACGTTTGCAGAATACCAATCAGAGTTTTCCACTCGAATGAGGTGAAATTGATGGAACACACAGGGAATTGTTGCTTGAGTATTATGCACGAGCTTAAATCTCTGGATGGACTAAGGCATCGAATTTCAAATGAATCCATGGGAAAGACCATCAACAGCAATTTTCCTTCGTTGCCCTCCTCAATAATTACACACTGTAGTGTAGGGATTCACACCCGTCGATCGGTACTTTTATCGCAAGAAACCTCAAAAAACTGTTGTTTACCTCTTATTAAGCCTGGCCCTGATATCTCACTTCGTTTTTCGTACCTGTCGGAATCGGTAGTGAATGTTATTAATTTTTTCCATCCAAAATGCTCGAAAATGAGATAATAAAAAAGCTCAACAGACTGAGGCAAAAACTAACGGAATCTGATTCGAGTGATTCTGAGATTCGTAAGTAAGCTCTTTTGATGAACTTATTTTAATTAGTCATAGAACAAGTGTTTTCGAGATTTTCCTACAAATAACCAGGACAGAGTAGGAAAGTAAAGCTGAACAATTTCTGTATAATGGGCGAATCATCTAGTATATGAGTTGAGAAGTGATGTTGAACAATTTCAGCATGAAAATTGACATAGACACATATAACCTGTGTTATGTAGAAAATGTTGGGCAGTCTCAACATGTTACCAATAATCGAAAAAATTGTAGCCAGTGTTACACACGATATTCTGGAAAGGGCAATGTTGAACAGCTTCAACTTTGAAGTTGATATCTTTTTCAGAGGACGAAGATGGAGAAAATGAGCAGGGGGAGGAGATCGAGAGGGAAGAGGAAGACGACGAGACATCATCTGGGGTTATTGGAGTTGTAGAGCAAAAAAATGACACCCGAGAGTATATTGCCTCATTGGGCGTAGACCCATCTGCGCACGTGAACAAACCTGAGGACGTTCACGAGAGTGTTGCTGTGAGATGGTCCGTTTTCAAAAAAAGGCCTCCCCAAGGATATAAAAAACGAAATAATTCAAAAACACCTTATTCCTGAGAATTGTAATGGATTTTCAGCCCCTAAACTTAAATTAGAGGTGAATGCCTGCTTTGACGAAAAGGCTCTAAGACAGGACAATTTCTTGAGTAATATACAGGATCAAATCGGGCACAGCTTAGCAGCCATTGCCAAAGAACTCAATGAAATTTCAACAACTAAAGGTGAGGATTCGAAGAATACATTATCTAACCTAGCTGAGGCCTCTCAACTCCTTTGCAATGTCCACTATGCTGTTTCATCTCATCGCAAATTCAATATTTCCCCTTTTCTGAATTATAACAGTGAGAAAATGGTAGAAAAATCTGAAAGAGATGAATTATTATTGGGTAAAACATTTTTTCAAGACATAAAAACAAACCAGAGTATTCTCAAGGCAAAACAAGAAATAAAAGCTCTATCAACTTTCAAGTGCCCCATCAAAGGCCCAAGACCGTAACCAACCTCCAGTAAGGTGATAGGATCTTTAAACTCCCGGCGCCCCCCACCGACCTCGAGGAAAAAAAGTGACAACAATGCACTACAGGCCACAGTACGGGGAAGAACGCAATGCACGCTACTCTCGAACACGAAATATTCCCAGAAGCACTTCCAGGCAATAAATAAGGTGGGAAAATATGCAGGGAAACTTAAACCATCTCGACCAATGGAAATGTTCAAAATGGACCCAGTCGTGTTGAATTGGATAGAGGGAATTGAGATTCCATTTCATTCACTTCCATATCAAAATAACTTTCCTGTTGTGGATATTTCCCAATCACAATCTTATACTTATAAGAAAATCGTTAATAACCTCCTAGTAGTTGGAGCCATTGAGGAATGTGATTACGAGACAGATGAATTTTTCTCATCGTATTTTTTGAGAAAAAAGCCAAACGGAGATTTCAGATTCATTTTGAATCTCAAAGAGTTGAATTAGTTCATAACACCTCTGCACTTCAAGTTAGAAGATTACAAAACAGTAATACGTCTGATTACTCCAAATTGTTTTCTCAGTAGCATTGACTGGAAAGACGCATACGTTCAGAAAATTTTTGAAATTCCGTTTTGACAAGAAAAATAACAAATTTACGCGTTTGCCATTCGGACTGGATATTGCTCCGTATTTATTCTCAAAACTGATGAAGAGTTATGAAAAAAATTAAACAAATGGGTATAATATCGGTGATATATCTAGATGATATATTAATAATGGGGGACACAAAAGAAAAATGCTAACACTCAGTAAATGTGACGTAGGAGTTATTAGTTGATCTAGGCTTCTTAATTGATTTCGAAAGAAGCTCATTATCTCCCTGTCAAAAAATTACTTCCTTGAATTTTCGATATGATACAAAAACCATGACCATGTGCCTCCCACAGGACAAGGGAATAAGAGGATGTAATTAAAAGAAATAAAATTTAAAAAAATTATCTAGTGTGATTGGTAATTCGATAGCAGCTTGATCAGTTGTCAATTATGGTTGGGTGCATACAAAAAATGTTTGAAGAGCAAAATACGAAGCACTCAAGAAATATAAAAATTATAATACAAAAATTAATTTTCTGATTACCTCGAAAAAAATTATTTATGGTGGCTGAAAAATATTGAACATTCACAAAAAAATATGAGGCAAAATAAATTTACGTTATAACTTTATACAGATTCGTCGGAAACATGTTGGGGGGCAATATGCGAGGGTGTAAAACACATGGATTTTGGAAAACCGAAGAAAGTAACAAACATATTTTAATTATTTAGAGCTGTTAGCCGCTTTAATGGTTTGAAATCGTTCACGAAAACAAAAACTAATTGTCGGGTACTTATCAGAATCGATAATGAAACTGCCATTTCTTGCATTAACAGAAAGGGGAGTGTGAAATATTCTGGATTGGGAAACATTAGTAAGAAAATATGGCTATGGTGCGAAGAGAACAATATTGACTTATTCGCATCTTATATTTCAACAAAAGAAAATGAAGATACAGATAAAGAATCAAGATCCACTCGACAAGAGACAGAATATGAACTGAACGAACAAATCTTCAAGACAGTCATTAAAAAGAGGATGGAACAACCGACTATTTATCTAGTTGCTTCCCAACAAAATCAAAAAATGCGATAAAGATGTCTCTTGGCGGCAGGACCCCGATTCTTTCTTTCGTAGATGCCTTTACTCTAGACTGTAGCTCAGAATATTTCTAGAGCTTCTCCGCCTTTTTGTCTAATCATGGCAGTTTTCCCTGATATATGTAGTATGTGAGGATTTTCTTAGATTTTAATGATATTTTAATTGTTTTGTTTATAATTATTGTTTGGGAGACTTTTATATTGGATTTAAGATTATAAGTAGTTATGTATTATCCCAAAGTTTTTTGGATTGAGGTTTTGCTTGATTTCAAGGTGTTAAATGAGACCTTTACGAAAAAGGTCAATGAAAGTTATGCACAGTGGGCGGCGGCGGCCGTATTTCTGTATGTGATGATGATTCCTAGAGACGCTTTTTGAAAAAAAATACATAGCTGTTGGTGCGCAGTTGGTGTCATACTTTTCATTTTCACACCAACTGGATTCCCCAATTCGATCCCACCTAAAAAATCGACTATTTTCGAGAAAATCATGATGCGCATTCATTATTCTTTGTTTATTTCAATAAGCCATTCGCCTTACCCCTATTTGACACTTCTTTCTCACATATTTCTAAATGAAACTTCAAAGACCCCATTTCCTTTTATCCCACGAAGAAATCTATAAAATGTCAAGTACATATACTGTACTGCTCTCATATCAAATGATAGAAGACCATGTTGAAAGAACCTAAGAATAAAAAAGATATAAATCCATAGATGTTAAATTTCATCTGATTTTGAAAAATTCCATGTACAAATATTCAAGTCAAATATAGTAACCTCCAAGCACGGTTGTGCTCATCTTCTGTTTGAACTTAAATATCTTCATAAAATATCTTCATAATTATGTTTTTTTTGTTGGTTACATGGAAGAACGGCCCTATGTCGAATGTCGCCAACGTATCTGCATTTGATGTACTGAAATATTTCTGAACTCAATAAAGACGCTATTATTATTATTATAACTTCACACTCCTCACTATGGTCTTCAGAATATAGACTCGAATACCAGCAATGGCTCTGATCAGGTGAAACTTCGCGATGTTCCCCGTTGTCTTCCTCATGCAACATCAACAAGTCACCCTTGACAAATATCCATTTTACATGCCCTACAGAGCTGATGCGGTATATTGTGGTGTTCCGATGTTTCGTGAAAATCGACATTGTTGTAGAATCAACCGGTGACCAACATGCCATATGCAATTAGACACTGGTGGCACAGTACCTTGTTGCCTTCAATGATTTTCACTATACCAATCGACATTGTTGAACAATATATATTCCTACTTCTGTCTATTACTCTGTTTATATATTTCGCAACACACCTGTATCCAACATCATCGCGATCAGTAGGACCATCAATGGCAACTTTCATCTTCACTTTCACTATCACCGCAACCGCTGTCAAGTGCATCTGCTGCTGGAAGCCCCTCATTGCCTGCTTCTGCAACATCTTCGACTGCTCCTTTATCTCTTACTACAGCAATTGGTTCACCATCTTAAAGAACGCCTTCAAAGAGTTTTATGTCAATATCGGCTAAACTCCTCAACACACTCATTATTCTGTTGGAAATGCCATGATTTAGAATACTATAAGATATCGTAACAGTTATTGTAGTTGATGGTGTAGTGAAAACTGATGCAGAGGCGTATTTCCTCCTCTTCTTATATATCCATTCAGAACGTTTATTCGGGTGCGGAATTGAAGGTCAATTCGATTTAAAAGCCATGCCGATTTCAAGGACATTCTCAATCTGGAGGTCACTCGTGGTGGGGATAACCTCCTACTTTCGCGGGATATGAAGATCATTCCAGTTTTCAAGATCACTCTCCATGTGAAGGTCACTGGTGGTGGGTATAACTGAACTCCAAGGCCATCGAGGAACAATAGAGTGGAAGGAAAATGGTTTAATATTGAGGAGAAATGGTAAACATCCCAGTATTCAAAATTATTTTGAAAGCAGACGTCTCCGATATTCAATATTTCAGTGCTAAAAGAACGGGATTACAGACCAATAATTGCAGTTTATCCTTCAGTGATCCACAAGTGTTTGACCTGTCCTAATTGCGAGGTCGCATGGTCGTCAGATTAAGAATGGGATTACAGACCAATAATTGCAGTTTATCCCTTAGTGATCCACAAGTGTTTGACCTGTCCTAATTGCGAGGTCGCATGGTCGTCAGATTGATCAACACAGGCACAATATTGTGTATGGAATGCAGAGAGATGAATCCTCCGAGAGTTCAAAAAAAATACTAAGGTGGAATTTGGCACAAATTGGAGAAAATGCCGACTATGTAGTGAAAGTATCAGTTAAACAAACTTTGGCATATATAGAAGTGAATGTACGGCGTACAGCATGGAAGAATATTTGCAATACCAGAGATGAACGAATTGTGATACTTCCACAACAGACTGCTGGAGAAATTTGTGCAAGGCATGCCGGAGTGGTCTGATGCTGTGTGAACGATTCGGTTTCTTCAAGGACAGTGTTGATCATATCCTGAAATGTTGGTATTTGAACGAAGAGCAGAGGACCGAGCGAGAAGAGTTAAGGGAAACTAATGTGGTTCAACAGAGACTCTACGTTTATGAACAAGTGGATTATCGATGATAGGATGTAAAATGATATAAATGAAAAGTTTTCCACTAACTGGATTATATTTTTATTCCTCATAATTTAACAATAGTACATCAATGAACATCTATAAAGAATCTACAAAATATAAGTCAATGATACATTTCAAGGTGATTGAATATGAATATGTTAGTTATACTATTGGATTTTTGTCAATCAATGAGTTTTTTTCCTCTGGGAATCCAAGCCACTCCACAAGAATTTTTCCGCGTTTCCTCTTTAGAATTTTTTCAACCAAATAAATATCGGCCTGCTTCGTTTAATACAGTTCCATTTTATAAAAACAACCTTTTATCGGCTTTCCATCCATGTCTTCAAACCCATAAGTTACTGGCTTGGTGCTATTCACTTCGATGATTTTGAAAAGTTCAATGGTAAAATTTGCTAAATAACATTTATCGAAAATGCTTTTGTATTTGCTGATTCGAACCACATCACCTATTCTGAATTCAATCTTTCTGATCTTGTTTTTTAGCATTTTTATACATATTCAATTTCATGGATGATGTTACATCAGCGGGCCTCATTCCGGTACTACTATGTATTTTGTTGTATTGCTCTGTTAAATCTGAGATGATTTTCAGTCATTTATGATGTCTTTGGACTGAAAGCTATTCGAGCAAGCCTTCAAAGTTCTCATAACTCGCTCCACAATGGCAGCTTTTTTAGTACCGAAAGCTGAATGAGAATTCATATTTTATGTGTTCATCAACGATGAAAAACTGTGTATTGGAGAATTCAGGGCTTCAATCGGATTGCACGTTTTTTGGTGTGTTTTGCCTCCTTCAACACACTCTCCATAGCCGCGGTGACGATTTTTCCAGTTTCACTTTCCAGCGGTCTGATCCATACGAATTTTGAATGACGGTTTATTACAACAACGGCATACCTATAACCTCTATTTCTTTGCGTATGGTTGCAATTCTTTCAGATCCATTTGCTACGAATCCGCAAATCCTTTCATTATTGATTTCCTCCGGGGAGTGTCGAGCAGATCCATGTAACTCTTCAACAACTTGCCTTTCAGCTGCACTCATTTTAACTTTCTATAACACGTGTTGGTACAGCTAGCTGTCCAGTTCTTCAGTGTTTAGGTGGTGGTTCAGCTGTAGAATGCTCCACTTTAGCGATTCGCCCTTCTAAAATACTAAGGTACTAATCGACTGCTCCAGACTGCTTCGTTCAGTTCGAGTATCAGACTTCTTGCCGATAACGAATCTGAGCTCTGTGATTTTGAAATCAAAATATGGCCTTGCATCACAGATTACTGATATCGATTCCTGTAGGGCTGCCAGAGTTTCTTTGATGTGATCGTCAATGTTGCCCTCAGTGACACAATCTTTGATGTCGGAAGGTTCACCAATATTTCACAGGCGTCTGTTCTGAATATTATAATACCCTTCTGGTGTAAGAACGAATCCTCTGGTTTTCCAATAACCGTTTTCACACTACCGCGTCTACGACCAAATATATCAAATGTGATATCCATTGTTAGAATATCAATGATTGAATGATCGAATTCCACAAATTGAATAGTAATATATCCACGTGGTTAGTAGATGATGCCCTCTTCACGCAATTCTTCGATTATGGCTATTATTTCATTATCATGTCCTGTATGATCATCCATTTTTGAACTCCAATGAAGTCGATCGATTAATTCCTCTAATCTATATCAGTAGATATAACTTCGAAGCTCATTTTCCTCATATACTTTCTGGGAAGGAATTTTCATTAGTCGTAGTTCAGTCCAGCTCCACGATTGGTTTATATGTTCTGGTCAGTGCTGCTGATTGCCAATGCGGCTGTTCTTGATGTAATTGATTTTTTTTCGAACCGATTCTGTAACCCCATAATCAACCTTCTCTTCAGATCAATAACATCATTGCTTTTTGGAGACATGACGTTAGTGCTCTGATGTGTCCTTGATAATGTTCAACTTCTGACTGAGCCAAATACTTCATAAACATTAGAGATATATGCCATTGTCCAATCCCTTTCGATAGCGATCTCCTTGTAGTTCTCTATCTTTATCGATAACTAGAAATCAGAGCGTACGCCAACAACAAATTCTCGGCCTCCGACAGTTTTGCTTCAGCCTCTTGGTTATTTTCCAACGCCTGATCTTGTCGATGTACAAAATCCTCAAAAACATTTTCGATCATGCCAAACTGTTATTGAGTATTTTGCAACCAAACGCCGTCACCGCCATCGCTTCCATATTAGGGAACAGCCGACGGCTGTAAACCTTCACCAGAAGGAAGAAAAATAACCTCCAAATTGGGAGACGGTGCATTGACTGAATCGTTCGATGTTATCCTTTCCAGATGTACATTCAACCATGATGGGCCTGCTACAACAGTTTCGCCTTCGTTGCTAATATCCTCGCATATGGTCCCGTGTGGTGAAGGTTTCGACTCTAGGCAGACGATAATTTGGGACACATTGATACCTGCAAGAGAAGAGTTTCGAAAATCCAATTTTTCCAAATCACCCATTGAAAAGTTTGCAATATGGTAATCTGGTACGTCATCGCCGAAAGGGTTATCCAATTAATTGTTTGCTCGGGTGCTGGTCCTTCAGCAAATTCAATTTCCACATCGCTTAAAATTCTAACTTCTGTTGAAGAACCTTCAACCGGCTCATTTTCCTTTTCATTCTGCGATGGGCTTAGTAATGTAAGTGTTGTAAGAATTGCAGGTACCAGATTATCATTATCATCCAGAGAATTCGAATGAATTTTACTCATCTTTTTTTAGACACGAGTTGTATGAGAACAACGGAACAGCACAGCAAAGAACTTTAAGGAACGGATGAAGGGATACAATGAAGCATCACGATAGCCCCCTTTCTCGAGCAGACCGCACAACCCCTACCTCAACGCCAGACAGAGTCTGCGCACGAGTGACATATTCCTCAGTGCCGCCTACCTACACATCGTTTTAAAAAATGTTGAGGAATTCAACCCAATGTGTTCAGATTACTACCTGCTGACCGGCAAGCTGAGGAATGTGGCCTGAAACTGCATTCCATTTGGGTTAGAAATGTGTTATTGTGGAAAAGGGCAATCTAAGGAATGTGTGTTGGTACAGCTTCTTCGAAACATCGGCAATACTACCGTGCGGTAGTGGAGCTCACTGGAGTAAGATGTTTGAACATGGTTAATGCATATTCGGTGATCAGAACTCGAAATGTATATAATTTTGGACTTATAAGGCTGTGGTTGAATGGAGTGTATGTAATTGGCCCAGATTTAATGAATGTGTCTGTTTGTTTCGAGAGGCAGCGGCGAAATAAATAGATAGTCTACACCATTGTGAAAATTATATAATTGGGCAAATTTCATGATTTGACACCCCAATACATTATTTTCGGGATCTGGTTGGTAGAATTCGATGTCAGAGTGCCCCCATAATAAAGTTTGACTGTTTTTTGGTATGATGAACCGCTTGCGGTCATAATGAGATGTGAGCAATTATATTTTCCATTTCGGTGAACATATTATGACTATCGCTTCTGAAACTATTCATTCTACTTAGTATGAATCCATCTCCCTCAAGGATGTTTTTGTAATCACTTTTAGAAAGGCATTTGTCGATGACAGACTTTGCGACACCCTTCACTTTCTTCAATTCATTATTGACTGATTGCACGAATTATGCTTTGGCCTCAGTACCATAAAAACTTATGATCGAGTCATCTGAGAACTCCTCTTTCATATTACCTAATATAGATTTGGTCACGGGAATTCCTAATTCAGTCCCGAGCGTGTAATTAGAGGTGTCGAACCTTTCTATGTTCCTGGTCATTGAATCATAGATGTTTTCGTTAGCTATTTTCAATACAAACGAATCTGTATCCATGTAGAGCAATGAAGCGTCATTTCAGTTATTTTCTTCATGCAATTATGAAAAAATTCATACATCACAGTTTTGGGTGAATTTAATATACTGAATTCTAAATTAATCGTCAAATTGCGGCTCTGTGGATATAGAGCACGTTTTGAAATTTGGGTTAGATATCAAGTTGTTAGCTCTCGCTGATATTTTAATTGTTTCCCAGTGAGTTACCAATTTGATATCTCTCCTATTTTTCACGTTTTCCCATTGTTTTTCCATACACTGCATTGTTCATGCCTTTGTAAAATTGCTTTTCAAATTTATTCCTAGCCTTATTGCGCATCTCAGCATCGAGATCAATATAGGCTTTGAGCCATCGCGATTGTCGAAATTACGGAACTCTGAATTATTGTGAGAATCAGACCGTTTTCTACTGCTGGTTTTAGTGTTCGATAATGAACGATGTAATGATATTTGTCTGATAAGTTTGGCGTCAACTTGCGTATGTTGGATTTTGAGCCGGGCAGTACTATGTTTTCAACTAAAAATGGTAAATCTGAATGGATATCCTGTAACTCTTACGGGTAATGAATGTCCACTTCAAGAACATACCCATGAGAGGTATCAGAAGATATACTCATCACATCCTAATTGAGTATTTCTTCGGGGGTCAGCCAAGTGAACTCGCCTGTAGGAAGAGGTTGAGAGATGCTGTGACCATACAAATTGGAAGCATCTTAATACGATATATATGAAACATCTTTTCCATTATCGTAATTTGGCAGATATTTGTTACTAGCAACGTTCTTCCTATCGCTGCATTGACTTATTCCGCCACGAATACCTTTCTTGAAAAAATGTATATCAATATCAATCAAAAGTTCCAATTCAATTTTTGTGTCTCATCATCACATCCCAGGACAGACTCGGGGTGGTATAACATCTGACTTCAAGTACGAATCCGAATATTCTCCCAAAGTACGACAATCGAAAAGCTCCCGAACTCGTTTTGCTCTATTATAACATTCGTCTGAAATTTGTTCTTCATTCGAATCATCATAAATTCTTCTTTCGGTGGTGAATGTGTGATATCTTATATCTCCAAACAGTTCACGAAACTGTATGAGAAAACCCCTTTCTGCTTCATAAACTGGAATTTCTCATTATCTGGAAAGACCTTTTTCGTTTCTATCAATTGGCTCTCTGTTAAATTTGCAATGAGTGCCTGAAGTGACCCTGACAAAAATTTGTAGCTGTCAATGAATCTCAGTTCAATGGAATTATTCTTCAATTCACCGTCTACACCCCTGTAGCTATAGGTGAAAAGATGCTCAATAAATGAAATGTATTTTTCTTTAGTTTGTGGAATAACGTCTACTCGATCGCCTTCATCAAATAATTCTTTGGTGAATAGATGGCAATCATATCCGTTCATATTATGGCGAATAATTGGTATAAAGTTCGGGATTTTGTAATTCAAATTACATATAGAATGAGCCGCTCCAATTCTTTGTTCCCAGTCAGGTGACAATGATCTCTCACTTTCACATCACCGTCTTTGAATGTCTTATCGCATATACCACAGGTCTTCGCATCAGGAAGTTCTTTTTCAGAAAGCTGAAGCAAGATTTCAGTACTCTCATAATCCATTCGATGATCATTACGACTCACATGTTCCGATAGGGCACATGAATTGATGTTTCTTCTACATTCTGTGTGAAATTATGCGACACAGAGAATAATCTTTCGAAAGGAATTCTTCTAGAAATGGTTCATATTCATAAAGAACAACATTCTATGAATAAACGAACTGACTTGAATAACGTCAGTCAGATATACAGGGTGTCCCTGGACTTCCTCTTTTCCTTTCGGGAATGTATAGATGGGGTGAAAATATCACCAGTACTTCATATAACTTTTTTTCCTAAAATCCTTCGTTACCAAGTTACGGGCCCTCGAAGTTACAAAATGAAAAATGTTTTTCTTTGATAACTTTCCAAGTGAATATTCAAAATCATCCAAATTTTGGTAATTGACTGAACAAATGAATTCCTTCGATGAGCTTTTATGCAGGAGTCAGTTGTTTTGCTACGAAGTCAGGAACGGACTACCCCCGATGGTCCACACCACAAAACTTTGAAATGACAGATATTTTTCAACAAAATAAGGTTACTTGGACAATTTTATGAATAAAAGTACTCGTGTGGAAAGTCGATCGGAGCAACGAGTCTTGATAAAAATGTAGTTTTACTCGACGACATCAAACCCGCTCGTCCACCATTATTTGAAATGAATAATTATCAAAGCAGAAATAATAATGATAACGTTAATTCAACAACATTTATCCTGAGATGTCTACCATTATTCGAAAATATTAGTTTTTAAGGAAAATGGAAATGATAGGTAAAATGTTCATAACGAATTTTTATAATGCAAACGCGTTTAACTAACGAAACTCAAGAGCCTCAAGAGCAAACAGAAATGAAAAATCCGCTACAGAAACTGCTCGATATGACCACCTTCTCTCTCTATACATTTTCTTAGTCTGCGAAGACACTCTCTCTGTACTTGAAATAGCATTCCAGGGTCGTTTCGTATGGCTTCACAATGTAATGTTATTCTATTCAACAATGCATCTCTTGTGTGAATAGGTGTAGCGTAAACAAGGCTTTTTAGATGCCCCCACAGAAAGAAATCCAATGGATTGAAAATGAATGATTTATTAGTAGGATTATCCTAATATACAAACATAATATATCTATACATACTCTTCCATGTTATGCCGATTAAATAGCAAGGTTGTAGCAAATTATAATAAATACATGTACACAGAAAAAACACATATACAGAGTGACTTACTATCTATTGATACTTTTCATATAATCAGTCAAATCTTTTTTGAACTGAAACAGGTTTTTATTATCCTTCACATTTTGGGGAAGTTTATTATATTCAATGAGGCCTTTATACAATAAGATTTTCATAGAGTTTGAAAGACTACATCGTGGCAGGTGGAAATTGTCAATTTGTCTAGTATTGTAATTATGAGTGGAATTTCTATAAATGATAAACTCTTCGAAATAAGAAGGTAACATATGATTGGTAATCTTAAAAATGAATATCATTGCTGATCTATAATACCTTTCACAAATAGACAACCACTGTAATGCACTGAGCATAAAGCTTATACTTGTATAACGATTGCATCCCAAAACCACCCTCATACCTCTGTTCTGCAATTTTTGCAGCGACATAATTTTATTTTTGTCAAAACTGTATAACAGCGTACTGCAATAATCAAAATGGGGCTGTATTATTGTATTATAGACGATTATTTTCGCATTTGTGAAAAGGTGCCTCGAAATCCTAGTGAAGAAATATAGCTTTTTTGATATCTTTTTATTCATATAATTGAAGTGTGCACCAAAAGACATACTACTGTCCAACATAAAACCCAAATATTTGAACTCTTTCACAAATTCAATTCTTTGACCATCAACATACAGAAAAAGATTATTAATATTTATTTGTTTATATTTGTATGAGGTTGTGAGAATCATAGCTTTCGTTTTTGAAATATTTAATTTCATTTTATTAGCCGAAAAATAATTTTCAATTTGAATCAGAGATGAGTTCATCTTATCTATAGCTACTTTCAGGTCTTTATGTGCTATAGATAGTAACGTGTCATCAGCAAATAAGTTGATAAAGTCACTAGTATGGTATGTGTTTATGTCATTTATGTAAATCAAGAATAACAAGGGCCCTAGAACACTTCCCTGAGGCACTCCGAAATTTGTGCTGACTGGATTGGATAATTCATTTTCAATCTTTGTGACTTGTTGTCGATCATTTAAATAATCTTCGAACCAATTTAGCACAACCCCTTTAATCCCAATTGACTGTAATTTTTTTAAAAGGAGATTCCTGTCAATTGTTTCGAATGCTCTTCGTAAATCAAGAAAAATCGCAACAACGTATTCTCCCTTATCAATTGAGTGCACCCACTTGGTAACAGTCAGCTGCAAAGCATATTCACAAGAGAAATTCTCTCGAAATCCAGATTGATTTGTTATCAGGATATTGTTCTTGTTGATATATTTCAATAACTGATCATATACTACCACTTCCAACAATTTCTCCATTCCCGGTAGTGTATTAATGGGACGATATTCGCTGGATTTAATTGTGTTTGGGATTTTTGGTATTGGAACAATAGTACTGACTTTTAGTGCATTTGGAAATTGTCCGTATTGTAGAGAAATATTTATAAAATGCAAAAGAACATGTCCAATGACACCAAAAGTATATTTTATGAATTTTATATCAACAATTTCAGCCCCAGATTTGTTTTCCAAGTTGTTAATTATTTTAGCAAGATCTGCCATCGTAAGCTGTTGAAATTCAGAAAAAGTTGACACTGCCACATCTTCCGCATGCCAGACTGTATTAGCATTAATAGAGTCAACTATGGATTCGATACTGGTTTTGAAATAAATATTAAAATTTTCAGCAATTTCACGAGCTTCGGTGTAAATTTTTACTTGACCGTTAATTTCAAACTGGATGCCGTTACTGAAACTAGTATTAGTCGTTGTATTGATCAGTGATTTAATGCTTTTCCACATGCCCCGTGGATTTCTCGCGTTCAAGTCAATTTTATTATAATAGTACTCCTGTTTTTTTGTTTTGAGTAAATTAACTACATCATTCCTTAGTTTTTTGTAACATTGCCAATCATTTTCATTTTTGCTATTCTTGAAAGTCTTATATGCATCATCTCTTGCTTTAGCACAGTTATGTACATCCTGGTCATACCATGGTAAACTATTTTTATGACATCGGCATGTTTGGAAAGGAGCTATAATATTAACAGTATTTTCTGTTTGGACCATAAAGTCATTAAAAAATCGATTGACATCAATACAGTCCAGTAAATAATTGTTGTTTATTAATTCTTTGGATATTGTATCCATATTTGTTCTGCCCAAATTTCGGTAAGAAGTCGAAGTTTTAGAGTTATTCTTTATTTTATTAGGCAAATTGACTGAGATTAAGGAATGATCAGTTAACTTAGGAACATGGTGTACAATGGTTTGAATTTCGAAATTACTGAGAACAAAATCAATTAAACTAGTACTAGTACTTGTAATTCTGGTACATTCATTGACGTGCTGACAAATTCCATAACTGTTTATTATATCTCGAAAACGAGTCGAATATGTGTCATTTTTGAGCCAATTTATGTTAAAATCTCCTGCTAAAATGAATTTTTTGTTAGATGTACATAAATCATCACAGATGTTTTCAAAATCATCAAGAAATATCGAGTGACTTGCACTAGGTGAATGGTACAAAACACCGACTATCATGTTTGTTTGATTATACTTAATTTTTATTACTATACACCAGTAATTTTTGTTGAGAATATATTGTTTATGGATCGAATAATGTAAACTACAGTTAACATAAATCAAAACACCTCCTGTGTGCCTTGACAATGAGTCACATCTTCTGATGGATGTTGCGTGATGTGACAACTGTCACAGGTGACAGTTTTATCACCCAGATCTTGCTCACACGATGCACAAATGTCGGCCATTCTATTATTGATCAAATATGATGTTCAACCCTCGGACTATAGAACTATTATCTGTTCTCAGTTTTTCCACTTACTGATATGATTTGCCTTCAAACTGTTTTTTTATAGTGTTTGTGCGAGTGTAAAATCACTAAAATGTAGTTACAAACACTGATTTGACATGAAAAACTGAAAATTCATTCAATAGGTTCTGCTCACAAGTCACAGTTTTCCAACCCACCAAAAAATCAATATTTTCATACGATTCTTATTCTGGTTATTTTCGATTAAACGGAGCTGACCTGTTTCACGTTCACAATCACCATGTGATAAATTTAAATGGATTTAAATCCGGAGACCGCGATGGCCATGAATATGGCCCACCTCTACCAATCCATACTTTTCATATAATCAGTCAAATCTTTTTTGAACTGAAACAGGTTTTTATTATCCTTCACATTTTGGGGAAGTTTATTATATTCAATGAGGCCTTTATACAATAAGATTTTCATAGAGTTTGAAAGACTACATCGTGGCAGGTGGAAATTGTCAATTTGTCTAGTATTGTAATTATGAGTGGAATTTCTATAAATGATAAACTCTTCGAAATAAGAAGGTAACATATGATTGGTAATCTTAAAAATGAATATCATTGCTGATCTATAATACCTTTCACAAATAGACAACCACTGTAATGCACTGAGCATAAAGCTTATACTTGTATAACGATTGCATCCCAAAACCACCCTCATACCTCTGTTCTGCAATTTTTGCAGCGACATAATTTTATTTTTGTCAAAACTGTATAACAGCGTACTGCAATAATCAAAATGGGGCTGTATTATTGTATTATAGACGATTATTTTCGCATTTGTGGAAAGGTGCCTCGAAATCCTAGTGAAGAAATATAGCTTTTTTGATATCTTTTTATTCATATAATTGAAGTGTGCACCAAAAGACATACTACTGTCCAACATAAAACCCAAATATTTGAACTCTTTCACAAATTCAATTCTTTGACCATCAACATACAGAAAAAGATTATTAATATTTATTTGTTTATATTTGTATGAGGTTGTGAGAATCATAGCTTTCGTTTTTGAAATATTTAATTTCATTTTATTAGCCGAAAAATAATTTTCAATTTGAATCAGAGATGAGTTCATCTTATCTATAGCTACTTTCAGGTCTTTATGTGCTATAGATAGTAACGTGTCATCAGCAAATAAGTTGATAAAGTCACTAGTATGGTATGTGTTTATGTCATTTATGTAAATCAAGAATAACAAGGGCCCTAGAACACTTCCCTGAGGCACTCCGAAATTTGTGCTGACTGGATTGGATAATTCATTTTCAATCTTTGTGACTTGTTGTCGATCATTTAAATAATCTTCGAACCAATTTAGCACAACCCCTTTAATCCCAATTGACTGTAATTTTTTTAAAAGGAGATTCCTGTCAATTGTTTCGAATGCTCTTCGTAAATCAAGAAAAATCGCAACAACGTATTCTCCCTTATCAATTGAGTGCACCCACTTGGTAACAGTCAGCTGCAAAGCATATTCACAAGAGAAATTCTCTCGAAATCCAGATTGATTTGTTATCAGGATATTGTTCTTGTTGATATATTTCAATAACTGATCATATACTACCACTTCCAACAATTTCTCCATTCCCGGTAGTGTATTAATGGGACGATATTCGCTGGATTTAATTGTGTTTGGGATTTTTGGTATTGGAACAATAGTACTGACTTTTAGTGCATTTGGAAATTGTCCGTATTGTAGAGAAATATTTATAAAATGCAAAAGAACATGTCCAATGACACCAAAAGTATATTTTATGAATTTTATATCAACAATTTCAGCCCCAGATTTGTTTTCCAAGTTGTTAATTATTTTAGCAAGATCTGCCATCGTAAGCTGTTGAAATTCAGAAAAAGTTGACACTGCCACATCTTCCGCATGCCAGACTGTATTAGCATTAATAGAGTCAACTATGGATTCGATACTGGTTTTGAAATAAATATTAAAATTTTCAGCAATTTCACGAGCTTCGGTGTAAATTTTTACTTGACCGTTAATTTCAAACTGGATGCCGTTACTGAAACTAGTATTAGTCGTTGTATTGATCAGTGATTTAATGCTTTTCCACATGCCCCGTGGATTTCTCGCGTTCAAGTCAATTTTATTATAATAGTACTCCTGTTTTTTTGTTTTGAGTAAATTAACTACATCATTCCTTAGTTTTTTGTAACATTGCCAATCATTTTCATTTTTGCTATTCTTGAAAGTCTTATATGCATCATCTCTTGCTTTAGCACAGTTATGTACATCCTGGTCATACCATGGTAAACTATTTTTATGACATCGGCATGTTTGGAAAGGAGCTATAATATTAACAGTATTTTCTGTTTGGACCATAAAGTCATTAAAAAATCGATTGACATCAATACAGTCCAGTAAATAATTGTTGTTTATTAATTCTTTGGATATTGTATCCATATTTGTTCTGCCCAAATTTCGGTAAGAAGTCGAAGTTTTAGAGTTATTCTTTATTTTATTAGGCAAATTGACTGAGATTAAGGAATGATCAGTTAACTTAGGAACATGGTGTACAATGGTTTGAATTTCGAAATTACTGAGAACAAAATCAATTAAACTAGTACTAGTACTTGTAATTCTGGTACATTCATTGACGTGCTGACAAATTCCATAACTGTTTATTATATCTCGAAAACGAGTCGAATATGTGTCATTTTTGAGCCAATTTATGTTAAAATCTCCTGCTAAAATGAATTTTTTGTTAGATGTACATAAATCATCACAGATGTTTTCAAAATCATCAAGAAATATCGAGTGACTTGCACTAGGTGAATGGTACAAAACACCGACTATCATGTTTGTTTGATTATACTTAATTTTTATTACTATACACCAGTAATTTTTGTTGAGAATATATTGTTTATGGATCGAATAATGTAAACTACAGTTAACATAAATCAAAACACCTCCTGTGTGCCTTGACAATGAGTCACATCTTCTGATGTTATAGTTCGGGAGCACAATCTCAGGATCTTGTATGTCTTCAGTAGTACGACTTTCGCTGAATAATAACATATCTGGCTTGTAGGGAAGGATTCTAGCGATTACTTCGTCTTTATGTGCGGTAAGACTCTCAATATTACCGTAGATAATATTTGTTTTCAATGGTATATTAGGATGCGCTGTTAGTTTTTTTCATTTTTTTTCATGTTAACAATAGTGGGTATATTGTTGATGTATCTAATAGTTTTTGAGTTGTCGCCTTTCGCAATTATTTCTTGAAGCTGTTTCTTGATACTCATATAATAATCTTGTTGTTTTTTTGTTTGGTCTTTGAAGATTTTGATGCCTTGTGGAGAAGCATTTTTATTCTTGAGCACCGAAGTTGCATCCTCTTTGCTCGATGTGATAACTTTGATTAAGCGATTTTTATCAGGGACAACTTTTCCGACTCTGAATATTTTTAAATTATTTATGTCGATATTTTGATTTCGGAGTAAATCCTGCACAGTCTTAATATCTTCATCTTTCCTGTTTAGAGGTGAAGCAGCTTGCGATTCCTTTATATTTGCTATCATGATGTTTGATTCTCTTCTTTGTCTCTCCATCAGCTCCACAATGATATTTTCCTGGGAACCAGTTTCTTTTATCATTGCTTTTTTCAGCTGGTCGATTTCGTTCTCCAGGACATTGAGTTCTGATTTCAGATCAGTATTATCAACTTTCAAGTCACTAACTTCTGACTTCAGAGTGGCGATTTCTGCTGTGAGAGCGGCAACTTCTACCTTGAAACTTCGAATTTCCCGTACGAGTAATGGAACACTCTTGAAGGATATGCGGCATTCTTGGCAAAAATAATGTAGAGTTCTTTTGATAAGAACCACTGCACGAAGTTCAGACGAACTCAAACCCGTACATACTTCTGATGGATGTTGCGTGATGTGACAACTGTCACAGGTGACAGTTTTATCACCCAGATCTTGCTCACACGATGCACAAATGTCGGCCATTCTATTATTGATCAAATATGATGTTCAACCCTCGGACTATAGAACTATTATCTGTTCTCAGTTTTTCCACTTACTGATATGATTTGCCTTCAAACTGTTTTTTTATAGTGTTTGTGCGAGTGTAAAATCACTAAAATGTAGTTACAAACACTGATTTGACATGAAAAACTGAAAATTCATTCAATAGGTTCTGCTCACAAGTCACAGTTTTCCAACCCACCAAAAAATCAATATTTTCATACGATTCTTATTCTGGTTATTTTCGATTAAACGGAGCTGACCTGTTTCACGTTCACAATCACCATGTGATAAATTTAAATGGATTTAAATCCGGAGACCGCGATGGCCATGAATATGGCCCACCTCTACCAATCCATCTATTGTGGAAAATAAGGTTCAGATGGTCACGCACAATCAAACTAAAATGAGGAGGACAATAATATCGAAATAAAACAACGTGCTCAAATTAATTATCAATTATTACATACCTGTCTCCCTCAAGCTGCGATCGACACGCTCGTATGTTTCTCTTGACGGTACCGTTCGATTGGGAAAATGCTCGGAATACAGACGACGAGCTTCTGCAGCATTACAAAATGCTCGTCCATAAAATACATGCATATCTGCATATTCATTGAATGTAAACTGTTATAGAATATTGACAATACAATGATAGTCATATGACAACGCACCACTCAACAAAACAAAATCGCATTCCAGTTTCTCATTTTTTATCAAAACTTTCTAAAAGGTTTTTTTGTCAACATCTGTGAAAGAAATTGAGCATAATTATTCCCTGGATATTTTTCACCTAATCATGTGCAGCCGTTTTTGTAGTTCATTCGTTTGCTTTTTATTAGTATAGGTAAATATTTTTTCCGATGTGCGTTTTTTCAGCTAAATTTAGATTCGTGTTAAAGAATTTCTCCCATAAAATTATAATTATCAGTGAAACTCCTCAACAGTTTAGCTGTGAAGAAGAATTTGAAACATTCAAATGTTGAGTTTCATGAGATTCAGATAACTGATCAACACGAAACGTGATTACTCCACACGTATACATACAAAATATGGAATGAATTCGATATGTCATAGTAGAGTAGCTTGTTAGTTCAAAAACACCACGAATCTACAGAACTTGATATTTCTTTTGAAAAAATATCTGCTTTCACAATTGTGAATTAAACTTCCATATAGGTACTGTACTTTTTGTTTACGACTTCATTTCAGCATACTTTGTATTATTCCTGTTATAAATAATGTTGAATTAACGTTATCATTATTATTTCTGCTTTGATAATTATTCATTTCAAATAATGGTGGACGAGCGGGTTTGATGTCGTCGAGTGAAACTACATTTTTATCAAGACTCGTTGCTCCGATCGACTTTCCACACGAGTACTTTTATTCATAAAATTGTCCAAGTAACCTTATTTTGTTGAAAAATATTGAAAAATATCTGTCATTTCAAAGTTTTGGGGTGTGGACCATCGGGGGTAGTCCGTTCCTGACTTTGTAGCAAAACAACTGACTCCTGTATCACTACTTTTATTCGGGTTTGAAGGCCGTCGTTTTTTGGAATTTCTTCCTGACGTTTCGCTGGCTCGAGTGGCTAGCTTCTTCAGAGGATCATTCATCTTGGAATTCACTCCGATGACTGGAGATTGTTTCTTCGCAAGTTGTATTTATGCCGATTCAGGTAGTTTGCGGTGCTAATTATTCCATTCGGATTCGGGGAATTGTCATTAATATTGATTACCTTGTTTACCTCATGTGGGTTCGGAGAATAATCATCATTATTATCTGAAGAACTACCTGCAGTTATTATCGATTTTCTTAAAATGGGATTCCATATTCGGTTGAGGTTGACAGCTTCTTCTTTTCTGTTGAAATTATCCGTGTGTTTGTGGATTTCTATTGCCTCCCGTACCAGTCGGCTATGGTATCCCTGGTTGGGTGCAATCAGTTTTGCATTTTCAAACAGAATCCTGTGGTTTCCCTCACTAAGTGCGTGTTCCGCCACAGCCGACTTGTCAATTTGCCCTAGTCTGCAGTTTCTCTCATGTTCCTTCAGCCTAGTTCCCATGGATCTTTTGGTGGTACCGATGTATACCTTCCCACAGGTGCACGGTATGCGATAAACCCCTGCTGCTGACAGTGGATCTCTTTTGTCTTTAGCCGATCTGAGGCTCTGTTGAATCTTCTTTGTGGGTTTAAATACAGTTTTTATGTTGTATTTACTCAGGAGTTTTCCAATTCTGTCTGTGACCCTCGGGATGTATGGCAAATATGCATGTGCAACTATCTGAACGTCCTCCTTGTTTCGAACAGTGGAATTCTTCAGTTTCATGGCCCTGTTGATCTCGGGTACACTGTATCCATTCGACCTCAAGGTCACTTGAAGATGTTCCAGTTCTTTCCCCAGATGTTCTGGTTCGCATATTCTTCGAGCACGTTCCGTTAGAGTAGAAATGACTCCTCTCTTTTGGCTGGGATGGTGATTCGATAGCGCGTGCAGGTACCTATCCGTGTGTGTGGGTTTTCGGTACACTTTGTGGGTTAGTCTAGCCCCACATCGTTCGATCAGAACATCCAGGAATGCTATTCGTTGGTCCTGTTCAGTCTCCATGGTGAACTTAATATTGGGGTGTTGAGCGTTCAAGTGGTCGAGAAAGAGTTTTAGAGCGTCCCTACCATGTTTCCAGATGACGAATGTGTCATCCACGTAGCGTAGCCACAAGGTCGGCTTCAATTCGAAGGCGTCGATTGCTTTCTCCTCAAACCGTTCCATGAAGAAGTTGGCTACTACTGGGCTAAGTGGACTTCCCATTGCCACGCCATCCAATTGCTCATAGAAGTTTCCCCTCCATTGAAAGTAACTCCCCGTGAGACATGCTCGGAAAAGTCCAACGATATCATTAGGGAACAAGTAGGCTAACTCCTTCAGGGAGTCTTCCAGTGGGACGTTGGTAAACAAGGACACAACATCGAAGCTGACCATAATATCTGTCGGTTCCAAAGTTAAGCCTCTAATTTTACCCACGAAGTCTGTCGAATCCTTGACGTAGGAGAGAGGGGATAGACAATAATCAGCATCAACTTCAAGCAAAAAAGACTCCTTTTGATGACAACTGGCTGAAACGGGATTTGGTATACCGAAAGATAAAGGATTGGAATAGGTGATGAAAAAATTTGAGGCTCAAATTATTACTACAAAGAAAATATTGATATTCAAACATTTGTAATTTTTTAAAGTTTTTGTTTCAGAATGGACCCAAGAGTTCTCATCACCGTCATCGCCTTATGAAGAGTCACCCTGCCAGATGTAAGCTTCAAAAAGTCCATAATGAATGAGTGTTTTGAACTGAACTTCATTTCGTTCATGCATTATTAGAAACATTTAACATGTCAGCCATAACACGTGGAAATTCAGCCGAGAATCGCTCCATACGTAACGTGGCTATTTTCTCATAGGTGGCGCTAGGGAGGACCACTTCGAACGCGAGTTAGTCGTAGAATGTATTGTATTGGGTGAGTCAAATGATATATAAAACGTTATTGTGTGTATTCAGTTTCGTCTTTGGCCTTTTTTTTCAATAGAAACTATAATATATAGTGGCATTTGATGTGAAAAAAATGTATTATTCACTGGTGACTGTAATAAAAAGTAATTATCCATATCCATGTCATCTGGAAACTTATTTGTTTTTTATAGTCTAATAACATTAGAAATATCTAAAAATAGATGCAAATGACTTGTAATTATTAGTGTTGTCCGATTCTACTCAAACTTGGTATGTAGATTTCGAAGGTGGAGTTTTCAGTTATTTTAGAATTCAAGATGGCGGATGAGTTTTGTGATTCAGTCAGATTCTAATCTAATTGGTACCGCGGAGTTTTTGGGATTGGGGATTATGAATTTTTTGTCAAAATTCAATACTTTTTTTCATTATCCATAAAATTCCGTGGACTTACAAGCAGAAGGCACTAAGTCATAAAACATGATTTCGAGATATTCATGATATCGATTATTGTTAAGTGAAATTTATATATATGAAATATACACACACTTCTCAGAAGGTTACAAATGATGTATAGGTATAAAAAAACAGTGGCTGAATTACTGAAAAATTCTTTGCTCGCGAAAGCAAAAATGTTTTCAAAAATTCTTGAACAGGTCGATTATAGTTTCAATCGGGTACCTCATTGAAGTAATTTTCGAATGGAAAGAAGGATATTTTGCAATTTTTGGTTAGAGATTAATCAGCGATTCCTGGTTTAATGGGATCAAATAGAATTTTTGCAAAAATATATCCTCAAGGCGTTTTGGATTATTTTGAAATAATTTCATACGATAATTAATGAAGAAACCCATATTAATCAAAATATAAAAAATATCTCACATAAAACATACCATACTACTTATGATAACAATATCAATAATAATCATAGAAATTGACATCTCAGTTACACAAATATTTTTAATAATAATATTAAAAATACATCATTCAAAATAATAAGGGATATGAAAACTGTTATTCAACACCAATAGAACAATTTCTGGTACATGTAGAAAAAAGTTCTAGCATAACATAGAGATAGATGATAGACCTTAGGGGGTATAATTAATAATGTTTGCTCATTTTTTCATTCCTGTCTGTAAACATGGAAGGGACGTTCTGAACCTTTCTCTGGACCACCTGAACGCTCAACACCCCAGCATCAAATTCACCATGGAAACCGAACAGAACTAGCAGATAGCATTCTTAGATGTTCTGATTGAACGATGTGGTGCTAGACTAACCCACGAAGTATATCGAAAACCAACGCACACGGATAGGTACTTGCACGCACTATGAAACCACCATCCCAATCAAAAGAGAGGAGTCATATCTACCCTAACTGAACGTGCTCGAAGAATTTGTGAACCAGAACATCTAGAGCAGGAACTGGAACATCTTCAAGGGACCAAGAGGTCAAATGGATAGTGTATCTGAGATCAACAGGGCCATGAAACTGAAGAGTCCCACGGTTCATAACAGGGAGGACTCACAGGTAGTTGCGAATGCATATCTGCCATATATCCCGAGGGTCACTGACAGAATTGGGAAACTCTTGGGAAAATATAACATAAAAACGGTTTTCAAGCCGACCAAGAAGATCCAACAAAGCCTCAGGTCGGCTAAAGACAAAAGAGACCCACTGTCAGCGGCAGGGGTTCACCGCATACCGTGCACCTTTGGGGAGGTTAACATCGGTACCACGAACAGATCCATGGAGACAAGGCTCAAAGAACATCAAAGAAACTGCAGGTTGGGGCAAACCGACAAATCGGCGGTGGCGGAACATGCACTGAGTGAGGGTGACCACAGGATTCTGTTCGAAAATGCAAAACTGATTGCCCCCAACTAGGGTTACCATAGCCGACTGGTACGGGAGGCAGTAGAGATCCAAAAACATGCGGACAATTCTAACAGAAAGGAAGAAGCGTTAAGTCTAAACAGAATTTGGAATCCCATTCTGAGGAAACCAAGAATAACTAATGAAATCACGGCAGGTAGTGCGGCAACTAATGATGATGATTATTCCCCGAACCCAACAAAAGTGATTAACACTCCAGACTACCTGCATCAATATAAATACGCCTCGAGGAATCGAAACGTTTAGTCATCGGAAATGAGTGAGCCTCTGACGAAGCTGGCCACTCGCGCTAGCGAAACGTCAGGAAGATATTCCAAAGAACGACGGCCTTTTTCTTCTTCTATTCCTTCATTTAACGTCGGCCTATTTCCGCTACCAAGGCCAATCACCGACGCCGGTGAGCACACTTTCCCCAACCGGAAATTTTGCCGAACCCTCTGGTATTCCAATCAGAGGTAGGAATCTTCAACGAGCCCATCATCCATGGACTCGGGACAGACGGCTTTACATCCCCGAAGGACGGCATATCTTCATTATATCTTGTGCTCATTGATATATTGTCTGCGAACTATGATATGCTATTTCGCTGCAGCTGTACGGGATTTCGACACGGTATTTCCCTGCATGGTCACCCATCCAAGTACTAACCGCGCTCGGCGTTGCTCAACTTCAGATATCTAATGACTGTCAGTCAACCTGAAGAGCTGGGCTATGCCCCAACGACGGCCTTCCAGCCCGAAGAAAAGTAGTTATACTAATAACCTCGGCTGCGAAAGCCTTAAGCATTTTAATGGAAACATTGTTCGAAATATAACATTCCAAAGATATTCCAATATGTCAATGGAAGTTACTTATTGATAAATGCATTGTTCTGGAAGGGAACTTTCACGAGACCTATGAGTAATAGAAAATATACAGTTTTGACATGAATTGTTCCCTCTTTTCAGTTGATTCGATTATGATGAAATTTTGCAAATAATCGAAGTGGTACATGTTTAGACCCAAACACAAAATATGCAAGGTTTTGCGTATTGGAGTGAAAGTTTTTTCAAATGGGACACCTGGAATAGTTCTCTACAGTTGATTAGTACGCATAATTACGAATCCAGCAATACTAGCTTTGACAGAGTAACATGAAGCAGCTGCAAAAATGAGCAAAAGTTTCTCATATTCAATAAGTGCAACAGAGACTACTGTCGCTTGACATAATCCTAGGTATTGCTGGATTCATAATGATAAGCAATAATAATTGGCGAAAAAATAAAGAGGTCTAATTGAAAAAAAATCTAATTTTCACTCAAATGAGGATAACCCTATTTTGGGTATTTTAAAATAATAATATAATCCAATCAAATTAACTGTTCAAGAGCCCAAAATGACGATTTTCGCCTACTCGAAAAGTAGCTGTGGATTCCGGCAGACACATGTGTCCTTATTATCCCCTAAAGTTTGCGACAGATTCTTTCCGTGCGTTTAGCAACAATTAGCGGTTGAATGCCGGAAATCATTATTTTTTTGGTTTTTGCTTATATAATGAAAACTATTGGTAGGATCGAAAAAAAGTTGAATTGAAAGTTGTAGATAATTGAAAAATCTATCGATAAGCGTTGGCCCGATGTCGATTTTCCGATTTGTTGCTTAACTATTGCGCTCGGAATTTGAAAAGAGCATTTTTCTAGTGAAAAATGTTGAAATGCATTTGGGGGTTGCAACTGTGAATTTAGGAAGCTTTCAACTAGTAGAAACCACAGTTTCAATTCGGTTGAAAAACAATTGATAGGTTAGCAACAATCCAATTCGTTACTGAAAAAAGTGTCCCACTAGATT
Organism: Zygogramma bicolorata; assembly: GCA_032362365.1. Taxonomy (NCBI): domain Eukaryota; kingdom Metazoa; phylum Arthropoda; class Insecta; order Coleoptera; family Chrysomelidae; genus Zygogramma; species Zygogramma bicolorata. Next base: position 77,459 of record JAVJAQ010002568.1, on the reverse strand, counting down.
GATATTTCTTGCCCTACGGATAATCGTAGAGCAATGAACGAAACGGTTTTGGATAGTCAAAGAGTTGAACTACAAATTATCGTTTCTGGAAAATTGATTTTTTCAATGTGATGCCTTCAAAAATGGCGTCAAAAAAACAACGTTTTTCAAACTAAAAAACAATTAGGAAAAAATGGTCGTATCAAAATGCGAGAAAATGCATGGGAAAGCTGCTATTTTTCTACGAATTTTGACAACCTCACTTTTGTTCTACGATAATTAGGAGCAAAGATAACACTTTTCATCATTTAGTTTCCCCTCCATTTGTTTATTCATTTGAAGTGAGCAAGAGTCATATATTATCCATAGGAACCAGCAGAATTTGTTTTCCACAATCATTTATCATATTTATTGATAGGAGCAGTGGAGGTTCTTCCGGGACCGTTCGACGTGCTGTATGGAAGTGGGAATCCGGAGAGAGCGATTTAGCGCTAAGCGGCAGTCGAGTGCACCGCGTGAAATAAACTGATCAAAGCCCAAAATGACCTCCCTGTCTGTATCTCGGGAACAACTGGACGAAATTTGTTTTTTTTTTTATTTTCAATAGTGCATCGAGATGTGATCGAATATTACTATGGCTTACCTGGTTTGTTTTCGGAAATCCCTCAAATAGCAAATAATTCAATTTTTACGCTGCAAATGTAGTGAATTAATCGTTCATTTCAAATTTAACTCTGATAATACGATGTCAAATGTTACTTTAGACGGAGAAGGGGAATTTTCTCTGACATTCGAAAATGAATAAAGCACGGCTCATCTCCTTTCCAATTGATAATTCTACAAATGTGTATATATGAATGTTATTCAATATTAAGATTTTTGGCCATTTATGTGCAACATTATTCTTTGAATATTTACAGCTATAACTGAAAATGTTCATTAACATTCATCTATTCACATGTTTATTCTGTCTCCGCTAGGTTAGTCAGGTCCTATAAGGAATTCCAGATACTTGGCAAATGACGAAATAAACCAATACGGCGGCATCTGCCCCCAGAAATGTTCGTTTGTTTCTTTCAGAAGAGTGTGATTTCCATGTTAATACTACTGTTCAGAGTGTCCCCGATTGAACAGTTTGTATCGTTCCGGCCGGTTATACTGAGTGCGCCAAATAAACATTCCATTTGAACTTTTATTTTGGTAGTGATTTGAACATTTATTATTGTTAAGCTGACTTCTCACCGTACCTATTGCAGTGTGGATTCTTGTGATAGTTCACGTGAGATTATTCCATTTTTTCGATTTCCTAAAAAGGTAAGGTAATTCATTATACATAATTTCAATTACATCTATAGGTCAAAAATGTTTCGGTAGTAGTATGATTTAGATACTATTCTATAACTAATGTTCAAACTTCATTTCATTTTGGATTCACTCACAAACACATTTTACAGTACTAACATGTAAGGATACTCAAAAACTACCTTGTGCTAACCAGAGAATGACGATACTACTATAAAAGGAAGTCATAACGATATTCCCAGAAGAATAGTGTTAAGAGCGTTCTAGGTATTCAACACATTAAAATGAAAAAGAGAATACATGTACAGCTTATCCAACTCATCTTGGCACAAACTCAGATACTTTTCCAGTTGCACAATGCTAGTGTAGACCATGACGAAAGAAAAAACACCTAGGAATAAATTTCAACATAATAACACATATAATAGATGTTTCTTCATCTTGGTATACTTCACAGATATTGCTGGGCATATACGTTATAAGTTCTGTGCCAAGATGAATTGGATAAGCTGTACAAGACAATTATGAGATAAAATTCAAATATACAAGCTCTAATATCATTCTGACTGGTCATTAAGAGATCCAGGTCATTTCTGATGATGAGGAGATTGCATTGTTGAATCATGTTATTAAAGGGTGAACAATCTGTAGCACTTGTGGAGAATAACATTTTATTGAAGATTCTCAGGTTGATTTTAGGTTTCGACATGTGAAATTGTCAGGGCTTCGACGTCAATTACTCAAAAACTAGACGGTGGAAAAATTTGAAAAAAAAAATTCAAATTGAACAACTTAATCTTTGATTTTGATAATCGCAAGAATATCCTTAGACTGATTATTATTATTATTATACCCTTTAATATTTTTTAATTTTTTTTTAAATAATTTTTTTACATTTATCAAACAGCAGTTGACATGGATGAGCAAGAGGAGGCAGCAGATGGTAGCAAATCGGAGGATGTAGCGTCCATTTGTGTTTTGTGTGATCAACCCATGACAAGAGAAACATCTTGTACAATTGGAGAGAGGGCGATTGATAACGTGATAGATGCCAGCAAAAAACGGAAAGATCGCAAACATCTCCGGATTGCACATGAACAATCGCTTTTGGGCCACCAAAACTAGAATCAGTGAAAGATTTGAAAGGTGTGATGCCCGTTATCATGCTTACTGTATGCGTACTTTCTACGTTAGTTGTATTGGTAACTTATCTGTGCGCCAAGCAGATAGCGATACATTGACTGCTATAGATTTTATTGAAGATTATTTTAAAAACCATGCCGATGGATGTCAGTTTTCGTTCAATGAATTGAGAGATAAATATACTGGTGTCATGCCTGATGTTAGTATAATGAGAAAAGAACTTATGGAACGTTTTGGCGATAATCTTTGTTTATATACGATGAAAAACGATCTGATTATGTGTTCGCGTGCAGCTGTGAATAGGATTGTTACTGATTACTGGCAAAAAAATAGTAGCGGAACTCTAGAAGAAAAAGAGAACCAAATTATTGATTTAGCATCGGACATAATTAAGCCCGATATAAGATCGAAGCCATATGATATAACCGATTATAGAGCACCAAGTGAATTTTTTTGATGGTATTGACGATGACATTCCTACAACTCTGAAACGGTTCATGTCGAATGTTATTGTCAACGACAAGTGTATTACCAAGGAGGACGCGCGTGTAAAATGGAATAGGCGTGTCGCTACGATATGTCATTCAATTATCTCATCGGTTAGACCACGATCATTTTTATCGCCAATTTTACTTGGGCTTCCATCGATGATCCATAAAAAACTCGCATCAAAGACTTTGATTGATGGATTAGCGTATTTAGGACTATGCGCGTCTTACACTGATACTATGTTATTCGAGACAGCTATTGTGAATAATCCAGAAACATATAAAATGAATACAGACTCTTATGTACAATTCGTATTCGACAATGCCGACCATAATACCAATACCCTCGACGGTTCCAACACTTTCCATGCGTTGGGAGGCATTATGTGCGTCACACCAGCATCTGCCATTTCCTCAGATGATACGATAACAAGGTCGAAGAAAATGCCTTCATCCGAAGTAATCGGAAAGTTTGGTTTTGTGGATGTGAAAATTTTTGATAAGAAAACCTCTCGTGGTTTAAATAACGTGCCTGTTCGAAATTTGAGTCAGGTGCATCCAATACACCCTGAAATTGAGAGCACATCAAATGATATTGCTTGGTTTATCGGAAAGTATTATGATATAGCTGATACACCAGGATGGAATGGATTTGTGTCGAATTTATACAAAAAAGTGTCTTATGCTATTTCTTGAATAATTATCCCACTACCGTTTATAAATGCTTCCCCCCAGCAATAACGACACAGTATTCACTTCTTTAGTCGAAGCTGCAAACCTTTGTGAAAGGTATAGTCAAACCCATGGAATGGTCACTTTCGATCAGCCGCTATACTTGAAAGCTCGCGAGATAATAGCATACGTCGATCCAAATAATGATCCTTTCGATTTAAAATGTGTTATAGTTCGACTCGGGGGTTTCATATGCTCATGTCCTTCCAAGGTGCGATAGGATATATAATGGATGGGAGCGGGATCAACGAAGCATTCAAGCAAATATATGCAGATCTATCCGCGGAAAAAGCGCTCACAGGGCACGCGTTCTCTAGAGCTGTACGAGGTCATTCGCTCGTTTAATTGACTCTATCGAATATTATTTGTGAATCTATGACTATATCTGACGTTGACCAAGCCAAAATTGAGAATTTACTTGCAGAAAGTGAAAAAGAAAACTTTCAAGAGCTACTCGAAAACAGTGAGGAATTCAATGACATTAAAAAATCTACCAATCGTAATGGGCCAACTGCACAGCTTTGGATCGAATATTTCAAAATGATTAATATTATGAGAAAATTCATTACAGCAGAACGCTCAGGGAATTGGGTATTGTTACGAAATCCATTTTTAAATTTTGTACCAATCCACCCTGTATTGTCTTTCAAATTGTAAAAACTATTTTTCTATTGTCTATCAAGACAGATTTGTCAATTTTGTTACTAATGTTCTAACGTCAATAAAGAGTAAAAAAGTTCTGCCGAATAATCGAGTTATTGTTGGGGTTTGCAGTAATCGCTGTGCGAACAGTAGTACACCTTTGACAATTTTCATTGAACCAAGAGAACCGGAGTTAAACGGGTAGTTTTCTCTTCTGGACATTTTATTTGGCGACCGTGACAGGACTATTGTCAACGAGACTTCAGATTACCCTCCAAGTACTTGCTGTTCTTTCCGAAGTAAAAGTATGGAAGGTAATAAAAAGCATCGTTCTGTTTTACGTAGATCATTCACATTACTAACAACTGATCTCGAAAAGTTAATGTCAGCAACCCCACGCGATAATCAGCAGATACAGATATGTTACGACCTGCTTCAAGCAAAGATGGAGGACCTACAAGTAGCAGATAATAAAGTTCATCAGGACTCCCTGCAGAGTGATGCTACCGAAGATGACTTATTGGCGGACATGACAAATTGCGACTCATACAAAAGGAAGTTTGCAGCCCTGAAACTCCAATATGAGGAAATATTCAGAAAGGTAACCCATGAAGTAGAACACATCGATGATGCAAATTCTGAATGTTCCCATGTCAGCATGACAGGTAAGCGTTCTAAATTACCTTTAATAGAATTTAAGAAATTTGATGGTGATATTCGAAACTGGTTACCATTCTGGTCCCAATTCAAGAAGATCCATGAAGGCAGAGATATCGAGGCAGTCGATAAAATTGATTATTTGATTCAGGCAACTGTACCTTTCAGTAGAGCAAGGCAACTAGTAGAGAGTTATCCAGCAATTGAGGAAAATTATCATCATATTATCGAAGCCATGTTATCTCGTTTTGGCAGAGAAGATCTTCAAATCGAGGTCTACGTTAGGGAATTGCTCAAGTTGGTTTTGTGTAATGCTACATCTAAATCTAAACTTGAATTAGTAATTTTGTACGACAAGATCGAAACACAGATTCGAGCGTTAGATACTCTAGGCATTACATCAGATAAGTGTTCTGCTATGCTTTTTCCTCTCATTGAGTTATGTCTTCCTCAAGATTTATTGAAAGCATCGCAACGTACTCCTCATAGATTTGAACCTGAAAATGCAGGAAGCGCTGCAAATACCTCAATGGGGTCAGGTCCATGTAAGTTAGACACTCGTCTTAAAAACCTCATGAAATTTCTGAAAACCGAAGTTGAAAACGAGCAGCGTGTTACATTGGCTTCGGAGAGTTTCGGTTTCGTCGGTCAAGGTAATGCGAGTGGTAATTTATCGAGAACTGTTTCGGACTCTTCAGCTAAGAAAAATGTGAGTACACCGGTACCCACCGCCGCAAACTTGGTTAGCGTCAATTCTAATTGTGCATTTTGTGGGGGTTCTAATCACACCGGTGAACATTGTTTCAAAGCACAAAGGATGTCTTTGCAGCAAAAGAAACGTATTTTGACTAGCAACAAACTTTGTTTTAGATGCCTAAAATCTGGTCATACTTCAAAAAGATGTCATGGACATCCTAGATATGTGCTATCTGTCATAAATCTCATCTAGTTATAATGTGCCCCGATTTGCCTAGCAGCAAGGAGTCTCTTGATACTCTTGATCATAGTAAGAAACCAGAGGTGGATCCAAAAATTGACAAATCTCTAGCCATTTATAATAATTCAAGAACCCACGTATTTTTGCAAACTATGAGAGTGAACATATTTGGTACTAATGGGTCAAAGTTCGTGAGGGCTCTGATTGATAGTGGTTCCCAAAGTTCTTACATTCTCAAATCAACTGCTGAGGAATTGGGATGTCAATCTATAGGTAAGGAAAAACTTATTCATTGTTTATTTGGGGGCTCTCAAAATGAACGACTTCATGAATGTTATGTGGTCAAATTGAAGAATCGAAGTCATTCATATGATTTAGAGGTTTTAGAGCAACCAATAATATGCAGTGAGGTTTCGCCTGTCTGTTCTGGACCATGGATTGAAGAGCTCAGAAATCTCAATATAGAGTTGTCAGACATTGGACCTTCTGGACCAATTGAGATTCTGATTGGTGCTGATTCAGTCTGTCAAATATTCACAGGAAATCGTCACTCATTATCCTATGGTTTGGTAGCCTATGAAACTTTATTCGGTTGGGTACTTCTTGGAAAAACACCAATGCACAACAATCTGAATATAGCTAACTCTTTGATCAGCTCATCCTTGTCGTTTCTAGTGAAATATTTTATCATCAGTTCTTTGTGGGATCTTGATGTGTTGGGTATCGAAGAGCCAAGCAAGCACAGAACACGGGGGGAATTGGTATCAGCCGTCAAATATATTTTTTTAGACACCGTGACGATTAACAGTGAAGGTCGTTATGAAGTTCGGTTACCTTGGATCATTGGTCACCCGCCGTTGTCAAAAAACTATCACCTTGCCAAAACGAGACTACACAATACTCTTTAAAAATTACAGAATCAAAACCTTGTTCGATCTTATGATCAAGTCTTCAAAGAATGGCTAGAGGAAGGAATAATTGAGATAATTCCATCCGAACATAATGAAAACAACATTCATTATCTGCCTCACAGACCAGTCATGAAAGAAGATAGCCTTACAACAAATATCCGACCTGTGTTTGATGCGTCTTCTCATGAAAAAGACAAGCCTTCTTTGAATGATTGCCTGGAAAAAGGCCAAAATTTCATCGAATTGATTCCTTCATTTTTGCTTAAATTCAGAGAGCACAAGTTCGGAGTAGTTTCAGATATCCGTAAGGCATTTTTGCAAATTAGTCTTCACGAGAGTGATCGAGATTTCCTTCGCTTTTTGTGGGTTGATCAAGATGGAAATGAGTTGACCTTTCGACATTGTAGAGTTGTGTTTGGCGTTAACGGCAGCCCTTTTCTCTTAGGAGCAACCATTGAACATCACCCAGCAGAAATGTTGAGAAGGAATGAAATCGGCGACACGAGATATTCCCGTGAAGTGATATTGAAGCTGGCAAATAGAGGATTTTATGTCGACAACTGCGTCAATAGTGTTCCTGATGAATTGATTCTCAAGATGTTTTTGCAAGAAGCCACTATGATTATGGCAGAGGGTAAATTTTATTTGAGAGGGTGGGAGTTCACTAGAGATCACAATAACTACAACAATGAAGATGTAGTACCTTTGTCAGTATTGGGATTGATGGGGGATCCAGTACGAGATATACTGAATATTAATCCAAGTTGCCTGAAAGAGGTGAACTTACAAAAAGAATACATCACCAAAAGAATAATTTTGTCAATGGCTCAACGTGTTTTTGATCCTATCGGCTTTGTGTGCCCTGTTACATTAGTTCCAAAATTGTTGTTACAAGAATTGTGGAATAAAAACCTGACTTGGGACGAGCCTGTAGATGATGACACATCTATGATATTTAGAAATTAGTTTCATGAACTACCTAGTCTATTGGAAATCACTATACCTAGATGGGTAGATATTGGTCCAACTTCTGATTCTGTTTGCTCCATTCACACGTTCTGTGATGCCAGTAACACAGCTCACTCTGCGGTTATATTTTTACGTGTTGTTGAGAATCAACAAGTATCTGTCCACCTCCTAGCAGCCAAGTCTAGATTGGCTTCTAAACAAAAGAAAGGTCACATTTTGACAATTCCAAGGCTAGAGTTACTTGCAGCGACAATCGGCGCAAGATTGTTCAGAAATGTCATAGATAATTTCGACTTCAAACAGATAACGAACCATTTCTGGAGTGATTCGTCTACGGTAATTTCCTGGATACAAAGAAAAGAAGAATAGGCCACATTTGTGTGGAATAGAACTACTGAAATCCTTAGTTTAACTCCTTCAGATGCATGGAGACATATTCCTGGAATCCACAATCCTACAGATCTTCCATCACGTGGTTGTTCTCCAAAATTTTTACTCCGCTCGAGATGGTGGGAGGGGCCAGCATGGCTCTATGAAATTCCAGATATGTGGCCTAGTGGCACTGTCAACTGCAATGAAGAAGAAGTCTACAGTGAGCGTAAGAAAAAGTTGATCACTACACTTCTTGATAATGATTGCTCTGATCTTTGGCATTTAACTGTTTTCAATTTGGTAGTCTGAATTCCGAGAGAAAAACAAAGTTCTTTCTTTAAAATCATTAACTTCATCAGTGACAATTGATAACGATATCATAACAATAGATCCGTTACAAAATTTTCAAAGAATTTCTATGAACATTACAAGTAAGATCGATATGAAAGAATATTTAAAAATTGAGCTTGCTCCTTATCCTTTGTCAATTTTTGACAACGGTTGTTTACGTAAAACCGATAAATCATCTTTTTATGATGCATTTAACGATGAAGCTGTTTTGCCTACTGAGAAAGTTATTAATGTGGTCGATGGGGGTTTTCTTTTGCATAGAGTTCCATGGAGTAGCAACAGTTCTATTAATGATATTTTGAAACAATACGTTATTTACGTTAAATCATCGTATGCAGCAAATAGCTTTGTAGTGTTCGATGGATACCCAGATCCCACAACCACAGACAGCACCAAAAACGTTGAACGTTCGCGACGAAAGATTAAAAAGATGGGTCGAGAGATAAATTTCGATAGAACAACCAGAATAACATTCTCTCAAGAACAGTTCTTATGTAATAAAAAAAATTAAATACGACTGATCGCTGCCCTGAGTGAAGAGCTCAATTCACTTGGATTTCAAACGAGAACTGCAGAAGAAGACGCGGATGCTTTGATTATAAAAACAGCAATAGAAAACGCACCCAGAATTTATAATGTTATTGTAGTCGGTGAAGATATTGATTTGCTGGTTCTTCTGAATCAATTTTCCAGCCCACATAATAACATATACTTCATGAAACCAGGAAGAAAGAATAACTCTGCAGCGAGTTACGAATCTTGTAGTTTCAAACATTGTTACGGTATCTCAGGGTTTTGTCGGTAGTGGGTTTACTGCCGTTAGATGGAAAGAAACCAAAATGGAAGGATTCACGAAACTTTATTCGGCACGCTTCAGGAATGTCCGGTGTCCGGAAAGGCTTCGATATATTCTAAAATAATATGCACTAATGTACAACCAAACCATAAACTTCTTGAGATGTTCCAATAAATGAATTACTCAAAAAATTACAGGATATAATAATTGAACTATTACCTACCTAAAATAATATGCAGGCACAGGACTCGAAATGAAATACTCTTGCCCTTTCAGGACCTTCGCAGGTTTATTTCAGAATTAATAACGAAATATAGTTTGAATTTAGGAAAATCAGCAAATGGCAAGTCAATCAGAACCACGAAAAATCATGGGAGAATGAATAAATTAATCGCGTTTCGGTAGTTCCGACAGAAAGTAAATCTTTTTACAAAGCATAAAAACATTGTTGAAAAAACTAATGTTGGAATCGGTGCCCGAGGTATCCGAAGCAATGGTGGTTGCATATACATCAGTGGAGTGGACGGTAAACAATAAAAATAAAATACGGGGTAGAGGAAAAGTTGTGAACGCAACACAACGTTTTGTTACATCTCGCCCCTCCCCAAGACGGGTAATCGTGAAGCTCAAAAGAAAATGGGCCGAACGATTATCTCGTTAAAAAAACAAAGTGGTTTACTAAAAAGTGCTAAGTTCAAGGCGGCTTGAAATAAGCTTTCAAGTGGGAGGCGTGGAACGTCCCCCTTTCAACACTGTTTTTCTCACCCTGTAAGAGGTAAGTATCATCCCGGATTTGTTTCTTCACTCTATAGGGACCTTCGAAAAGCAATAACAATTTCTTTGTTTCAGCTTTCAGGGCCGAAGACATGTTGTTTGCCTTAAGAAGGACCAGATCTCCTGGAACGAATTTTTGATACGGACGTCCCGGATGCATAACCGCCCTTCTTTGAGCTCTAGACAGTAAGGTTTCTTTAGCCAAAATAAGCTTTTCCTGGTGGGGAATATCAGCAGGAGGTGAAAGCAGGAGTTCGCCAGGTAGGAATTTTTTTCGTTCCGTGCCGAATTCGAGTTCTTCCGGGGTAAAACCGGTAGACTCATGAACTACCGAGTTCATAAATTCTTGAAATAGTTTCAAGTCGATAGCCCATTTAGATTGGCAATTATGGCAGAAAGTTCGTAGGATACGAGCTATCTCCCTCATGCACCTCTCAGATGGGTTGGCACAAGGATGTCTCACCGAGACATAAACAAGTTTTATACCGAATGAGGTTAACGTTCTGGACCATAATTTCGAGGTGAATTGGGAAGCGTTGTCTGAAAGAATCCTTTTCGGTGTTCCGTGGTGCACAAAATAATCATTTGTCAACCTATTCAACATAGAGCGTGAAGTGGCCTTCTTCAACGGGTAAAGTGTGACATACTTGGTAAAGACATTGAAAACTACCAAAATATAACAAACTCCTCCACGGCTACGTACTAGAGGGCCTAAAACATCTAGTGCGAGCAAATCATTTTTAGATTCTGGTATAATTTGTTTTTGCGGTGGGCTTGGCAACACCGCAATCTTGGCTTTTTGACAAATGTCACAGGATTTGACATACCTTTTAATGGTTCTCTGCAAGTTCGGGAAGTAAACCTCCTCCTTCATGGCCAACCAGGTTTTATAAACTCCAAAATGACCTAAGGTTATATGGTAATTCATAATAAATTCTTCGACTAACACCTTTGGAATATACAATAACAGCGTTTCGGTGTCAGCGCCTCTTTGATACAATATATCATTATGGAAAACAAACCTGTTGTGTAGTTCCTGACCATTCAGCAAAGAGTGTTTCACCCGCGCAATATTTTCGTCTTCAGACTGCAATTTGGCGATATCCTTGAGTTTTTTCAGGAAAAGCTGTGGCAAACTAAGAGACATGATGTGGAAACAATTTTCAGGAGGCGATGGCAGCCGAACACAAGCATGACGAGAGAGGGCGTCTGCGATGACATTTTCGTTGCCTGGTACATGTTGGACCTGAAAAGAATACTCCTGGAGAGCCAAGGCCCAACGGGTTATTCTTGGTGAGAGGAGTCGACACGTATTAAGGTAAGTCAACGTTCGACTATCCGTGTAGAGGAAGAAGGGCCTTGCAAGCAAATAGATTCTCCATCTATTTATACACCACAGTGCTGCTAGGACCTCTTTTTCATTTGAACAGTACCTTCTTTCACGGTCTAAGAGTAGGCGACTCGCCCATGCCACGGTACATTTTTTCCCATCCCTAACTTGGAAAAGGTGCCCAGCAATACCACAATCACTGGCATCGGTAGCAAGGTGCCATGGTAGTTGAGGGTCTGGATGGTATAGAAGGGTAGCGTTCTGAAGCTCCCGCTTCAAAGCATCGAACGCTTCTTGTTGCGGTTGTGCCCATTTCCATGGAGTACCCTTGCGTAAGAGTGAGGTTAATGGTTCTGATAAAGCCGCAAACTTAGGCGTGAAAGAACGATCATAGTTGCATAATCCTAAGAACTTTTGAACTTCTTTCGCGCTTCTAGGTCTTTGGTAATCCATGACAGCTTGTACTCTATCTGGATCAGGGCGGACTCCAGATGGGGACACGATATAACCTAAAAAAGGCAACTCACTTTGAAAGAATTGGCACTTTGAAATTTTCACAGTAAAGCCAGCCTCTTTCAAGCGAAAGAAAATTTTTTCTAGATGTTCCAGATGTTGGTGTGCTGTTGATGACGTCACAAGCAAGTCATCAATATAAGTGACCAAAAAATCAGAGTATTCTGGCCCGAAAATTTGGTCGATTGCCCTGGAAAAAGAAGCAACAGCGGTCGATATACCATATGGTAAAACACACCACTGGTACGTTTTAGTGCCCACCATAAACCCTGTAAATTTTTTATGTTCTTCATGAAGTGGCAACTGCCAGTAACTTTGGGAAAGGTCTATTTTTGACATGTACCTTTTTCCATGTAATGACTTAATAATGTCACCTATTTTCAAGGGCAACTCCCTATCTGGCTGAATGACAGAGTTAAGATGTCTCGCATCCAAGCAGATACGGATGTCATTGTTTTTTTTTACAGTGGTCATCAGGGGAGAGATATAGGGTGTATTAGCTCGCTCTATTATACCCCATTTCTCCATTTGGAGTATTGCTTTATTCACGGCGTCCCGATGGGCTACCGGAATCGGGTAGGGCTTGATGAAAAATTCTTTATAATCTTTCAGTTCAATTCGATGCTCGTATAAGTGAGTTCTTCCCGGTATATTCGAAAAAATACTTTTGTATTTCAGCAACAACCCTTCAAAAAGCACTTTTTCTTTTTCAGGTAAACTTTCACAATTTGACACAACATCGTAGACATTCAATTCACAATTACTAAAATTGACATGGAAACTCTTTAATTTGGAGTTGTGTGTATCATTAACAATAACTGAGATATTCATTTGGCTTGGGTTTCCATAATCATGTTCAAAAATATTTTCATGTATGATGATTTTTTCATTTTCCCAAGATAACGTTAAAGTTTTTTCTTCTAAGTTTATGTTAGATTTGTAAAGTCTTAAAAAATCAACACCGATAATAATTGGGTAGCATAACTCTGGAATAACAAGAAATTCATGGGAAAATTGTTTTTCATTCATACTGAAGGTTAGTAAAACTTGATTCGAAACTTTCCTATATTTACTTTTAAAAGCTCCAACTACTTTTATGCCTGTGCATACAAAATAAGGAATAATAGCGTGCACATCACTCAACTGAGCCCAGGTGCTATCGCTCAAGGCTGAGACTGTGCTTCCACTGTCAATCATTGCGGGAAATTGGTACCCATACAAAGTTATAGTTATAACCGGGCAACGAATGTGTTCTGGCTCATGTTCGAAATCACATTCCTCTAAAAGGTCGTGAACTGGATAGTGATTGAAATAATTCGTGACCCCTTTTATTTTTTCATCCCCGTTGCTAGGGTCTATGCAAGGGGATTTTCCAAGTTTTCCGAACTTTCGGCTTGGACCGTGTTCAAAACTGAAATTTTTTCTTTTTGGGAAGTATTTCGAACAAAAGGCTTACTCATATTATTTTGTTTACCACTTTCCCCAATGTTGCCTTCTCTGTGCCAAAAGGCTCTATTTTCCGCATTCTTGAAATAGTAGTCAGCTTGCCTGAGCCTATCAAGTGCCGAAAATAAATCTTTTGTGCCCACGAGTGTGGATGAAATATTTGGAGGAAAATGCCTTGCTACTGTAGCTATTAGCATTTCCTGTGTATAAGGGGGTTGCAAATGCGTGGCTAGTGCTACGAATCGATTGAAATAATCAGCGAAAGACCCGTCACTTTCTTTATATCTCCCTGATTCAAGCTTTAATTTAAGTTGGAGTTGAGTATTCTGACCCCAAAATTGATTGATAAATGCTTGCTTGAATTCATGATAATTTCTGAACATGTTTCTGAATGCTTCAAACCAGGTTTTTGCTGATTTTCCAAACAAAGGACTGACGATTAGCGTGAAATGATTTATACTCATTGAATGGACGTCTAAAAATGTTTCTAAATAGTTGAGAAAATCGAGGGGATGAATACGGCCTTCATTATCAAAAGTAGGTAATGTTCTTACACTTTCTATTTCCCTCGAATGAATGTGAGGTTGAGAGGTAGCATTATTTCCTATCTGAGATGCTTCATTACAATTATATCTGTTTCCTAAGCTACTCCAAGTTGGTATGGTGAAATTTTGATTTGAAACAGGCAAATTTTGGTTGAGGTTTCTTAAGGTAGAAAAATTATGACCTATATTTTCGTTTGGTTTGTAGATATTTTGATTTAGAACTGACAAATTTTGGTTTAGATTTTTGTTTGCGTCGAGTGGACCTAAACTGATGTTTGAGGAAGGCATCTGGTTATTAGAGTTTTTATTATGTTGGGATTCATTCATTGCTTTTGTCACTGCCTCAGATATCAGTAAGGCCAACTCAGATCGCGAAAGAGTAATTTGGTTATCTGAACTAGGTTGTGAAATATCCATACTCTTTGAATGCATTACCGGTACTGTTGATGTTTCTTCAAACTGTGACTGTGATCTCGAAGTACTAGCATCTTGAACTGGCTGAATAAATGTAGGTGGGGGTTGAGACCCAGTTTCAGGTAAGGAAAATGCACCCTCTTCAGGTAATGAATTTGAATTGTTACCTTGATTTTGCAGTGTAAACAATTGTGGAATGTTCGTCATATTAGACCTGCTCTCCTGTTCAAGTCTTCGGTTCCTCAAGTTGTACAGTTGTGGTGATTTATCCAGAACCATTTTGAGTAATTCCCTCTTGAACTGCAGCCCAAGGTTGGTCGCCAGATGTTACGGTATCTCAGGGTTTTGTCGGTAGTGGGTTTACTGCCGTTAGATGGAAAGAAACCAAAATGGAAGGATTCACGAAACTTTATTCGGCACGCTTCAGGAATGTCCGGTGTCCGGAAAGGCTTCGATATATTCTAAAATAATATGCACTAATGTACAACCAAACCATAAACTTCTTGAGATGTTCCAATAAATGAATTACTCAAAAAATTACAGGATATAATAATTGAACTATTACCTACCTAAAATAATATGCAGGCACAGGACTCGAAATGAAATACTCTTGCCCTTTCAGGACCTTCGCAGGTTTATTTCAGAATTAATAACGAAATATAGTTTGAATTTAGGAAAATCAGCAAATGGCAAGTCAATCAGAACCACGAAAAATCATGGGAGAATGAATAAATTAATCGCGTTTCGGTAGTTCCGACAGAAAGTAAATCTTTTTACAAAGCATAAAAACATTGTTGAAAAAACTAATGTTGGAATCGGTGCCCGAGGTATCCGAAGCAATGGTGGTTGCATATACATCAGTGGAGTGGACGGTAAACAATAAAAATAAAATACGGGGTAGAGGAAAAGTTGTGAACGCAACACAACGTTTTGTTACAACATGAATCTCTTCGTGATATAGTAGCAGTTTTGCATGTATTCACTGGGTGCGATACGACTTCTTGTTTTTATAATCAAGGAAAAAAAGGTTTGATCAGATCATTCCTTGCAAATTCGGAATTGAAAACATGCGCTGAAATTTTCTTCCAGACAGATGTGGATTCTGAAGAATTAATCAGTCGCGGTACCAAAATTATTTCTGTTTTATACGGCGGTAGTACAGAAGTTGATTTGACTGAATTGCGCTACATTAAGTTCCAAAGAGCGGCGTGCAAATCAACTTTTAAGTTAGAAAGCCTTCCTCCAACAGCTGCTGCTGCTAAACAGCACATATTTCGCTCGTATTATCAAATACAATCGTGGTTGGGTAATATTCTAGATGCCACGCGGACGCGATGGGGGTGGAAAAGAACAGACAATGGTTTGCAGCCTGTTTACTCAACCGAAAAGCTTTTACCGAAAGATATGTTGAGACAAATCAGTTGTCGATGCACAAAAGGGTGCAAAACAGCAACGTGTGGTTGTAGAAAACATGGACTACAATGCACGAGTCTGTGTTATAGTTGTCATGGTGAAATATGCACGAACGTTGAAAAAAAGTTATTGAAATCCTAGAGATTGATCAAGATATTTCGGACGAGCATACTATCTTTATTGATGAAACAAATGTTACGGTAAAAAGCTACAGTTCGAATGATTCTGGAGAATGTGTGCTTGACAGTGAAGAAGATGAGCATGAGAGCGATGCGAGCGAAATTGAATATGTTATCGCAAATAAGAGACTAAAATTGTAATGGGAGTTCACGAATACTTTAAATGTATCTAAAGTAAGGACATGTGAATATTTACAAATGTAAAATAATTTTTTTCAATAAAATCAATATACATTTTACTTATTCAATCCTTCTACGAAACAATCCTATCCTACGTCAATATTCACTTCCAATGTCACAACGTTACTGAACTTCCAAAAAATATATTTATTCACTGAATTTGCAGGGTGAAAATTGAATTATTTGGGATTCGAGGGATTTTCGAAAACAATCCGGGCAAGCCATAGTGATATTCGATTATATCTCGATGCACCAGTGAAAATAAAAATAAAAATCCGTCCAGTAGTTCCCGAGATACAGATAGCGAGGTCATTTTGGGCTCTGATCAGTTTATTTCACGCGATGCACACGACGCGACGACCGCCTAGCGTTGGATCTTGGATCGCTCTCTCCGGCTTTCTCCTCCACACGGCACGTCGAACGGTCCCGGAAGAACCTTCACTGATCCTATCAATAAATACTATGAATAATTGTGAAAAACAAATCCTGCTGGTTTCTATCGATAATATGACTCTTGCTCTGTGCAGTCGTCGAGGTCTCATTGTTTCATATATATAAACAAATAGAGGGGAAACTAAATGATAAAAAGTGTTATCTTCGCTCCTAATTATCGTGGAATAAAAGTGAGGTTGTCAAAATTCGTAGAAAAATAGCAGCTTTCCCATGCATTTTGTCGCATTTTGATGCGACCATTTTTTCCTATTAGTTTTTTAGTTTGAAAAATGTTGATTTTTTGACGCCATTTTTGAAGGTTCCACATTGAAAAAATCGATTTTCCAAGAACGATAATTTGTAGTTCAGCTCTTTGGTTATCCAAAACCGTTACGTTTATTGCTCTACGATTATCCGTAGGGCAAGAAATAACAATCTAGTGGGACACTTTTTTTAGTAACAAATTAGATTGTTGCTAACATATCAATTGTTTTTCAACCGAATTGAAACTGTGGTTTCTTTTAGTTGAAAGCTTCCCAAATTCACAGTTGCAACTCCAAAATGCATTTCAACATTTTTCACTACAGTAATGGAAAAAACGCCTTTTTTTTAAATTCCGAGCGCAATAGTTGAGAAACAAATTAGAATATCGACATCGGGCCAACGTTTCTCGATAGATTTTTCAATTATCTACAACTTTCAATTCAACTATTTTTCGATTCGACCAATGGTTTTCATTATATAAGCAAAAAACAAAACAAAATGTTTTCCGGAATTCAACCGCTAATTGTTGCTAAACGCACGAACATAATCTGGCGCAAACTTCAGGGGATACTAAGGACACCTGTTTCTGCCGGAATCCACAGCTTCTCTCCGGGTGAGCGGAAATCGTCATTTTGGGTTCTTGAACAGTTCATTTGTCTTATAGCGCTGGATCGCTCTCTCCGGCTTCCCCCTCCACACGGCACGTCGAACGGTCCTGGAAGAACCTCCACTGCTCCTATCGATAAATATGATAAATGATTGTGGAAAACAAATTCTGCTGGTTCCTATGGATGATATAACTCTTGCTCCGTGCAGTCGTCGAGGTCTCGTTGCTTCGTATAAATAAACAAATGGAGGGGAAACTAAATGATAAAAAGTGTTATCTTGGCTCCTAATTATCGTGGAACAAGAGTAAGGTTGTCAAAATTTGTAGAAAAATAGCAGCTTTCCCATGCATTTTCTCGCATTTTGATACGACCATTTCTTCCTATTGTTTTTTAGTTTGAAAAACGTTGTTTTTTTGACGCCATTTTTAAAGGTATCACATTGATAAAATCGATTTTCCAAAAACGATAATTTGTAGTTCAACTCTTTGACTATCCGAAACCGTTTCGTTCATTGCTCTACGATTATCCGTAGGGCAAGAAATAACAATCTAGTGGGACACTTTTTTAAGTAACAAATTAGATTGTTGCTAACCTATCAATTGTTTTTCAACCAAATTGGAACAGTGGTTTCTACTAGTTGAAAGCTTCCTAAATTCACAGTTGCAACCCCCAAATGCATTTCGACTCGATGAATAGTTTTCATTATATAAGCAAGAAACAAAAAAAAAATGATTTCCGGCATTCAACCGCTAATTGTTGCTAAACGCACGGACAGAATCTGGCGCAAATTTTAGGGGATAATAAGGACACCTGTTTCTGCCGGAATCCACAGCTACTTTTCGGGTAAGCAGAAATTTTACGAAAAAAGTTTATTTTATTGGACTAATATGCTTGCAAAATTGAGCGGATTGAGTAACATATTTTATTTTGTATCATCGAGTTGACAAATTGGTGGAAATATTTTCGTCTGCAATATATAGCGAGGGATTCATAACAGAGGGGAGTAAGAGCCAAAACGTGATTTTTACAGGAACCACAAAACAATGTTAACAACCATGAAATTTTATGTATAAAATCAATTTGTAGATGGCATTTATGTCTGTATTTTTCACGTGGTCGATGTGCTCCTATGATATGTTATGAAGCCTAGCTGAAAGTACGTGATACACTCAAAAACACAATTTGTGAATATTGGCTTATCCGCCCCTCTGTTATGAAATCATCAATGTATTCATAGTCTCAATGTTATCATACAATTTTCTATTGTACAACTATCTAAATTATAGATTTGTGATTGTAAATCAACACATGTGTATATAACTGTCTGACATACCTTATCCAATATAAAGATGGTAAAATGAATATTTTTGTATCCATATTGGGTTCTATTTCTATTGAATAGAATAGCAGAATTAGTCAATCAACAAATTATCTCACTAAGGGACCTACGAAAATTACAAAGGTATGTATCAGTTTTGTTTATTTGTGAACTAGGATGAGAGGATTCAATGGGGCTTTCTGCAACTCTGCAGGATAGGATATATTAATGAATTTATGAGACCTATATGAGGGTGTTTGGTAGCTGGGTGCAAATTTTAAGGGGGTGATACACTAGCCCATGTAGAACATATTCATACAAACTTTTTTATTTTCTAGCGCGTTTTTTATTTTTAAGGGAACTTTTACGATTTTTAGTACAAAAACCCAAAATTGGTCACTTAAATGCTAATAACTTCTAATCTTAACAGAAATGTCCGTTTTTTTTCATTTACTTCAGTAGTCTTATGTGTCCCCAATCGTACTTAAGTAGTTTAAAGCACCATTGTGTCCAAAACAGTTATGTACAGAGCACTTAAACTTTACAAAAGAAAAAAAAATCTGACCTTTGATGCCGATTAAAAAAATAAATAAAATACATACAGGTGTTCAGACACTTTTGAAAACATGCGTAGTTATTGCTCTTTCGTTTGAGGTATCATTTATCTAGCTAAGTCCAAAACTTTTTTAATTAGGGTGCCTGAACCAGTTATGGGTTGTGAAAACCTTTAAACTGAAATCCTAAAGCAATATGCGATATTATTTTTAGACTTACATGGAATAATAAGAAACTTAGCCCAACTTAAAAGAAGAGAAAACTGAACAAAGGCCGGCGGTGGTGGCATTTTACAACAAAGAATTTGATCTGAAGTCAGTCGTTAATTGGAATGCATTCTTTTGTTATGATTAAGACCTTATGCTGCGGCCACAAAGTTGCTTTCGAGTCTATCAATTTTTAGGTACCTGAGTTGAGTAATCATCTTGGACCCTTCGCCGGGTCGATTTGGTTGGCCAAACAAGTTCTCTAGTCACTGCTTTGCCCGTTCGAGTTGCGAGTAGACGTTGGTTTTGTATTCCCCATTCACCATGTTCAGTTGTAGCCTTTCGCTCCTCAACGTGTTGTTAATTTTGGACTATCGAACTTTTTGTTGTGTGTGCTGCCATGGCTGAGTTTACGAGTCATGAACAAGCCAATATCATTTTTATGTATGGCAGAAATGATGTAAAGCATCTCTGGCACGACGTTTGTACCAAGAACGTTACCCAAACCACAGGTAAATTAATTTCTAATTCTAGCGGTAGTTAAATTTTGCCATTTTCACCTTCAAAAGACGTTAAAAATGAGTTATTTCATTGCAGAATGCCTAATAATGCAGCGGTCGGACCTTGTTATTGTTCACTAACCCAATATTTTGATATAACCAAACGGGAATACTACCGCTATATTAACGAATGTTTCTACATAGAAAAATGAATATGGGGACTTTTTCTTTTGGTCGAGACCAAAATTATAGGTAAAAAACATGAAAAAAATGATTTTTTTTTTCAAATTTGAGTCTCCATATCTCGGGAAATAAAATAGCTATTGAACTTTTTTTTCTACTCACGTAGAGCTTAAAATGAGCTCTTTCATATGGTACTTGAAGTTTTGTTTTATATTTCAAAAATATTTAGAAAACAGTTACTTTTGTGAAAAAACGAATACTTTTTTTCATTCACTGTTTGATTCACCTCAACCTATCTCGCTTATATAAAACCCTTTTGGAATTATTTTTGATCCAAAAACTGCAGATCCATTTCTGAAATTAAACTATCTGGAGCCTTTTGAACGCAGCAATGCACACCGCGGTGGCGCGGCCCGGCAGTTGCGAAGCGTGCCGTTTTGCGTCTTTGGCGATTAAATGTTAGGTCATTTTTACACATATTATTAATATTTGCAGCAGCTTTCACTTGTAAACTTGTAAAATATATGTATTATTATGAGATATTTGGTAAAAATGTTTTAGATATTAATAAAAAACACATGTAGCTCATCTATGTTATTAATATGAAATATATAATTGTATTTTATATCAACGCTACTCCAATGGAATTAAAATATCGTCTTCTTTTTCCTCCTCCTCCTCCTTTTCTGAATTAAGACTATTTGTACACCTCATTGAACACTTGCACTCAACTGAACAAAACATACCTTCATTTTTACACACACATTTCGTAGTGTTGCAGTTTTTCTCAGAGCAAAACAAACTAATCAATTTTCTGATTTCGTTCGGAATGGGGGGTTTCGTTGAAAACTTGGGAATCAACCTATCATTTTCTTTCATCCAACCATTATTTTGAGGATCCATTTCTTCTCTCATTGTAATATGACTTGATTTCCTCAAAACCACTTGATGATAGCATCTGAAAACATAAAGTCGAATTTGAAAGGCGTTCATAGATATAAATAAATTGTATTAGTGTACCTTTGAGCATGCAATTTAAAAGAATCTTCAGTTGGGGAAAGTTCTTCAGCTGATTTCTTGGTATCTTTGGTCAACATCAGTCGAATTTCGTCAAAATTTTCACATTTGTCTTTGCGGTAAAGGTGGACAATTAGCTTCCTCCCAATATTTATGCTGTTTTCTATTTCATTTAGTGATCGCCTTTTATGACGTTGGATTGTTGAACTTGGAAAGAGATTTGATTTCTTTTGGAATAGAACCATAGCTAAAGAATGGGTTGTTGACTTACCATCAAGAGTCTCTTCATTCAGATCAAAATTGTCGATGCTTGCATGAAAAAATGTATCTACATCATTGTTTATCGGAACAACACCCTGAGGAATAAATATGCCGTTTTCCATGTTTGCAATTTGTTCGGATGCCAGGGAGGTTAAAAATTTTCTTATTTCATCGTAAGAAGATCCATAGCCAAAGTTGTACAAAATATCAATGAGTTTCCGACTTCTTACTGTCTGGTAGATGTAAATTGAAAGTCCTAAATTAAAACTTGTTTTTGCCTTTTTTTTGTCGAAATTATTCAAAACTGCTGAACATGTAGAGATAATATTTGTATTGAATGTGCTGGTAGAACAGTCTGCAGAATATTTTTCATCAAGAATCCAACATACTATTTTATATAATGATTCTAGAATCTCTGCCATGAAGGTACTTTCATTTAAATCTTGTGGTGTTGAATAATTTCCCGTAGAATTAAAGCCTTCATGACTTAATATTGCCTTTCGTAATATACCTGCTGCTCTATGTAACGCTACATTTTCATTTTCATCACATTCAATTTCTTCCTCACAACCCGAGTTTTCTTTAGGTATAGATCCATATATAATATCGTATTCATATTTCTTTGAAAGAACAAATTTAGGTTTTCCAACACGGCTCAGGAATGATAGTGATTCACAAAATTTCTCATTTTTTTTTTCCTATATTACCAGTGTTATTTGTAATATCTGAATCAATACCTAAGTTTTCCAATGTATCTCTCAGTTGATTACATAGATCTTTTAATGCTAATTCTAAGCGAGATAGGTTGAGGTGAATCAAACAGTGAATGAAAAAAAGTATTCGTTTTTTCACAAAAGTAACTGTTTTCTAAATATTTTTGAAAATAAAACAAAACTTCAAGTACCACATGAAAGAGCTTATTTCTAGCTCTACCTCAGTAAAAAAAAAGTTCAATAGCTATTTTATTTCCCGAGATATGGAGACTCAAAGTTAAAAAAATAATAATTTTTTTCATGTTTTTCACCTATAATTTTGGTATCGACCAAAAGAAAAAGTCCCCATATTCATTTTTCTATGTAGAAACATTCGTTAATATAGCGGTAGTATTCCCGTTTGGTTATATCAAAATATTGGGTTAGTGAACAATAACAAGGTCCGACCGCTGCATTATTAGGCACCCTGGAATGAAATATCTCATTTATAACGTCTTTTGAAGGTGAAAATGGCAAAATTTAACTACCGCTAGAATTAAATGGAGACTCAAAGTTAAAATTATTTTTTTTTCGGTTTTTTAATGTTTTTCACCTATAATTTTGGTATCGACCAAAAGAAAAAGTCCCCATATTCATTTTTCTATGTAGAAACATTCGTCAATATAGTGGTAGTATTCTCGTTTGGTTATACGCCAATATTGGGTTCGTCTCTAAAACGACGAGTTATTAGCGTTCCGCCGCCGGACTATAACGTCCGTGTGTTTTCCAACACATATCGTAGGCTGTCTGAATCTGGTATTCATCATGCTGAACCTGCCGTAAATCCAGGACTTAGCTAGATGAATGATACCTCAAACGAAAGAGCAATAACTACGCATGTTTTAAAAAGTGTCTGAACACCTGTATGTATTTTATTTATTTTTTTAATTGGTATCAAAAGTCAGATTTTTTATTTTCTTTTTTTTTCTAAGTTCAAATGCTCTGTACATAACTTTTTTTTTGATACATTGGTGCTTCGAACTACTTCAGTACGACTGGGGACACATAAGACTACTAAAATAAATGAAAAAAACCGGACATTTCTGTTAAGATTAAAAGTTATTAGCATTTGATTGACCAATTTTGGGTTTTTGTACTAAAAATCGTAAAGATTCCCTTAAAAATAAGGAACGCACTAGAAAATAAAAATGTTTGTATGAATATGTTCTACTTGGGCTAATGTATCACCCCCTTGAAGGTTTGCACCAAGCTACCAAACACCCTTTATATAATTCACCTTTTTTTCAATGTCTTCAGCTTTTCTCAGCTCATATTCTTGAATAGCAGTTTTTATATAAGGAGGATGAACACATCTCTTTCCTTTGCCTAAATTATTTCTCACTAGTTCGGGTGCAATACATTCTTTGTAAAATCTTGATGATTCAGGAAGCATTTTCTCATTCCATGTGACATCTCTTTCAATTTCTTCTATGGATAAATCGAAATTTCCATCCACATGAACAACGAAGTAGCACTTTGCTTTCATTGTGATGTTAAGTTCTCTTGTACCTATCTGGTCTGGTTGACCAGATAACAAAGAGTATTCTTTAAACAACAGCCCAGTAATTTGACTGCATCCCCAACAACATTCCGTATTTCTCCTTAACTAGTCAGTCAAGACTACCCTTCGCAATATATATATATATATATATATATATATATATATATATATATATATATATATATATATATATTGTATTGAACCTTTTTATAGTTGTCCCGAAGAAGGTGATAAACATTACCGAAAGCTCGACAGCCCCTCTTTGTGACTGCAACCTCACTGTACTAGAACCAGTCACGAAATCGTTATTTTATTTATTTATTTATATATATATATATATATATATATATATATATATACCTATATGTATATATAAAACTCACGTATTTCATATCCTCCGAACTCTTATCCCTGGGAAACTTCTTGTTTGCAATGACCTCAATTCCATTTTTTTCCAAGTCATCACTCATCAATGAAATATATTCGGTATATTTCTGACCATCCTCAGTTAATGCTGCCACTCGTTTCCAACCAAATCTAAAAAAATGATTATTGTGTTTCAGACATATTCATGAGAATCCATAGTGAGATGAGACTCAGAAGACATTTCACGAAACAATGTAATTTTTTTCTTTGAATACCAACAATATATGATGCTTTATTATCGATAGTACCATTGTGATTTCAAATTAAGTTGCCGGCGCCATGGTGGCGATATTGGTACTGAAGTTGTCTATTCAAGGTCACTCCTGGTTTGTTTCTTTGTACTTTTTCTGATTTCTTTCCTATGAAGGTTGAAATTTAATGAATGAAGATGAAAGTATCGTTTGTTGAGTGAAGAAAGAGAAAAATATATTTAAATTTGATTTGATATTTTGAAGACTTTCTGAATTTTGTATTTCGAGAATAGATTTTGTTGATACATATATCATAAAAAATGCATTTCATATAATATTCTCACTATGAGAGGAACTCTGTAGAATACAGTTCAAGTGCATCCTATCGTTATGAAAGTATCCACACCACCAAACTCCAGTGAATTTATTCAAGTTTCAACCGAGCTCACCATTAGAATATATTTTCGAGAGTTTATGTTGGGTATCAATGATCATCTCTTTATTTTGAAGAGCCTATATATAGCGCGGCAATCTAGTTGTTTTTATAAATACTTCCAGTTGTTGGTTTGTGTAT
Source organism: Zygogramma bicolorata (assembly GCA_032362365.1). Classification (NCBI taxonomy): domain Eukaryota; kingdom Metazoa; phylum Arthropoda; class Insecta; order Coleoptera; family Chrysomelidae; genus Zygogramma; species Zygogramma bicolorata. Next base: position 52,598 of record JAVJAQ010002568.1, on the reverse strand, counting down.
TGGATGTGAGCATGAATCAAATAATGGACAATGTGCTTCGAAAGAACCAATACCGTTCAACCAGAGGAAGTGAATGCACGAGATAAGGACCAATAACACAAAATTGATATTTTTGCACTAGACAAGCGTTTCGCTAACAATGTTGGTATATTTAGGAGTGAAAAACTGTTATTGAAAAATCGATCAGAATATCAATTGTTAACAGACGAAGTCCATATCTGACCAAAAACCTTTGCAGGTGGTTTTTACACTACCTCAGATTGTTACGTATATAAATAGCTAACCCTAGCCATTAGATTTAGTATCAGTTTTCTTCTGAAGATGCTAACCTTGATAGCGAAAAGCGCGTTGAGTGCAAAAATATAGTGCAGTTTGGTGAAATTCAGATAGAAAGTGGTACTTCTTATCAATAGCTCTTGAATACCGTCCTTCTGATATATTGACTCAAATAAAATATTTTTCCTCCGATTGACAGCAAATACTAATTTTGTAGATACGTATCAATCAGCAAATTATTATTTTTCCTGCTTGGGCAACGAAGTGAGGACTTTCCTGCCTAGCCTCCAAAAGTAATACTTTGCTGATTGATATTTGTCTGGAGGAGTAAGTACTTCTCAGTCGCTATCACTGTCCATAATATTGTCAAACTAGAATTACCTACTATGAACAAATAGATATTCTAGCAATGAACCATTCCAACACTTGTCATTTCTGTCGAATTTTGTTACAATTTATCACTACAGGAAAAATCAAAAGATATCTCCGCTGTCTAGTGAAACAACTATACTCTAGCCTGTTCAATTTTTATGTTTATGTATTAAATACCTATCGAGATGAACACCCGTTTCTATTCTATATTTATTGATTGAGGTAACTTTAATGGCTTGCTTCTGAAAACATTATAAATAGTACTTTTATATATGAATGGATATATCCATAATCTGGTAATTCCATTGCATGATTTCAATTTGGTTTTCACGTACAAATGAAGCTACATAGTAGAAAAATCAATTCTAATAATTTTGACTATATAGGTAGGTATAGAAAGAATTCATAGATCTAAAATAGAGAGCAAATCAATTATATTCAATGAAATCACTCGAGGATATACCACCAAATAAAACTCAACAGATCATAATATAGGGAAGTCCTGAAATTTATTTTTCAATATATTAGAATTTTGCAGTGTATAGGTGAATATGGCTCAGGCATGCACAACATGCTTTGCCGCGAGTCTTTATGAAGATTAGGTAAATGGTAGTTCTAGTTATGTTGAACCAATGGAGAGATGGAAGGCTTCGATTATAACATAATTTGAGATTTTTGGTTCGTAACTGTTGAAAATCGCAGGGTGAAATGTGTCCGCTATCCCATAGAGTCTGCCAAGGAAATTAATCATCTCCGAGGTAACCTGGCACTGAAAGAGAATACTATTTTCCTTCCTCACATCGTCTGTATCCTGCTCGTGAAATTGAAAGAAAGATAAGCTGTTGTTGACCAGTAGAATGTGAAACTGCGGCAACTGTGTTTAATACAACAAGTGAAGCATACTTGAAGCAGTGGCGTCAATTCAACACAGAACTAGATGTGTTCGAATGGTCGAATTCAATAAAAGTCTTTGAGTTCGAGTTTTCGCTTATTTTCTTCTTTCTTCTTATAAAAAATATTCGACTGGAATGCCGAGAAACTTCCTACTGAAAACCGTTGGGTCGGTCCTTTCAACGTTTTCGTTCAATCTTCATTTTAGCAACTTTTCTACAATTATTGAGCACGTAATGTGTCTGTCTGGAAGTAACGCACCTCTCAAAAGAGTTTTATTCGCAAATGAACAGAATATGGACAAGTGATAAAACTCAGTTAGGTGTAGCAGTAATGAGAGCTATTTTGATAACGAAGATGAATATAAGTAATTTATGTACAGAGTACCACACTCATCTGAAAACCAGACCCGATATTTTGAAATAGATTCGTTCAGCCGACAAATACAAAAATACGACAAAGAAGTCACGCCACTACTAGGGCTTGGTAAGCCGTACCTTAACTATTTTGTGTTTAGTGCTTTGATTACTTTGTGTTATACTATATTCTTTAAAGAAAAACTTGTGGAACGGTAGAATTTTTTTTCTTATATGTTTCCACATATGTCCAGCTCTGGCAGAAAAAAATCAATGGCCACGTTAGTTATGTGACATATATTTACTAATTTTTTTATCCATGCAGATTCACACGAAAGGAAAGCCCTGTAATGTTCAAAGAAAACCCTGTGAATCAATGTTGAGGAGACACGAATTAACATTCACTTTGAATTTTCGAAGTTTGCAAGCCTCAGGAAAAACCTCTCTCGGCAAGAAGTTCCGAAGTTCAGCTGTTCTATTGGAAAAGGACCCCTGAGCAAGAGGGGTCTCTAAGTTCACAACAAAGGGGTGGGAATTCTGTACATTTCGGGTCATCCGTGTAGATACTGTCAAAGGTGAAACGATTGATAACAATTCAGAAGATCACCGACCGTGCAAAAATCTATAGAAGACAGACATGTCTCCGACCCTTCTACGATGCTCCAATGAAGTGAGCGAGTCTGTGAGAGAAGAATCACCAGCAAAACAGATTCCCCTTCTCTGGATAGAATCGAGAAGCTTCAATGAATGTTTTAATGCCGAAGTATGTCTTCGCACGAAATAAAAATCCAAGTTTCTGGGGAGCACCTTTAGCGATCGATCTCACATGGTTTTCTCATGAGAGATTATTACTGATCGTAATTATGACTATCGACAGGCATGATATACGAGAGATCTTTTTTCGATAAATGCGTAGAATTTCCAGCAAAAATATTTGCAAATATATTTGCTTTTTGTTGGGCAGTCGTGGATTTTGATCCATTTTCTTTGGTTAAAGGGGGAAATGAACTAAAAGTGAAATTTGTGGAGACAGCCAAATGACTTTGTGCTTCTTTAGCAGATTCAATTGTTGCACTACACCTATTTTGTGCGTTAACATACTCAGAGCTCGTCTCTAAACTAGGGTCCTGGCGCCAGCGATTGAATGCAGCTTGTTTAGCGCTGACAGCCTGAGAGCAGCTATTATTAAACCATAGTTTCTCCAGATGTCTTTGTACTACTTGGATTGATGGCATCAGATATTTCTTGGGCATATCAAGTGGGATCACCAGATAGAAAATAGACCCTTCTTCAAGAAAATTCAGAGAAAAACATTCGAAGATCGTCCCAGTCTGCTGACTGGTGATGCCAGACACGACGTGTGAATAACGTACCATTCATTGGAGCCAAATAAGAACAAGTTGTTGAAATCAAACTATAATCAGAATCACCCAAGGGGGTGAATTTTGATTTGATAAATATCAGGATGAGTAGTAAGAGACAGGTCCAGTGTATTGTCAAATTGGTTATTCGTATCAGGAATACGAGTGGGTTGATCTATTAGTTGTTCCAGATCATTAGTAATAGCATTCGAGAATTTAGGCCAGGAATTATGTACATTAAAATCACCCAATATGGTGACATCAGCAGTTGGATGGTTTTCTTTGATGAAGTCGATCTTTTCCGATAGAAATGATGAATAAAGACAACAGACAAATTTAGTTTGTTGATGATTGACAATCTTCAACCACATCACGTCAAAATCTTTCGGTTCCAGCCCTTCTTCGCGTTGGCACAGAAAATAATTCCTAGAGTATAGACAGACACCACCTCCCAAACGAGAGCAAGAATAGAATTCAAAACCTGGACAAACCTTGCGTACATTATTCGTTTATGAATTCACCTGAGTTACAGTTAAGATAAGTGTTGTGTATCTTCATTCGTTTCTTGAATGTTCTGTTGATCCAGATCACAAATGTTATTTTTGATTTACGTCTGTCAATTTGATGTATTGAATGAAAAAGTCTTTCTCTTATAATACTTTTCGAATATATAATAGTGGCGACGAGTAAAGTGCGAATCCACAGTTCACAATGAATGCAGAACAATTCGATAAACTTATGGAAGCCTTAACAAAAGCCATGCAACCCACATCTACAAACAATAGTGGTTTTTCCGATGCAATTTCTCTGGATTCCTTTTGTGAAGATAAGGAAACATGGAAAATATACATCAGGAGGTTGGAAAATTTCTTCAATATGAAGAAGATCACCGGAACGTCGAAAGAAATTGATGAAAAGAAAAAGGAAGGGTTGATTCATACGATGGGTACCAAAACTCTCCAGCTGCTTTTTAATTTGACCAGTCCTGATGACCCAAAAAATAATTCATATGATCAACTAACTACTTTAATAAAAGAACATTTACATCCACCCCCAAGTGTTATTGCTGAACAGAATCTTTTTTCGAAAAGAATTCAAGAAGAAGGCGAAACTATTTCAAATTCTGTTGCTGATCTCAAAAGACTCTGTAAAAACTGTGAGTTCAAGTGTCACTCTTGCAACGCTTCAACTGCAAGTGGTCATCTCAGACAACAATTCATTAGCGGTTTGAGAAATTCTTCTTGGTTAGAAAAATTGACTCAACTCAAAGAACCTCGCAATACCTTTGAAGACTGTGTGAATATGGTATAAGCCATGGAATCTGCACAGAAAGATTCAGCTCACACGTACTGCTTCATCCTTATCTCAGAATCAGCTGAAACCACCATCTCGGAATCAGCTGAAACCACCATCTCAGTCTCATAACGAATCGATTCCATCAATGTTTACATCTAAAGACGATAGGAAAAGTTATAGACGTGGTGATCCTTCTCATTTAGCGAACATCTACGAACATGTACAAGCACGATGCAGTATTTGTAAAAAAGTTGGACATCTAGCTAGAGTGTGCCGAAGTACTACCGATAAATTTTCACAAAAATTCAGAGGAAATCAAAGAAGGACAAATCAAAGTCAATTACAGTTACTAAACTCTGAATCAGAAGATCCAGAAAACTCGGAGATGGAAAACTACTACATAAATACCTTAGAACATTACATTCCGGAAGAAATAAGAAAACCTGATAAAATGATGATGGACATTTGGAGTTTGACACTGGTGCGGCTGTGTCATCCATTTCGTTCGAAACATTCACAACATTGTTTCCACAGAAACGGATTCATGAGTCTTTTCTACCACTCAAAACATATACAGGGGTAATAATACATCCTATTGGGTTCTCGACAGTACAAGTAAAATACAACAACCAAATTGCGAATACAAACATTTATGTTTTACCAGGAAGAGTTGATCCTATTTTTGGCAGAGAATGGTTGAGATACTTTGATGTTACTTTACCAGAAATAAATCAAATGACACATTTTGAATTGAATGAAACGATGAGAAAAGATTTGTTGCAGACATTTCAACAAATATAACCTGATGTTTTCAAAGAAGAAGTTGGAAAAATCAATAATTTTGAGGCAAAATTATTTTTGAAAGCTGATTCTATACCAGTATATGTGCCTGCTCGTAGAGTTCCATATGCATTGAAAAAGAAAATTGATGAGGAAATTGACAGATTTGAAAAGGCGGGTTTCATTTCAAAATTGGAATGTAGTGAATGGGGAACGCATATTGTACCCATTGTAAAGGAAGATGGTTCCATTCGTTTATGTGCAGATTACAAAGTTACTATAAATAAGGTTCTACAGAATGATCATTTTCCTATCCCAAATTTACAAGATATTTTTGCAACAACGATGCTTGGTAGGGTCATTTTCACAACCCTTGATATAAGAGAAGCTTATTTATATTTACCTGTCGATGACTACAGCTCCAATATACAGGCGATTACTACTCCGAAAGGTGATTTTGAAGTTAATAGATTGACGTTTGGGACGAAGGTTGCGCCATCTATTTGGCAACGATATATTTCTAGAACTCTTTCTGACATACCTGGGGTATGCGTCTTCCTTGATGACATAAGAATACAGGGAAGTACTCTTGACCAACATTTGGAAAGACTCCATAAGGTGATGAAACGTCTCCAAGATGTGGGATTACGAATAAAAAGGGAAAAGTGCAAAATTTTTCAATCAACCATCACATATCTGGGCCATAGGATTTCCTCACGGGGAATAGAGAAAACCAATGAAAAAGTTGAAGCTATCACTGGAGCAAGATCACCTAAGAGCGTAACGGAATTGAAAAGTTGGCTTGGAATGGTAAATTATTATGGTAAATTCTTAGGAAATTTGGCATCAAAATTACATCCACTTTATTCATTGTTCAAGAAGGATGTCGATTTCATTTGGAATCAGGATTGTGAGAAGGCTTTTCGGATAATCAAGAAGGAAATTATTCCAGAACGAATTCTTTGTGTATATGATCCCAATCTTCCTCTTTCATCAGCCACAGATGCGTGTGCGTATGGTTTGGGACCAGTTCTCTCTCACATTTTTCCTGATGGTAGTGAAAAACCAATTGCATTTGCTTCCAGAACTTTAAATAATTCCGAAAAAAACTATAGTAAAATTGATAAAGAGGCTTTAGCCATATATTGGGCCCTAAATCATTTTTTTCAATACTGTTACGGCCGTAAATTCAAACTCACTACAGATCATAAACCACTGATTTCAATTTTCGATCCTAAAAAAAAATTACCGAGTATGATTGCTACTAGAATGCTCCACTATGCACAGTTTCTTCAGGGATTTGATTACGAAATCAGCTACCGTTCTACAGAATTCCATTCGAACGCAGATGCTCTGTCTCGAATACCTATCACTGGAATTGTTGGGGATTCCAGAAAAATCATTGATGACGTTAAAACATATCAGTTGTCTCAAATTTCAATTCTACCTGTTACCCATCGAGAAGTTGCTGAGAAAACTAATGAAGACCCCGTTTTGAAAGTCATTCTCTTAAATCTTCGCAAAAGCGAGAAAATTAATATCACAGGTTACTCAGGAAATTACTTTGAATTTTCTATTTGTGATGAAGTTATCTTCAAGGGTTCGGGGGTAGTGATTGCTTTTGTTTTGAGGAGCAGAGTTATGGAAGAGTTACATCAGACACATCCAGGTATTGTTAGAATGAAAAATTTGGCCAGATCTTACGTTTGGTGGCCGAAAATTGATTCAGATATAGAAACGCTCATCATGAATTGCCGATCATGTCAAAGTGTTCAGAAAGACCCCAATAAAGTCCCTTTACATCACTGGTAAGTGCCTAGTTCACCTTGGCAAAGAATACACATAGACTTTGCTGGACCTTTCATGGGTACTTATTTTCTACTTGTGGTGGATGCTTTTTCTAAATGGCCGAAAATTTTTTCAGTGAATTGTATCACAACATCCAAGACCTTATCAGTTCTCAGAGAGATATTCGGAAGATTTGGGTTACCCATGATATTGGTGAGCGACAACGGTTCTGTATTTCGATCTAAAGAATTTACTGATTTCATCAAAGCTAATGGAATTCATCATAATTTTCGGCACCATACCATCCCGCAACTAATGGACAAGTGGAACGTTTAGTACAAACTATGAAACAAACTCTACGTAAAAATGATGGAGGATTCTTCAAGCCTCGATATTAAATTGACAAACTTCTTACTGCAATACAGAAAAACACCGAATGATAAAAGTGGTTTTTCTCCTTCTATGCTGATGTTGAATAGAGACATAAGAACACGCCTCGATCTTCTGAGGCCAGAACCGTTGGTGGGCACAGATAATAAACGTATAGCTTACGCTTAAGTGAGACATGTAGACCAAATAACAAGTACTGGTGTACTCAGTTGTGAGTCTGACTACCCGATTTCTGACCTTTCAGAAGAGCCGGTTTTGAACCTTTTCAAAAACACTATTACCGAAAGTGGAATAGAAACTATTGATTCTCAACTAACAAAAGAGTCAACAGAAGATTATACAGGGAGAGCCCGGAGTTCTTCATTGAGAAGAAGTACAAGAGTGAGCAAACCAGTTCAAAGACAGAACTTATGAATTCTTCCCAAGGGGAGATATTTGTTGTGTATCTTCATTCGTTTCTTGAATGTTATGTTGATCCAGATCACAAATGTTATTTTTGATTTATGTCTGTCAATTTGATGTATTGAATAAAGAAGTCTTCCTCTTATAATACTCTTCGAATATTCAATAATAAGAATGTCAGGTTTTTCGGTTTGAAGATGTTGATGCAAATCACTAATATTTTTATTCATAATATTACAATAATCGGTTCTCAATACTATCGATGAAGGTTTTCCCGAGTACCTCCTACCCGTAAATCCGATTGGGGAGGTATTCAACTTCCGGAGTATTTTACTCTGGGGGACATTAGCCGTATCTGGGTTCGCAATGAATACTTATCTAGGACAGTTCAAAATAGTCATCCACCAAATTATTGTAGATATATTTCGAACCGTTCCTGAATTGTTTCTGTAGTGGATCCGAATACAACCATTATCAATATTCTTCAAATTGAATAGTTGGGAGAAACTGGAAATATCGAACACATACTGAAACGTTAATCAACACTTCATAGCACATATAGTTGGTATGGTGGTATCTCATCTTCCAGCTGGGTTATCCTTTTAGTTGCCTTCTAAGACAGGCAGAATCTACCCCAGTATTGTACCGAATGTCAAATCGAATGTCAAATTTGCAAAATGTTTTGCATTCTTCTTATTTCCAAATTCAATTCACGTAAGTACTTCCATTATATGATGTTTCCGGATCATTCGATTCACCCTAAGTAACACTTTCATCACTGAATATTTAGCAAAAACTGTTGAAATTTTGAATTTCAATTCCTTCTGACATTGACAGTTACTAGCAATCACAAATTTTGTTTATTTTTTGTAGTATTATACCACATGTTTTTAGGATGCACATTTTCTGGGGTTGATATTATTGTAAAGAATAAATCATCCCTAATTCTGAGATATCGTATACAGTTTTGGATAATCTGCCCATTGTTAATGCTGCATCTGATTCAGTCAGTGTTATAGAAGATGATAATAATGAAATAAAATTCGTATGTGAACTTAAATTGTTGAATTGTTCGTTTCGTTAACCAGCTGACGAACGTCAACCCACAGAAGTCGAAACTTGTGCGAGAAATGGATCAACGAGGCCTTACCTTTTAACGTGCGATTACCCAGCACGGTGGCCCGGTGAGGATTCGAACCCCCGCCTTCCGCTTTATAGGCAGATATGCTAACCACTACACTACCTCCTACCCGTAAATCCGATTGGGGAGGTATTCAACTTCCGGAGTATTTTACTCTGGGGGACATTAGCCGTATCTGGGTTCGCAATGAATACTTATCTAGGACAGTTCAAAATAGTCATCCACCAAATTATTGTAGATATATTTCGAACCGTTCCTGAATTGTTTCTGTAGTGGATCCGAATACAACCATTATCAATATTCTTCAAATTGAATAGTTGGGAGAAACTGGAAATATCGAACACATACTGAAACGTTAATCAACACTTCATAGCACATATAGTTGGTATGGTGGTATCTCATCTTCCAGCTGGGTTATCCTTTTAGTTGCCTTCTAAGACAGGCAGAATCTACCCCAGTATTGTACCGAATGTCAAATCGAATGTCGAATTTGCAAAATGTTTTGCATTCTTCTTATTTCTAGATTCAATTCACGTAAGTACTTCCATTATATGATGTTTCCGGATCATTCGATTCACCCTAGTAACACTTTCATCACTGAATATTTAGCAAAAACTGTTGAAATTTTGAATTTCAATTCCTTCTGACATTGAAAGTTACTAGCAATCACAAATTTTGTTTATTTTTTGTAGTATAATACCACATTTTTTTAGGATGCACTTTTTCTGGGGTCGATATTATTGTAAAGAATAAATCATCCCTAATTCTGTGATATCGTATACAGTTTTGGATAATCTGCCCATTGTTAATGCTGCATCTGATTCAGTCAGTGTTATAGAAGATGATAATAATGAAATAAAATTCGTATGTGAACTTAAATTGTTGAATTGTTCGTTTCGTTAACCAGCTGACGAACGTCAACCCACAGAAGTCGAAACTTGTGCGAGCAATGGATCAACGAGGCCTTACCTTTTAACGTGCGATTACCCAGCACGGTGGCCCGGTGAGGATTCGAACCCCCGCCTTCCGCTTTATAGGCAGATATGCTAACCACTACACTACCGAGACCACTATTGCAATTATTATTATTGATCCTTTTTCATGTCGAAAATGGTGGGCAAATAATGTAGTTTTTTTCTAGTTTTGAATTTTTATTTTTCATTTTATCAGAGCATAATTCGTATGTAGCTGAAGCAAAAAAGTTATACTATCTCTGAATGATTTACCACTCACTATGTCGCTATGTGATTATTCTGATTGCTTTCTGAAAAATGAGAAAGTAATCAGAATAATCAATAGTGAGAGATGACGGGCCAATAATCATTATTGAGAAATTAATTAGAATAATAAATAACAGTAATAAACAAAGTCCATGTCGGATCAAAAAACTTTTGGTATTCAAGCAACTAACACCCATCGTCGGTGTCTTCACCTTGTCGTGGTGGTGGGGCTTGCGTGCCTCCATGAACCTGAGAGCCACGTCGGCGGTAGCACTGCTACCGATAGGGTCACCCATGCCGGAAGGGTCGAGGGCGGGAGGCCAGATCAAGAAGAGCACCAAACACGCAAGCCAAGGTGCAAGGTAACGTGCTGAAGGCTGAATGGCCGCGGTCATGAACGTTTCCCTGGAGGCACAGGGCGGACCCCCTTGTAGGCACGCCTTACCCGGTAATGCGGGGCTCTGACCAGGTGGAACGTCGTTTCCCTAGTGCTCATGAAATCATTATGGAGGATAATGATAAAAACAAGAAAAAAGAAGAAGGCCATGGAGATGCGAAGGCTGAAGGAGCCCACTCACCAGTAAGGCCAGAAACCAGTACGGCGTCGCAAGGTCATAAAAGACTAGAGACGGAAAAGCCGGAAAGGTCAGAAAAGGGTCAATTCCATAGAGGAAATCGACTTTATATCGTGACCTTATTAACGGAGAGATACAGAATGTCCGCATCTCAGGCAGATCTCGAGACCGAATGAAACTCCTGGTGGTGAGGGGAAAGCCATTTCTTGAGGCCAAACGGGCTATCATCAAGGAGAATTTCCTGAAGGCCGCTAAGGGCGGAGAAAGTTTCAAACCTAGAGGAAAGGGAAAAGCCATCACAAGCACCAGTGGTAGTGGGGCTCCAAAGGCTAAGTCCTCCTTCAAGGGAAAAGGAGGGGCCAGTCAAGCCAGGCAGTACTATTGCCCAGAAGCGGCTAAGATCTGGAGGCAACACACCACAGACGAAGAGAGCCAGACTGGAATCTACGTCTTTCAAGGAGGCTCTCACGTCGGAGAAAATTGCCATCACGGATGCTGGCTATCCAGGGGTTCAGCTGGATCCAGGAAAACTGAACACCGTGAAGGCTTCCTTCCTTGCGGCCTATGACAGGATACCCGCGGATGGCCCACAAGTGCACTTTGCGAGGTGTGCGTACAGGCCAGGATATCTCGTCGTGACGTGCGCTGACGCGGTGAGCGCGACGTGGCTGAAGGAAGTCGTCCCAATCCTGCGCCCTTGGGAAGGGGCAAGTCTCGTGGCGCTGGGGGGGAGAAACATACCGAAGCCGTGCGCTTGTACCGTCTTCATGCCAGAAGAGGCAGGGCAGCGAGTGGAGGTAGAACGCCAACTCGGTCGCCTCAAGGTAAGTAACCACAGGCTAAACACCGAACAATGGAAAGTGTGGGCCTTTACTCCTATGGAGGAGGGCAGAATGTGGGTTCTTCTCATGGACATAGATTCCATGGAAGAACTCTAGAAGCTGGATATATCCCCATACTGCGGAATAGGGAGATTAAAATTCTGTCCGAGGGTAATGGGACATGCAACTGAGAAGGCTGGTCCCAGCCACTCAGGGGAGGCAGCAGGAGGCTCTGCAGACCAGGCGAGAGCCGATTCTGATCCGGGGCGCGGGGGATCCCTGGAGACTCCCCCTTTGACAGGGCGCGACCACAGAGGGCACCGGTCAGCGCAGTAGAGACACACCCACAGACTAAAGGCGGCCCATGGAGGTTAAAGCGGCCATGGGGGACGAGGGCTCCGGTTAGGGCTTCCAGCGCCAGGAGAAAAACAATTAGGGTCCTGCAGGCAAATCTCCACCATGCAAAGGCTGCATCAGACATTATTTGTAGGAGGTTCGAAGAAGGCATAAATACTGCCCTCCTGTAGGAACCATGGCTCAACGCCAATAAAGTAGCAGGCCTCAGGCAAGTAAAGTGCTTTACGACTAGGCTACCTTGAGGCCACGCGCGTGCATAGTACATAGCGACAGGGTGAATTGTATTCAAATACCAGGGCTATGCTCTGGGAATTTTGTTACAGCACTCCTGTCAATGCCCACGGAGGAAGGCAACAGAAGTCGGGTAACTTACTCCGCCTACTTCCTTGGAGACGAAGGGGCTTGTCCACCACAGATGATAAACAAGGTATTGGCCTACTATGCGGATGAGAATTTCCAACTGATAGTAGGATGCGACGCCTACGCACACTTCACGGTATGGGGGAGCACCGACATCAACGCAAGAAGGGAGTTATTACTACAAATTATCTCTGGGGAAGGGTTACTTATAGCTTATAGAGGCAACGAACCAACCATTGTCACGGACGCTCGGAAGGAAGTTTTAGATTAGAAGTACGAGCTAGATAGAGACACTTAGGGAGTCTTCAGATAGGGGAATTGCAACCATTAGGGATGAAGATAGTCTACAGGAGACAGTCGAAAGAGGCAATCATGGAGGTCTACCAGGAAAACTGTCCCGAAAAGACCAAACACTACAGAGGCGAAACCGTCTGGTGGAACCAGCACCTCGAAAAGCTAAGGCTCGAAGTGCGAAGGCTATTCATCAAAGCCTAGGGAAACCAAGATTGAGACACATATAGGAGAAAACTTACGCAGTACAACAAAGGAATGCGAAAGGCAAAAAAAAGACTCATGAAGGGGGTTTTGTATGGAGGTGGAAGAAACACCCACTTGTGCAAGAATCCACCGAGTACTTGCCAAGGAAAATATTGAGAGCTTAGTGGGTTTCTTCAAAAAAGAAAATGGGACCTACACAGAAACAGAGAAGGAAAGTTCAAGGCTACTATTGACAGCCCATTTCCTAGCGACATCTGAACCTGGGCTCTTGAGGGGGCCTTTCTCTCTCCCAACAAGGCATAAAAGGCCAACGGCGGGGGAATGGAGGCTGGCCGCCGAAACCACGAGACCGGATAGGATCAGATGGGCGAGCCAAAAATTCAAACCATACAAGTCACCGGGAACAAACGGAATCTACCCGATTCTGCTACATAAGGAATTGGATGTGCTGATACCATATCTGAGTAGGATTCTCAGAGCTTGCGTGGCCTGGGGATATATTCCAAAATTATGGCAGAAGGCGAAAATAGGTAAAATATAAGACCAAACGCTCAAGTCATACAGACCTATCAGTCCTAGCGAGAGGCATCACTCTAGGAGAGGCTACCCTACAGGTAAGAGCAGAAGAGGGAGAAGTACTATCGCCACTGCTATAGGCAACCCTAGTAGATGATCTCCTCAGCAAGCTATCTGAAGAAGGCAGATACTGCCTGGGATATGCTGACGATCTACATTCAAAAAAAAGCTCGACTGGTGGCACACATGCTGATGCAGGGGCAAACTCCAATCAGCCAGTCACATGGAAGAGAATACTTGAAAATGTACAATGAACTGTAGACAGATCCAATACTAGGAATGCCCGTCGATAACACAGTTCCGCAGTACAACTTTCAAAAAAATATTTTCAAAATCATCATACCAAGTAGAGAGGACTGGCCCACCGGTTAAAGCGGAAGAAACTTGGTATACAGATGGCTCGAAGACCCAAGGAGTGGGAGCCGGTGTATACGGAGGCAGAGCAAAGACGAGAATCGCACTCAGCCTCGGACATAATGCAACTGTGTTCCAGGCAGAAGTAGCGGCCATCGAACACTGTATAGGGGAAATAAACAGGCAGAAGGTCGTAAATAAAACCATTGCCATTTTCTCCGACAGCTAGGCGGCAATTAAGGCACTCAGCTCATTTCAAATCTACTCAAGATTGGTGGGAATCTGCCTGAGCGCACCCAAGGAGCTAATTACCCAAAATAGGGTTACTCTAGCATGGGTACCCAGACATGAGGGTCACAAGGGCAACGAGGAGGCCGATACACTTTCCAAACTCCGAGGTGCAAAATTATGTTTCCAATTAGATATGAATATGAGTACGAAATAAGGCAAAACCAATCTAGCGACCAAAGAGGTTTCCTGATAGAGCGTCAAAATACGTAAAATTAGTCTGTGGAGCTTAGCCTAATCACTTATTACCGGGGGTTTTGCGGTTGGATAATTCAAACAACAAACCTTTTAAACAGTGACATGTAGACGTGTTTGTAATGTTGATTCTCTCCGATTGTTCTGAAGAAGTATGGATATTTCTTCCTGTTGGAAAAACTGGCCCCCTCGGCACTATACGAAATGATAAGAACGTGGTAGAACTTAGAAACACTGGCAATCGGTTCCACTGTTTCAGAACAGGCTGGCCCGAGCACCCCCACCAAGTTGTTGTAGTACTCTGTGGTGACGATGAAGTCGATGAAGTTCTTCATTACACTGTCAGTTTGGCACTTTCCGTCACTAATCAGTAATTTCAACTCGTAGTCTCTCAACAAAGTATCGTTGTTGTTTATAGCATTCGTAGCAAGTTGAGCCCCCTGGGCAATCCCTCGTCCATTATACGAGCCTGCACTCATGGGGAATATACCGCCGATGTACACCAATGCTTTCTGCGTGCCGTCTTTCCAACTGCTCCAGCGTCCGGTGTTCTTCCTCATCCATTCGCAAGCAACCTCGGCAATAGAATGTCCACTCTCGTGCATCCTAAGGAGGTAGAAGTAGTCATCTTCAGTCAGCTTGAAGTGCCTTAATCCAATGTAAAGCGGCTTTGCGTTCTCTTCTATTTTACTCCATGCTAGTTTGACTAGCCGGTGCATTTCGTACTTGTACCCGTACCCTTCGATCCCTCGGGTGAAGTTGTATAATTCGTTGTTCTTGAACTGGACGCTGTAGAAATGGTTCTCGTGTGTAACGATTTCGCTCGGGAACCAATGAAAGAACACAACGCTCTTCTTGGGCTTGTTGTTGTGTGCGTTTTCTAGCAAATGGATACTTCTTATTTGAGTGAGAGCCAATTGAAGGCTGTCGCCCACCCAAAGAATTTTGACCAGGACACCGGTTTCGTCCACTTGGTCTATGAGGAATTTTGTAGAATTGTATTGGGGGGCTAATAGAACAGCGCATGCTTGATTTTTACATTGTTTCGGCGTGTACATGCTCTTCAAGCAGGGATTCGTTGGGCAGACGTACCTGAAAATGAATAGACGTATTAGTGTATCGCAAGACACGAGTGTTAAACTAAAGTGTGAGTGTTATTGTGGTTCGTGGTTCAATTGTTCAAAACTAGTTATTCGATTAGACCATTTTTCGAGTAGATAACTTCTCCAATATAACACTTTTTGAATAGATAATTATTCGGGAAAAAAAATTCTTTGTACGCGCAATTATTCGGATGGAAAATTGTTCAGAACTTGAATCACACAATTAGGACATACTTTTTTAACAATATCAACTCAAGGCGGATCTCGATTTTTATAACAATTCAATAACAACAATATTTTACAACAATATTACTTTACAAACCTTGCTTTTCGAAACAATTTCATTTCATTTTTGAACAACTGTTCATTCAAATAATTTTGCCACGAAAAATTGTTCATTGAAAAATTCTCCATCGTAAAAATTGTCCATTCAAATATCAAGCTTTCGAGTGACTGGCATTCGAACACCGGTCTTTCAGATAACTGTTCCCCAATAACATAACATAACAGTGATTCAATTACCTCTCTCACAATGATCGTTTCAAATTAATATTATTCTCTTCTGGTAGCTCGATATTGTCCAAATCTTATTATGGTCTCATGTTTGATGCGAGTGTGTCCTTTTTGTTACAAGAATCACGAACTGTGTAATCAGCATATACTTGTCACTTTCGAGTAAAATTCTTTGGCATTTTTGCCTCCCCAAAAAAATATACCTATTATTTTTGAAATGTTCGAAAGAACGAATACTTACTGTTTGAGTCATCAGAAGCTTAAAACTATTTTTTGATAAACGTGCATAATCCTAGTTCTTGATGTCTTATAGATTCCATATACAATTAGATATACACATACATGATACTGGTCGTGAGCTTTGAATATTCAAGGATTCGAACGAGTTTAAGCTATCAGAATGGCTTTTATCATTCAAAGAAATTATTCTTGGATCGTTAACTACATCTGTGATAAAAATTATTACACCTAATCTGAGGATTATCACTTTGTCAAAAACGCGTAAAAAAGTTTCTATTGGGATCTGAAAAAAAATAGATTGAAAATATGGTATGCGAAGAATATGGGTGTTAATTCACTTGAACGATCATAGTTTCTGTATTCCTGGATTGTACAGAAATGTTCTCTCACTTTTATCGTAAATGGTCGATTTGTTTGGTCAACATATACTACTGAACAATCAGGCGTAAACGAAAAAATTGATAAGAACCTGATTTCCAGTGATATTTGAAATAATTTTTACCTGAGGTGACCAAGCATAATATCTATCTGAGGAATAATATTATTGGTGACTGATTTCTCAATTCATTGAATTCGCCCACCAAAAAAAGCAAAATACATCATTAAATATACTATGTGATTCTGGCATAAAATTTAACGCCAGTAGAATCGACGAATATGGTAGCAAGATAATGAGGTGAAATGAATTGATAACTCCGAGATTTTCACTCACTTATCATTTCTACGGGGATCCTTATTGAAAGAGTTGTCTTCGATCATCTGCAATATGTCATTCCCAATATCAAAATACTGCACCATCTTTTTGATCATGAAGAAGGACCAGTGAACCTCTTTGGTAGAATTGTCCCAAATATACTTCGAATAGTATTCCACGATGGGGAATCCGAGTTCACCGGGGACGAACCAGCCGAAACGACCAGGCGGTCCGACACTGCCAACCTCCTTCACGTACTCCTTTGCGAATGTGTCATAATCAGGACTTGCCCACACTTCAAGGTTAATTGTCGCGGGAGGTTCACTGAAAAAAAAAAACAATTTTGTACCATCTGCAGTATTTTTAACCCCTAAACACGGATCTGAAGTAACAACGCGGCGTTCTAGTGAGACCACCATTCAGTATCAGAGACCAATGATCTTGAAACGATTAATCCCAAGCCCTACTAGAGAAATATTCAAGTCGAAGTAAAACGTGGCAAGTTCACTTCGACCTACAAAATAGACTTCACGAAAAATAGTACTCATGAACCCAAAGTTCTAGTAGAGGGAGTATATATAGAGAGTCGTTGAAAAACTGATCTCTCGAAAGTAATGAAACCATTAATTGATGATAATCGTAGTTTTGGAAAGATTTCCATATCACACATACTGATCAATTTCATGTAGATGATTTCATCGTGTATGAATATTCACATTGCTTTGTTTGAAACATTATTATCACTGATTGAAATTCATATCCTGTCCCAATTATGCAGAAATCAAATTGTTAGCTGGTCTATTCCATAATGTTGATTTTTCTGCGATAATCCAACAAACTCTAAATGCTTCCAATAATAATATTTTCTTGTGAGATGCCCCAACGAAGTAAGAGAGTCCTTGAGCGAGAGTCACCAACAAGACCTTTCAATGGAAGTTTTGGTACTGAGCTCCATACATAAAGTATATTCCATATCTGTGACGTGAAAATCATTTGAAGTTGAACAGAAGTGAAGTACTTCTTTGCACGGAATACAGAGCCAAGATTCTTGGGAGAACTTTCAGCGATCGATCTCACATGGTTTTCCTATGAGAGATTATCACTTATCGTAATTATTAGCATCGGGATACTTGATTTTGTAGGAATAGTTACTTCTGATAGATCGGCTTCCTTCGAAAAGAGAAATTCCTGGGGTTTTTCCAGCATTACACCACCAAGTTGATGTTACCCCATTCTATTATTTTCGTTAAGTCATCGTTGATAGTATAGACGCTAATGCCTTTCTGAATTTTCGTTGCTCGTGATGATATGGGCACTCTGGAAGATTAACTAGTATGAAGAGTATTGCCTTCCGCAAAACTATGCACTAAACAAGATGTTTTCCAGCAAAGTGGACGCCAGAACAGAACCCTATGGAATACCTGCATTTATTGAGAGAATATCAGACGATACTCCAACAACCACATAGATATCTATCAGACAAGAAGCCACGATGCCAGATCCGATTAAACTCTTTCGAAATGTCGATTGTAACATCATCGAGAAATCATCATTCCAATGATAATTCAAACAGCTCACTAAAATGGAAAATGCATCGAACATTTTCAAAATATGTAATAATAATGACAACCATCACTTTTTTGACAACAAACTTGCATTGACATTTTGTAGCAATTTCCCTATCTTGCATTTGGCTATTTATTACACTTTTCGATACTTGAAAACCATCAACATAAAAGACTTAGGAATTTATGTTTTCTCCTAACCCATTTCTATGCAAGCAAATAATAAATATGTACTTTCGAAAAACGTGAAAGTCAAAATCAGGTCCGTATTTCATTCCGAATTTTTCTATTGGTCGGGCCATGGTGATGGTTTTCATGGACCGAAATGGTTGAATATATATTGTTACGATGTTTCGGGGTGAATTTTCTAAATAATACTCCGAGCAACACTAAACTGTTTTCATTAACTGCACTATGAAAATATAAATTGTGTACTACTAATAATTCACTTCAACTCAAATGACTTCTAACTATATTTCTCAACACTTTTACTACACGCTCTCAACTAGATCCCTCACTCCACTACTCTCTACTAGACATTACTGGACTAGTTACTAAACTTCTGCCCTCTCGATGAAATTCCTCCCGCTTATATTCAATATTCAAACAGAGGAAATCTTTCCGGTGATTCCATTCTTCCCTCGCATGTCTAGAACACCCGTTTCGAGAAGCGTGTAGCGATCTCTCGTTACATCTATTGGCGATAGAAAATAAGATCGCAGCGCCACAGCGGAAAAAATCGGAACTAGTCATAAACAGATAGACATTTTATGTTTACATTTGTTTACATAAGAATTTGCTGTTCATGTTTGATTTTCCTGTGAAATTTCATGAGTACCGTTTTTTCTCTCCATTCAAAGTGATCTTGTACAAATTAAAGTAATATTATAGACGTTTGAGAACTTTTGCTCAGAGGTTTTTTCAGCTGAGCTCATTATGAAAGCAACTGTTATTTGTGAGTGTTTGCAGATGAAGCTTGGATTGATGGATTTTTTCAACTACCTGATGAATTCAGAAAATTCGAGGTGTATCACCGAGGGGGAAGCTGTTCTAAATGCGGGACATGTTATTTTATGTGGAAGGTCAAATTTCGATCCGGAGAAGATCGAAATTTACGCTCTTTGCCTTCAGACGAGTGCACTTTTGTCCGAACCCCATCAGATACATGGTCACTTCGAGAATGACGACAGCAGAATAATTATAGGCTCATTTCTTTGTTCTTGCAAAGCTGGAAGAAGTGGAAAATGCAAACACATATCAGCTGTGTTGGTAATATGTACAAGGTGTATCTCAGTGAAAATATTATAATGGCGTTATCGTGCCCAGTCGATTTGATTGATCTTTGATCATTTCTCATTTAGTGTTTTTCTTTTTCCTGCTTTGTGTTTGTTTCAGAACAAATATTGAAGAGTTGGAGCATGTATCTCAAACGGATGCTAAGTGTGTTTGGGCAACCCAAAAGCACTCCACTCGAGAAAAATATAAGGCTGTACCATTGGAGGATATGCCATGTTTTTCTGGGAGATATGTGGAAATTCCTGAAGTTGAGGATGAAGGTGCCGTACTTGGAAACTATATGGCAAGTTTGCCAATTTCTTCCCTTGCCATGCATAGGTATGATTATGTCCGGTTGTAAATATTTCCATAACAATGGAATGCTTTTTCTGTACCTTTAGTTTTCAGTTAAACTGAATTCCTTTTAGGGCTGGTAGAAGACATGTTGCAAAGGAACATGAAATTTTTATGGAAGAGAACCCAGATACTACAACAATTTTGAATTGGGCATCACAGTCAATTTTGATGCTGGAATTATCCACAATTCCAATGAGTTTTTGAAAATGACTGTTGTAGGGAGAATTATCATTCAAGGTTCAGAGATGTTGATGGTCTGATTCAGTTGAAACAGCACTCTGCATCATGGGTGAAGGAGAGGAAATTCAGAGTGACTGGTTCACGAGTATATGAATTATACACTTTTTCTAAAACGGACTGGGAAATGAAGGCACTCAAATATTTTTGTCAAAAAAATATTTCAAATAAATACATCCGTCACGGATTGAGATTTGAACGAGAGGCAAGAGAGCAATTTGCTAGCTCTTTCAAGATGACTGTTGTGGAATGTGGTTTAATTGTCTCCAATTCGAATCCATGGTTGGCATTTTCCCCTGATGGAATTATTTTTGATAATGGAAATCCATCAGCTTTGTTAGAAATAAAATGTATTTATTCAGGTAGATTTATGCAACTTGAAATTCAAATTTATACTCATTTTCACTTCTTTCAGGTGCTACCCAAACAATAGAGGAAGCTATTAGATCTGCATCTTTTCTTGATATGGGTGAAGGAGGAATGACCCTGAAGAAAAGGCATAAATATTATGGCCAAATTCAAATGGGGATGGCCCTTTTAAATATAGATTTATGCTATTTTGTAGTGTATGCATCCTATGACAAATCATTTATATCCATTCCGATAAAATATGATGCAAACTTCACACAAAACATGCTAATCAAAGTTAAACATATTTTTTTCAATTATATGTGGCATCATTCTTGTACAATTGAATAATATAATAAAAACTAATGTACAGTCAGGTGCTCCTCAATAAAGTATTTTAGGTCACTTCTTGTATTTATTATATATTATTAACTTGTTTGCAGATGATACTGATTGATGAAACATCAATTTGCTAATGCAGTTAGATTGCCAAATGAATTCTATTGTTTTTCAAAGGCCTTAAACAATATTATGATTCACCTATAAGTGTTAGATGTTTCCTTCCAAGAAATTAATGATATTTATAATTTCACTAAATCCATTGTGATGAGCTCTGGTTGCCATATAAATTCTGAAATACACCTAGCTCACATTATCTTATTTTAAAGAGACATAAATATCCCAAGTATTTTTAAAGTGTGTACGCAAACACTAGAAGGGTAGTTACAAATGAAAGTAGCTAAAGTTAAATAAAAAATTACTATTTATCATTTTTTTTCAATATTGAATATTATTCATTGACAAATAATTTCCTTTTTCTGTCACTTAATAATTCAACATTGATTTTTCATGAATTATGTGTGATTCTGTGTTTCAAAAAAAGAAAAAATATACATTGCTCATGAGAGAAGCAAATTTTAGTAGCTGAAGCTCCATTATTATATTCTCCTTTGGGTCATGAGTCAAACAAACATTTGATTAAAATACTAAATCATTAGATAACATACCAACAGGGAATATTTCAAGATATTGAATTAATAGGCAGTTGTTTTAATTCAAATTTTATTACCTACATATAATACAACAAATAAAATAAAGCAGGTAACATCAGAATAAATTGCTTTGTTAGTTACCGAAATAGTGATAATAATAAATTAATTCATTCATTCCACTTATGGATTACAAGGTTATATGTATAGATATTCTACAGAAAGAAAAAATTCAATCACAAATATCAACATCCACCAATACTAGAAAATTCACAATATGAATTGAAATTCGTAGACAATCAATTACACAAAAAGATTCAATCTTAGTATCACTATTATTGTTTGGGTTTGAAGGAGGTCGTTTTTTTGGAATTCCTTCCTGGCGTATTGCTGGCGCGAGTGACTAGCTTCTTCAGAGGCTCATTTATACATCTTGAGTTAGACTCCGATGACCGAGTCATTTTTACAGTACCAGATTTGCTATTTCAACTAGGAAAACCAAGAAAAACCCACAGTGCCATAGGTATTAGACTGCACATTCAATCATATGTGAAACTCAAATGAAATGATATATAAGTAAAACCTGGTAAATTGATGTTGAATTGCCATAGTACTGAAGAAAATACTCTATACTTTCTATATGAAAATTCGATACAATTCACTGTAATTTGTTAATAAGAAAGTGAACTAGTCATCTGACTGCAAGAATCTTTTATTATCTAGAATTGGTGCTGAAAGATTGGTAACACCACAAGCAATTATAAAAATACAATTTATATATGGAACTAATGACCACTGCAATTTTCCTGATAATATTTTGAAAACTTTTATGCGTTGGTTGACTCTCTCTATATGAACTCTTGCTGCAGCTATTTTTGTGTTGAGTAAGGCTTCATCAGCAGTCAATTGATTTTTATTTCGAAGAAAAGGAGGTCTGTATAATGTAACACCAAAACTATCACATATATCATCAATTAAAAAACCTTTATCTGCCATTACTGCATCTCTATTCCCGTCCAACTTTGTTATTAAATCACTTTCCTCGAATATCAATTTATCAGATGCCCGTCCTCCATATGGCTTGCTAACAAACGTAATGAGGCCTGCAGGAGAAACTCCAACCATAAATTTAACTGTCTCACTAGTTTTATATTGAGAATAAAATTTAATTCTACAACAGAGACATTTTGGTTTCTGAATGTGGATTTCTGTGCAATCAATTACAACTCTAACATTACTGAAATCCTCGAAGTATGTTGGCATGTTTTCTTTTATTTCATCAGCAGAAGGAAAATTAATGGCAGGTCGCAGTACTGAAGCTAACAGAGGCAGCATTGAATGTATGTAATTTTTACAAAGTTCCTGACTGATGCCAAACAAACTGCCCAAGATTGCATAAGATAGATTATGCTTCATTTTGAAAAATGTCAATATCACCCTATCCCTGGTTGACAATGCATGTAAACGTTGATCAATTTTCAAGTTGGCAATAATAACATTGAGCATGTTGAAGGACCTCAAACCAGTGAAAGTATTCAAGACTTTATCAGTAGTTATCAAATCACACACAGATAGTTTTTTAGGGGTATTAACTTGAACAGAAATGTCACATTTTGATAAACACTGCTGATTCTGAAAATAACTCAAGTCTTTCGGCTCTGTTGAATCATTTTCTCTCTCTAAAAGAAGCAAAAGTGCTTCGGCAGCCTGAATGTCATCAACAGATGGTTGCTCTTCAACATCAGTCACACACTGGGTAACAACTTCACTAGAGCTGGATCTAACATTGGAACGTTCAGATTCTGATTTTCTATTTCGAACTGTCCTCCTCAAGGTAGAAGGTGGTGGTACTGATCCATGTTGAATTGTTGGCAAATTCATGGATGGGACAGCATTCTTTTTCAGACAATGTTTCTTGTTACTCTCTGAAATGTGAATCAATTTGTAAGATTTACTGTAATAAACTATCATATACACCTACTGAAAAAGTCAGATGGCTAGAAGTGCTTTGAACAAACACGCATGTAATTGGATACTGGTTTTCCAATTCTCAGCTTCCTAATCCACGCTTTTCGTTGGTCTACTTCTTCTACTTCATCAAACTTATTGGTTATGTAGACCTTGCTGTTCCCAGAAGGAAACTTGTGATAACTTATATTTTCCTTTTTGCCCCAAGTATTGCATTGTGGGACAGAACAACAGCTATTATTTTTTTTTCTATCCATAGCTGAATTCATAACTGGGAAACGGAAAATTGCCAAACTGTCAAAATGATTCTCAATTTTGAAAGCTTTGCCAATATCTGAGACACTACACAAGGCTAATGAACTGAACACAACAATATTAACAGGCCGACACAACGATTCCAAAACAAGCCTTAAAAGTCAGAAAAACACAATATGTTTTGAAAACTCAAACGAAAAATAAGTACAAATACATGAAATTCATGTAATATCATGAACAGATAAAATCGAGAATCTGCTCGTGACTGGTTCTGGTGAAGGCCGGCAGGGGGCGTATTGCTTATATTCTATTGCGAATAGGACCAGCTCTATCATTATGCCAATGAGCGGCGTTCCGTTCATAACCGACACCCAGTGGGGCGGCACTAGAGGATTTTGTACCATTATCCCCCTGTCAAGTTTTGATCGTTCCGATTGAACATCATTCCCATTATAACGCAAGAGTATTTCTTAGTGAACGCCCTTCTTTTCTGCTTCAGAGCTACGTTGGACCATAGAGACCACGTCGTTTATTCTCTTCACTTTTGTATAGGGTCCTTCCCAAGATGGTGTTAATGGTATCAATTTGGAATAAATTCATTTTCTACGTTGAGGGTTGTACAACAACAAAGGATCTCCTCTGAATCCACCAGTATAAGCCTTGAGATCGAATCAAGTGGCGGCGCTAACATATTCCATAAAAATATGATATATGATGCACGGTCGAATGCAGGATGGGATTGCTGCGAAATGGCACTCTTAAACAAAAGTCATTTTGAACAATATTATGAAAACGAAAATGCATATATGAGACATTTAAAAAATCCATTTCTCATTGTGAGTATTTCGAAAAATGAAAGCACTGAATGAAGAAAACACAAATAGAGAATTTTGATTTCTTTTTAATATTTCGGAAACGCAAGCGTTTCTCGTTTCAGTACACCGTCTGATCGGGATACGCAGCTTTTTATATATTCAACCGACGCGACGTTCTGAATCTGGGAGTTTTCGAGATTCTGATAGTAGCCCACTCAAAAAAAAGAAGTCCATCTAAAACAGCTACTCATCTGCCTATATGTCACGACAGGCATTTGGTTACACATGCATCACTTTTTTGCTCCATTTATATACCAAGCATATGAAAATTGAATCAAATGATAGCATACATTGGAAATATCTACACACAGCAAAATAAAGAGCTGTTTACATTTTTAATCATATGTAATTTCAAATGTTCTGATATAATATATATAGTAGAATATAATTTTAATCTATGTATGTCTTGAAACTAGTACACGTTTTGCCTGCTGCTTTACACCTGCTATATATATATATATATATATATATATATATATATATATATATATATATATATATTGAAATTTTGTGGTAGTGGGGTTTTACAAAATGGCCTTCTCAACTAAAATATTTTTAACTTCCAGTCTCTTTCCGTTATACCGGAAGTTGAGGTTAACTTCCTTATTTCAAATGGAACACCCTGTATTTTATTACATTCTTAAATTTTTCATCACATTTCAGGCTCACTTTCTATAACAATGCCTATATCCGAATTTGTCAGTTTTCGAGATATTGATTTTTTTCTGAAAAATTTGACAGCTACAGCACACCACTCCGAAAATATCATAACTCATAGACAGTAACAGTTGAAAATGTGAAATTTCACAGAATCACATCTTAAGCATCAAGTCATGAACAGGTTCTTCGAATTTTCGGTAAAATAATTTACAGGGTGGTCGAAATTTCCACCTCAAACATAACATCGAGAAAACTGATGAAACACGATTTTTTCAAATGGAAAACATACACTATTCTATTATTTTTGAATACTACGAATAAAAAGATTTCAAATTCATGAAGAATGTCCTATACCTAAAATACACCCCTGGCAAGATATATTCGATTTTGGGAAATTGAAATAGAAATCAAGAAAGCTTTGAAAACAAATGAACTAATATTAACTTTGTCGTTGGTGAAAGGTAACTCAACACTCGATCACCAGTGATGATAGCCAGCTAGTAAGACAACTAAGACCTAGACGCAAGGTCACTCAGTCTTGAAAATGGCTCCGAAATGGGAGCCGAAACGTAGACAAGAAAATCATTCCAGACGCGGATCAACCGGAAGTTTCAGTCAGCACATTTCTAACCGCGGAAGCCTAGCCGAACAAATATATATATATATATATATATATATATATATATATATATATATATATATCAGAGCACAACTCTCTTCAACTTGTATACGCTCATGAGTATAAATGGTCAAGCGAAAGAAAATATTAGTTAGTACTCGAAGAACAGGCACAAAGAGGGGTTAGGGTTTACTGAATACCCTGATAAATAAGCTTCCATTTGAGCTTCATATTCCTGGATATCAGTAAGTGTGGAAAACAGTTTCTGTATTGGTTTTTTAGTAGATTTCCATCATTAGATTTTGCGGACCAGGAACAAAACTAAATGGGAGACTAGCAAAAAATCAACAAGGCATAAACAAATTAGACGAAAGCTGCAGAAAGCATGATTTAGCATATGCAAACTTTAAAGATACATCTAGAAGAAACAGCAGACAAAGAGTTGGCCGACGCAGCTTTGCAACGTTTAAAATCACCTGACGCAAAGTAAGGGGAAAAAATTGCTGCAGCTAGTGTAGCAGGCATAATGAAAATGAAAAAAAAAAATAGGAATGGGTCTGAAAAAGACTAGAGAAAGTTGTTGAAAAAAATCTAGAAGAAATAAAAAAGCAAGAGTTATTCCGATTCCGAAAAAGGGGCGGTTTTCTTCCATTTCTTTTCCCATTGTTAGGAGCAATTGGAGCCCTTGGAGGCGGTGCAGCAGGTATTGCCAAGGCTGTAAATGATGCGAAGGCAAGTCGTCAGGAGTTAGAGGAGCAGAAAAGGCATAATTTGGCGATGGAACAAACAGCGAAAGGAAAAGGTTTATACCTCAATCCTTATCGGGAAGGATATGGATCATACCTCAATCCATACCAAAAAACCAACGATAGAGCTACCTCATAGACCCCTACTAACGAAAAAATATGTGGAGTATTTATGAGAAACAATCTTCCAAAAAAAAAATACGAAATCAGAAGAGTGGAATAGTCAATTTAGATACGAGTAGTGGAGATGGAACACATTGGACAGCGTATGTGAAAAAGAAAAAAACAACAAAATAGTTTATTTTGATAGTTATGGGAATTTAAGACCTCCGAAAGAACTAGTGAAATATTTTTTAAGTGATGGTAGCTTGAACAAAATTCAATATAATTATGACGCAAAACAGACACATTCTTATATCTGTGGGCACTTGTGTCTTGTATTTTTATATAATCAATACAAGTATTACTCTACGTTTAGTGTTGAATAAACCGTTAAACAAAAATAATGTCTTTTACTTGTGCTCTCATCGGTAATTCTTCGATTCTGAGCTATAATTTTAATCCTCCTATATATTTAGAAGATAATGTTGATTATGAAATAGGATTAGCCAATATTGAGACTTACAACAGTATATCAAACATCGATAATACCAATAATAGCTTCAAGTTTGGAGAACGTTTGGAGCATACGGTGTCGCTTCCACTTGGTGCATATGATGTCGACGACATCATCAAGTACATAGTAACAGCAATCAATAATGAAGATAAAGACGTAAATGTCAAGATGACACCTGATGTGAATACTGCTAAACTGAATGTACAAACGACAACGAACATTCGATGCTGAAAACTCCATAGGCCCTGTATTGGGTTTTGAACGCAGGGACTTGCTTGCTGTTGATAAATCGGATAAAATGGTAAGAATTTCGAAAGTGAATACCCTTTGTATCGACTGCAATATTGCAGGTGGTTCTTTCCTCAATGGTAATCCCGTCCACATCATACATCAGCTTTTTCCAACGGTCCCTGTCGGGTATAAATTAGTCGAGTCACCGTTAAACATCTCTTACTTTCCTGTCAGCGTCAAAATAATAAACAACATTACAGTTTCAGTAATAGATCAAGACGGATATCTCGTCAATTTTCAAGAAGAGACTATAACCGTCAGATTACATCTAAGAAAAGTTATTTCGTGAATATGGTTTTGAGATTCAATTTATTGCAGACTACACCAAACTATATAAAAGCACGTAAGACGACAAAAGCCATTAGTAGCTCCCATAAACGTAAAGTACTAACATCCGAAAATCGACAGTTTTTACAATCCCTTGGACTTCGAATGTTAGTATAATGGATCTCCTCAACGTAGTCGAACAAACTTTCAATGACACTGCTATCGAAGATTATCAGTTTCATTCATATCAACCTTACATACCTGGAAATTTGAATTACAATGATGAAATCAGAATTCCTATCCAAGATCTAGATGTATATACAGCCCCATGCAATAGCTATTTGTATATTGAAGGGAAATTGACCAAGGCGGATGGAACAGTACCTACTGAACTCAAATTCATAAACAATGGTGTGGCTTTCATATTTCGAGAATTTTGCTATGAACTAAATGGTACAGTGGTTGATTCTGTAAGGAATGTTGGATTGGTGTCAACGCTCAAGAACTATTTATCATATACTGAAAATGAGAGTGTGTCTTTACAAAATGCTGGCTGGTTTCCAAAATACACTTCAACACAGGATATTTTAGTTGATGCTGTAGGAAACTTTAACGTATGCATACCTCTGAAGCTCTTGGTTGGATTTTTCGAAGACTTTCAAAAATTGATAATAAATATGAAGCAAGAAATTCTACTGATACGTGACTCTTACGACAAAAATTGTGTACACAGCACCCAAAATAGATATATTCAAATTATATTGGAGAGTTCCTCATGTATCCGACAGTATTTCGGAACAACTACGATTGAATAAATTTATCAATAAAAATGTGGAATTACCTATCAAATTCAGAAGCTGGGAGTTGATAGAATATCCGTCTTTGCCAGCAACAACCAGACATACGTGGCCTGTAAAAACGACTACCAAAGTTGAAACGCCAAGACATGTTATAATTGCTTTTCAGAAAAATAGGAAAAATCACGTCTGACAAGTCTCAATTTAATGACTGCAGCTTGAAGAATGTAAGGGTATTCCTCAATTCAGAGAGATATCCATGTAACGATCTGCATCTAGATTTCACTGATAACAAATTTGCAACATTATATGAGATGTTCGTCAACTTCCAGGAATCATACTATATGCATAAAAACAATCAGCCCATATTTACTCCAGAATAATTTAAATCACGTGCTCCAATTACTCACATTGATTGGTCCCAACAGAAAGAGACCCTACAGACAGGGTCAGTAGTGATGTGTATTGAATTCGAAACGGAACGAGCGACCACAACAGATACAACAGCATATTGTCTCATTTTACACGAAAAGCATTTCACTTACAACCCCTCAACCAAAATTGTTAAACAGTATTGAACCTTTTCCCTCTCCCTCTTCAATTTTGGAGGTATGGATAGAAATTCTGTAATGAATACAAACTTCAATGAAGATGACTTCGAACCATCGACTTGCACTTTATCAGTTGACTTTGAGATTATTCAAACGCAGAATTGAATTGTTCACAAAAAAGCTTAGAGAACAAGTTTTTCATGTTGAAACTATGAGTCTTGTAGTGAATATTCAAGGATTCATAATTGAAAAAATTAATTTATTGTCAAGGAATTGGCATCTTACGATGGACAAAAAATTGGACACTATGTGTTCAAACCACCCTTCACGTACGAGATGTTGACACCAGACTTACAGAAGCAAGCTGATTGGTTGACCAGAAATCATCATTGCATCAAGTGGACTGAAGGCTCTACTCTGACCCATAAATTTGGAGACATTTTGGGGAAACTCACCCAGTCTGTGTCACATATTTATGTTAAAGGTCGTGAAAAGGCGGATTACCTAAAACAATTCACTTCCAAGCCCGTATATGAATTAGAGGAATGGCCATCTTTACAAAAAGGCGAAGCAAAATGCTGTTATCATTCGCAAGCTCAGTGTATGTGTGCATTATCCAATGTTTTTCATTTGTATGAGAATGTTATTATGGCATAATAAAGTCTACCTATGTTTGATTTCAAACATGTCGATACATGTAATCCCCACCCGGCCACTAGTGGGGGTGTATATAGCCCCGTAATCTTGAAACTCGACACAGTATGATGGACTCAGTGCTAGAACTAAAAGAGTGTTGTGTCTGCCATGAAGTGATTGGAAAGAAGTATATTCCAAACCAAATGTACTGTAGTGAGCACAAAATAATAGTTGGTCTATGTAATCGTGGATGCTATCAATCAAGACCTATCGAAGTTAGTTGTCGATATTCTGGAAAGTGTTCTGTTTTAAACTCGCCCCAGACTGAAAGAAAAACCTTTTACTGTCCTGTGATACCTCCAGAAGTGGTGAAACTTTGAGAAGAAAAAGTATTTCGAAATAGGCAGAGATTTGCAAATGATAAATGACTTTGAAAATTCATTGATTTTTCATCCCCCCTCTCCTTTTGGAATATAAATTGATTTTATACAGTGAAAACCATTTCAGTCATTGAAATGGTTTCTTCAGTCGTTTTGCAAGCTGTTCTCCATGGTTATCTATTCATAGCACAACCTACCAATATCTCAGAAATGTTTGTGTGTTTTGATAGCAATGGAACGAAAAACGAGAGTTGGCCCTCGAAACGGTATAGAATGAAACCATATGCGAATAATAATGTGGTAACTGTAAAAACAAAATCCCCAAAAATGACACTTATTATAAATTACGAATGAGAACTGGTAACCAATGGTCAGATAGCAAATGGTTAGAGCTATATTCCAGCTTCATTAGCCCCACCCCTGTCAATATTACAAATACGACTTCGCAAAGGGAACCTGAGTCATTAACCACTGTGGTTTGGTACATAGCGGTCTGTTCATCTTTATATCACCTTTATTATAATATAATAAATTGTAAACAATTCGGATTCCAACCGAAAAAGTGCACTAATGACGCCATATTGTCCCTTCTGAACGAAGTTTATAACAATATTAACAATCGTGATGTAGCTGCAGCGGTGTTTTGTGATCTATCGAAAGCATTTGATTGTGTCAATCATGAAATACTGCTCAGAAAATTGTATCACTATGGCATAGAGGGAATAACTCATAGGTGGTTTGAATCATATGTCACAGGTAGAAGTCAATTTGTTGAAATGCCTACTACAACATCAACAGCAGCTAATATAAACAGTGGAGTTCCTCAGGGGTCCATTCTTGGTCCCATCATCTTCCTTTTGTACATAAATGATCTGACATCGTTGAATATGAAGGGGAAGTTCACGCTATTCGCAGATGATACAACAATACTATGGCACATTAAAAATACCTCTGATCTCCATAAGGATATCTTCAGATATCAGTATAATCAAGGACTGGTGCAGTGCTGATCTCTTGTCTCTGAATATCAACAAAACTAACGTGATATCGTTTCGGGGTTCTATTGATAACATACCAATTACTCTCAATGAAAGTGTTATAGAGAATAAATTCAGCACCAAATTCCTCGGTATTGTCATAGATAACGACTTGAGATTTGAAGACCACATCAGAGCTCTCACAAAAAAACTCTCTTCGGGTTGTTACGCTGTAAGAATAACTTCCAGAGAGCTGGGCACATCTGCAGCTAAATCTGTTTACTATTCACTGGTAGACTCACACTTGAGATATGGAATTCCGTTCTGGGGAGTATGTTCTAGATATCTCATGAAATCTGTGTTTGTACTTCAAAAAAGAGCAAATCGTTATCTGTTCGAAATGAAACAACAAGACTCTTGTAAGCCCATATTCATTGCATACAATATCTTGACAGATTATGCCATTTTCATATTATAAACTGCTTGTTTGATAAACAAACATAGATATGAATTTCCTCTGGTATCATCTAACTATTCCACTCGTCAGACTCACGATTTTAGACTGCCTTCACCCACCTCGACACTGACTAAAAACTCAGTAATTTACAATGGCCTGAAAATATTCAACCACTTGCCTAACGACGTTAAGTGTATGGAAAGCCCCTCAGAATTTAGGAAAGCAATTGAAGTTTCACTTTCGGATAGACCCTATTACAGTTTGGACGAATTTTATGATGATAACTTCCACTAATACTTACTCTGAAATACATCATACACTGAGCTTATGTTGGTGTCAAACTCAACTAAGTTCCATTTAGCATCCTTTTTGTTTTGTGAAGTTCTCTTCTTGATTTTTATATTTCTGTTTGTTACCACACTTTATACATGTGGACTTTTTCTTTAATGTGTTAAACATCTGTTTTTATCATATCATAAGTATATGTGTGTATATGAACTTGTGTATAATTTTAGAGGTTTTAAATTTCATGGACTCAGTATATGTGCTTGTATACATTTTTCATTATTCACACACGCTTTGTCAATGAGATTCATTCTTCGGACAATAAATCTTATTTATTATTAGTCATCGGAATGATTGTTTCGATTTCGCAACAATGTGTGAAGTGGATTGTATAACCTGTATCACAGGGGAGTTGATGGATAGACACATGCATGGTACACAATTGTATACATTCACCGAGGCAGAACTCAGTTATTTTCCCTTGACGTATTCAATTCAAGCAGCTCGTCCGACGGAACTTCTTTTGTCTTGGCCCCAATTGCCTACAGAGTATAGGCGAAATTTTGATCTTCAAATTCAACTTCCTTGCTTTGTTCATCACAATCGACCAGAGTGGCGTAATCACGTGGATGGCTCTCCCCAACCACAATCAAGATGTCATGTATGCAAATGGGGACTTCAAAGATGTGATGTGAATACTTGAATAGAACCACTATTCTAAATTATTGTTATTTCATTTATTCAGAATACAAATAAATAGTTTCATTTACATAAACTACGCTTCTTCATCCAATAAATCTTGGGCCAACTGTATTAAAATATTCAAGTTTTTGTCACTGTCATAACTGAGGGGTGCAATTTGATAATGCCCCCAAGCCAGTGTATTCACATCGTGTGGTATAAAATATCGTTTGTCATCGGCCGATGACAAAGCAACTTTGTTTTCAGTTCAGTGTAGATGGTGTGCAATTTAGATGTGGATATATACATTTTTTTTAAATATTATCCCACCATTTTCCACAATTTGGGCATAGTCATTAAAATTCAAATCATGTATGATGACGCTGCTGGACACCCCTTTCGCCTTCTTCAGCACATCGTCAGCTTTAACGCAATATGCTTTGGCACCAGTTCCGTAAAAACTTTTTATTAGTTCTCCAGCATACTCGTCCTTCATCTTCCCTACTACCGACTCAGTTTTTGGTATATTATGTACATTGTCTACAGGGTAATTTGGGGTATCA
Organism: Zygogramma bicolorata; assembly: GCA_032362365.1. Classification (NCBI taxonomy): domain Eukaryota; kingdom Metazoa; phylum Arthropoda; class Insecta; order Coleoptera; family Chrysomelidae; genus Zygogramma; species Zygogramma bicolorata. The sequence goes on along the minus strand of JAVJAQ010002568.1, from coordinate 19,356 downwards.
AAGAAGTGTATATTGTTTTTAATGTCTTCATATGGGTTCTCTGTTCCAAAATCAGCGAATCGGTATCCGTGTATAAAAGGGTTGCGGTGTCACCGTAAAGGGGTTTGATGTATCCATATAGAAATTCATAGATGATAGTCTTGGAAATATCCAGAATTGCAAATTCATCATATAATGGTCTATCATAAGTGACTTTCACCTTCTGTAATTGTATAGCCACCAAGTTTTCGTCAAATATAGAAGACGATTTGAAATGAGGTTCAGCGATTAGAGCCCTTTTTTCCTGTACCGCTTTCCCAGGGGGAGCATAATTTGATGTTTTGTCGTTTATCGACGTCCTGATGTTGGTATATGATGTTGGCTTTGATGGATCATAACTTGATAGGAATTTGTTATTGGCAACAGCTTTCCTCTTACTGCATGTACTGACACCACCTCTGATTCCCTTTCTGAAGAAATTCACCATGTCCACATCCGTCAACAGTTCCAATTCTACTTGTGTCTTTCGAAGCATAGCATCCCAGCTCAAAGATGGCGCTGTCACATATTGACAAGGATCCAATTTATAATGCTTCAAACATAATTTCCTGAAGTTCTCAAAAATATCCGCCAGTAATAACACATCTGATTTGAGGTAAACGTCAGAGTACTGGCCCAAAGTTCGGCAGTCAAATGTTTCCCATACTTTTTCGGCCCCTTCATTATCCTCTTCGGATACACCCTCTTTGGTTAGGTCGTTGGAGAATTCATGTCTAGGTGGTAAGTCAGTTTCTTCTGATCTCTCCAGAGAATCCATATAGATATATGGAAAAACTCCCTTCCTTCTAATCAGATCGAACTTTTCATCATTTGAAAAGTACTTTCTGATCTCTATACATTGCTGAGCTTCCAAAGTTCGACCTAATTTGTCCAGCGATTTAGGAAGGAAACGTCAGAGTACTGGCCCAAAGTTTGGCAGTCAAATGTTTCCCATACTTACTTGGCCCCTCCATAATCCTTTTCGGATACACCCTCTTTGGTTAGGTCGTTGTAGAATTCATGACTAGGTGGTAAGTCAGTTTCTTCTAATCTTCTTAGAGAATCCATATAGATATACGGAAGAACTCCCTTCCTTCTAATCAGATCGAACTTTTCATCATTTGAAAAGTACTTTCAGATCTCTATACATTGCTGAGCTTCCAAAGTTTGACCTGATTTGTCCAGCGATTAAGGAAGGAAACGGAACGAATCCACAAACTTCAGCTTCATGTATACATTCGGCATCTTCGGATCAGGAAATTTCTCAACAAGAATTGATTTCGAAAATTATATCTATATTTCTCCTCTGTTTGAGCTATCACTGAAACTGGTTCCTGTTTACTAGCTACCTTTTTCAAAAATAGATAGCAATCATAGTTTGAAAGATTGTGAAAAACAACTGGTATCGATTTTGGAGTTTTGTAATGTAGGTTGCAGATTGAATGGGCTGCTCCGCGAAATCTTCCAGTGAAGTGACAGTGTTCCCTTATTTTCACCTAACCTCCATGGACAAATGGTTTATCACATATGTGGCACAAAGTAGCATGGTCATATTCCAGTTGTTCTTGGTCGGTTAGAGGAAGCATCTGTTTGTGATGTTTGAAGTGGGTGTTATATAATTCTACGGCACTTTCATCTAATTTGTCCATAAAAGTTTCCACTACATCAGATCCACGATACAAAAAATATTGGGAGTACTCATCATCAAAGTTACACTTTACGTAAAAGGCAAAAGAAAAAGGTTGCTGTTCACAAACTTTTACTGTGAACGATGAATCATTAGCAGGCTCGTTGTGATCTATGGGCTTCAATATACTTTCAAAATCAGCATAAATAACGAACGGAACTGGAATCTGTTTCTCGAAATTCACAAATTTCAAAATGTTTTCTGAATTTTTTCACCATATTCATTTAATTTCAAACTGGTTGTTGGAATTTTTGTTATTATATGGTTACAGTCATTTTCTTCATGTTTCTCCAGCTTCATTTGATTATTATTAAAGCATCCATCACAAATGTATAGTCGACCATTGTGTTTTGATTTTTGTCTCGAAACCAACTTTGCGAGATCCGTTATAAGACAGTAGTGGGAATTCCCCGACTCATCGCTAATCAGTAATGAATTAACGTGAGTGGGTTGACGCTGTGAAGTAAAATACAGAGGTCCCACTACTTCAGTAACCAATGCTCCATCTTCGTATTCTGTTTCCAGTCCATATACATTTATTGAAATATTAATAATTCTTTTCCATCTCCTAATGTTCGTTAGTTTCAGTCCAGTCCATCGAAGCTCAACAAAGTATTATAATGGGGATATGATGGATCTCCATCTGCAGGAAAAATTGCCGCATTAACTGACCAAGCAAAACACACATTGTCTGAATTACGAATATTCAGCACTGCATTCTTCTTCACTATACATTTGGGTAGTTTCAGATACGATGAGGCTGCCAATGGGGTAAACTTGTTAATGTTCACATCTAGGAAAACAATCTGTTTGATTTGCCATCCAGAATCTCTCTCCTGAAACTCTGAGGCCTGAGAAATAATTTCTTCTTGGAAGTCAGCAGAAGCTTCTTCTAGATTTGTCGACTCTGTTATAATTTGGTTTCTGGTATTGAATGACTTGATGTCAGATAACTCCTTTTCTGGTATTGTATACACTCCAAACACTTCAAAATTGATTTTCAGAGTACGATGTAGTTGTAAGTGTACATCAATAATGCCCAACTTTTTCGGTTTCACTTCGTTTAGAAATTCGGAATAGTCAATATGTGTTCTCAAACTTTTGAACCGGTACGAGGCTATCCTGTTTTTGAATGCATGTTGAAGTTTTTCCACGCCATTTCCCAAAACACTCTCGATAGGACGGTTCACTTTTTTTCTGTTAATACTAGTAGATTCATAGCCGTTTTTCAAATGCCGATTCAAATTAGCTTGTTTCGAAAACGTATTACTGCATCGTGCACAGGTAGTCTTCGGCTTCTTACTTGGGACATCACACAGTTCACTAGTACTTTTTCTTTTAACTGGACAATAGTTTTTGACGTGTCTTGTCAGACTGATTTTGCACGGGAAGTTTCTTTCACAGTGTTCACACTTCATTGTGTAATGGTACAACTACGGATACTCACTCTGATCATTACATTTTATATCCACCACTACTGACGTCACAATCGATAATTAATATGCTGGTGGCAGATGATCAATAATTGATGATGTTCGATAATTAATATGCAGGTGTTCGATAATTACATATGAGGGTGCATATTAATTAGGGGCAGGTGTGTACTGAACATGGCTCCGCTCCGGTCTCATTTACACACTACTCGCATCTGATGTAGAATATTATAACGAGTGTATAAATAAACTCAAAAAAGATGATAAAAACTCACGAATGTTAATGAAAAATCAAATTCAGGTTATTTCAAGTACGATTTGAATGATATCATAAATAGTATGTTTGCAAGTAAGATCCGAATCTTTTGATCGAACAACGAATGAAAATCTATATGACCTTATCTCATGCAAACTTATCTTTCAACCCAACTCATCAGTATATTTCAGAATTCATTTCATCAATAAAACTTGAAGCTTTTCAAACAAATGAAAGAATTGTTTCCATATTACATGTACTACAAGTAGATAATTCAGACTTTGGTTTCTATCATATTCATTACAAAGGTCCCTAAATATGCAGCAATTGCAAGGGATAAACAATATATTACAGTCAAACAAGAGGAATGTTTTGAAATATTCGATAATGAAATTCGAATATGTTTCAATCATTTTCCAAAAACGCTCTCACAGGAATCACCTTGTGAAATTTCAATCTTGATGGAATCAGAAATAATGCCAAATTGTGAGAAAATCATAATTGCTATTGAAGATTGTATCTGACAAAACTGAAAATTATTTTCCGCTACCATTTGACTTGTATCGTCAGCATAGATAATAGTTTTTTGTGGAGAAGTACATGAAAGTTGTATATCACTCATAAATAAAATGAAGATAAATGGGGCTAATATGGAACCCTGAAGTACCCCAGTTGAAATGGAAGCAGGTTGCGATATCACCGAATCAATAACCACTACCCGAGACCGATTTTCTAGATATGTAGCAACCCAGTCATTTGCTACTCTTTTAACTCCTACATGTTGACTGTATCGAATGCCTTGGAGAGATCAAAGAATAGATCAATTGGTATCTGCTCATTATTAAGATTCATATATATGTTATTAAAATTTTAGAATTTCAAGATTTGGTTTCCTGAATATTTACGAAACAATCATTAAGATAGATACCAACTGTGTACTTGTCTGATTTTGTGTTATTGTCAATGGTAAGTTCTTTTATATTAGACGTTTTGTTTTCATTTCTACTCTCATTAATTATCATCCAAGATTCCTTGCTTATATTATCAGCATTTGTTATTCGTTTATCGTTATATTCTGAATTAGCTTTTTTGACTTTACCTCCATACCTATATACTTTTGAGTTGTTTATATTCAGTTTTTATGACTTCATTGTCAAAAGACTCGATGAGTTTTTACATGTCACATACCATTTGATGGAGTTCTTTGATTTCATTGGTTATCCAAGGTTTTTTTATTAGAATCTCCATTGCATTCTATTTTCTTCAATGGAAAGGCATTATTATAGTGAAATTGAAAAGTAGTGTCGAATGCATTATGAATTTCAGATGCGTTATTCGATATGAATACATCCTTCCATTCTTCACTCATCAGGAGGCTTCTGAAGGTCGTTATAGATTGTACTTACAACAAAATTGATAGAAGTAGTAACTTCACACTATTATGTCAATCTTACTGTTTCCACGAGAAAGAACATCTCGTGATTCCAGAAATAATAATAGGTCCTGATGGTTACCTACATATTAGAAGTACTTACTTGACCATATTTCTCGGATGCATCAAATAACAATGCAGCACTTTTGAACAATGCCGTGGAACATTATTCATAATGATAATAACAATAATAATATATTTATTTCCTCCTCGGAATACAATTTTGATATACAGGTTTGAATATTGAAATAGATATGAAAACTACATAAACCAAAGGTGGTTTGTAAGTAGTGGGCGGATATTTCAGGGTTGATGAAAGTGTACAACGGACACATTCAACATGCAAGTAAGATAAATCTCGTGTTGGACAATTCACTACGAATCCTGTGCCAGATACATACAAATTTTCTTATCTCTACAAGAAATGAAATTTGGTACCATACTTACAGTGTTTAAGTAATAATCATAGTTACCTGAAAGTAAATACATAGTGCTTGGGTATTATGATAAATAGAGTAAAATGAGATTGGTTTTATTTTTAGGCCATTTTTTTTTTGTTATTTTTTATACATTTCGGGTGAATTTATTCCACGTAGTCCGGGACCTAGTGGAATGTGACTTCTCAGGGCAATATTTAGATTCACTTTGGGAGTGTAAGCTGCACTTGATTGATTTCTTGTGAGGTATGTCTTTTTCGTACGATTTTTGATTGAATTCGATTTTTCTCTCAATTTGTTAGTAGTTTCAGACTGGTTCCTCTGAATCCCAGTTTCTCTATTGTTTCTATGAGTTTTGTGTGACTAACAGTATCGAAAGCCTTGGCCAAGTCCACAAAGATGCAAAGCGTTGGTTTACCTTTGTCCAGAGAGTTGAGTATTTTCTAGGTTAACAAGGCTATTGCATCCTGTGTGGACCTGACTCCCCTGAATCCATACTGTTGGGTCGAGATTTAATAACTGTTTCAATGATTTCAGCTAGAGAAGTAATCAGCGATATGGGCATGTAATTTAAGCATTCCAATTTGTCCCCTTTTCCATATGCAGGTTTTATTTTGATATTTCTTTAGGGACTTTGAGAATTTTCCTTGTCTCAGTATTTCATTTGCCAAGTGACATATTGGTTCGCTTATATAATCAGAAATTATTTTCAATGTGTGAGGGCTAATCGAGTCTGATCCGGGTGCCTTGTTGATTTTGAGTGTATTGATTATTTGCTCAATTTGAATGGAATAAGACACTGGTTTCAAAACGGCGACATCGTGATCGATAGAGGCTATAAAGATTCTCTAGATATAATTGGAAATCTTGGTATTCGATATTATATGCCAACTTCATTTCCACGGCACCAACAACAATTTTCAACCCTTAATGCAAAAAATAAAATAATTACGGCTACAAGATGTGTAGTGGAATCTAGAAATGGTCACTTCAAGGCGATTTTTGAATTTTTTTTCCTGGAAAAAATATCAGCGTCGCATGAGGTTCATTCAAAGAATTTCATCTAATTGATGAAGAAGTATCATTCCTCAATTGAAATTAAAGGAACACCTGCAATAGCTAATGGAATGCTGGACAATCATCAAGAAGGTAATGGGGTAGAAATTCGAGTTCAAAATGAGAATATATATTACGGCAGAATGGTCAGTGGAATCGTTTGAACAACGGAGATATACTTGATTTTTCTCGGTTGAGCTTAGAATATTTGAGTTGACGGGTCCCTACCATATTTATTCAGCGGCATCTCACATACAAGACACTGTTCAAAGACGAGAGCGCCATTTGATTGAGATCGACGAGTTTGATAAGGAACCTAACTAGTTAAGATTTAGGATTTAACCTAGGAATGTAAATGCTGCAAAGACACGCTTTGGGTCGTATATAATAACGAAAATGAGCATCGCGAGTATCCAGTTAGAGGACAATAATGGGATTTTACTGTACCTGTAAATCACGAGCTGAGACATTAGGTACATGCCCCCACGTTGCTTGTGTTGTATGGTTTTTAGGATATGCTAGACATCAGCACAATATAAATTTCCTTCTACCAAACTTTTGAAATGTATTGACTACTCTGGAGACAGGGTACTGCCAGAAGAGGTGCATATTGGTCCTGAGTTCATTTGAAATAACAGTGACTGAAAATTTCTAATCGAGTGTTTGAAATCTCCTCTTTACGTAGAATCACTCGTCACTCATATTATTTGCACATCTTCCAAATATCAACCTCTATCTTAGCTGTCAGGTCTGGTCTTCCCTTTCATTTCAATTGTTTATTGTTGATTTTAATGCCGTTTGTAGGTGGTAAGACTGCTGATTAACGAAAAAACCAATTTCAAACATATTTTCTTCAATATACTTCATATCCCGCTCTATTAGTATATTATTAGGCACCTGCCTGTACTAAATGGGTACAGTGTTTCATTTACACCTACTCAAGAAACCTTATAAAATAATTTGATGCACCTGTATACTTCAAAATCTCATGGTTATTCATACCCAATGTAAAGTTATTGAGTTACTGAGAAGTCAATGAATAATTGCAAGTTTTTGTTTCAATGTAATGATAGCGAAATTTTCCATTATCAGACTTGCGAACGGGTAAGTATTAACTTTTTGAAATAATTTCTCCCTGTTGCAAAAGCCGATTGTGAATAATTCGTGAATCTCCCTCTGGTCGTGAATTTTTTTCAACTGTATCTCTCAATATACATCTGACCAAAACTAATATTGCACTAACATAAGCAATATAATTCGATACAGTTTTTCAATATGAGAAAAAAAAAAACTGATGAAATCAGGATTTCTCCACTTCAACGCCCTGTATCTAGGAAACTGGTCATAGGATCGGATGTAGAAATCATACCTCTCAAGAAGTTATTGAAAAAGAGGAATACTGAAAAAATGGTTACATTTAACCGAGCTCACTTTATAATACAGAGTGTTTATGGTTTTTGTACTTTTTTTTCAAATAAAATACCTCTCGACTAATAAACCATCTTGTATATCTTGAAGTTTAGATATACCCACATATTTGCAGTATCAACATTCCTACACATCAATCCATAAGAACAGGGATGCAAATTAATCCCTAAAAAAGTTATTTAATATTCATCGCATACAGTGAGGCCTGCATGTGGAGATCGCTCCATACTATAATCGCGAATAACTTTCGTCCTGCAAATCATTTTGTCTGCAGCCCGATATTAGTTTGTGCATAATGTAATAGTGCATCAGTGGTGGTGGAGGTAAGCCGTAGAATGCCTCACTACCACTAAATTTGGCCCAAAGTGCTCGTTAATAACCTACAGAACTTGACGGGTGTGAAGTTAGCCACAACCACAACATACACTGAGAAAAATTTACTCGATTATTTGTTACCGTGTTATTAAGTTGTTTTACGCATAATTCTATGCAGATTTCAATTCCACAGTTAGTGGATATTGAAAATAGAGTATGTGACTATCTGTCGCCTCGTCGAGGGGGAAAAATAAGGGGATATAGTGATGTAAAAAACCAAGAAACTTAATAACATTTTCAAAAGGCTCTGTCGAGGAATTTTGAATGCAGATTCAGATTTAGGGTGACAATTTTCATATAAAACGAGATATGTGATCATTTGTCGGTGCGTCAGTGAGGGTGGAGTGGGGTTGAAAGACTAAAAAAATTCATAACTTTTTCAAAAGACTCTGTCGAGGAATTTTGAATGCAGATTCGGATTTAGGGTGACAAATAACACATGAAACGATACATGTGATCATTTGTCGGTGCGTTAGTGAGGGTGGAGTGGTGTTGAAAGACTAAAAAAATTCATAACTTTTTCAAAAGACTCTGTCGAGGAATTTTGAATGCAGATTCGGATTTAGGGTGACAAATAACACATGAAACGATATATGTGATCATTTGTCGGTGCGTCAGTGAGGGTGGAGTGGGGTTGAAAGATTAAAAAAAATCATAACTTTTTCAAAAGACTCTGTCGAGGAATTTTGAATGCAGATTCGGATTTACGGTGACAAATACCACATGAAACGAGATATGTGATCATTTGTCGGTGCGTCAGTGAGGGTGGAGTGGGGTTGAAAGACTAAAAAAATCATAACTTTTTCAAAAGACTCTGTCGAGGAATTTTGAATGCAGATTCGGATTTACGGTGACAAATACCACATGAAACGAGATATGTGATCATTTGTCGGTGCGTCAGTGAGGGTGGAGTGGGGTTGAAAGATTAAAAAAAATCATAACTCTTTCAAAAGACTCTGTCGAGGAATTTTGAATTTTGAATGCAGATTCGGATTCAGGGTGACAAATACCACATGAAAAGAGATATGTGATCATTTGTCGGTGCGTCAGTGAGGGTGGAGTGGGGTTGAAAGATAAAAAAAAATCATAACTCTTTCAAAAGACTCTGTCGAGGAATTTTGAATGCAGATTCGGATTTAGGGTGACAAATAACACATGAAACGATATATGTGATCATTTGTCGGTGCGTCAGTGAGGGTGGAGTGGGGTTGAAAGACTAAAAAAATTCATAACTTTTTCAAAAGACTCTGTCGAGGAATTTTGAATGCAGATTCGGATTTAGGGTGACAAATAACACATGAAAAGAGCTATGTGATCATTTGTCGGTGCGTCAGTGAGGGTGGAGTGGGGTTGAAATATTAAACAAATTCATAACTTTTTCAAAAGACTCTGTCGAGGAATTTTGAATGCAGATTCGGATTAAGGGTGACAAATACCACATGAAAAGAGATATGTGATCATTTGTCGGTGCGTCAGTGAGGGTGGAGTGGGGTTGAAAGACTAAAAAAATCATAACTATTTCGAAAGACTCTGTCGAGGAATTTTGAATGCAGATTCGGATTAACGGTGACAAATACCACATGAAACGAGATATGTGATCATTTGTCGGTGCGTCAGTGAGGGTGGAGTGGGGTTGAAAGACTAAAAAAATTCATAACTTTTTCAAAAGACTCTGTCGAGGAATTTTGAATGCAGATTCGGATTTAGGGTGACAAATAACACATGAAACGATACATGTGATCATTTGTCGGTGCGTTAGTGAGGGTGGAGTGGTGTTGAAAGACTAAAAAAATTCATAACTTTTTCAAAAGACTCTGTCGAGGAATTTTGAATGCAGATTCGGATTTAGGGTGACAAATAACACATGAAACGATATATGTGATCATTTGTCGGTGCGTCAGTGAGGGTGGAGTGGGGTTGAAAGATTAAAAAAAATCATAACTTTTTCAAAAGACTCTGTCGAGGAATTTTGAATGCAGATTCGGATTTACGGTGACAAATACCACATGAAACGAGATATGTGATCATTTGTCGGTGCGTCAGTGAGGGTGGAGTGGGGTTGAAAGACTAAAAAAAATCATAACTTTTTCAAAAGACTCTGTCGAGGAATTTTGAATGCAGATTCGGATTTACGGTGACAAATACCACATGAAACGAGATATGTGATCATTTGTCGGTGCGTCAGTGAGGGTGGAGTGGGGTTGAAAGATTAAAAAAAATCATAACTCTTTCAAAAGACTCTGTCGAGGAATTTTGGAATTTTGAATGCAGATTCGGATTCAGGGTGACAAATACCACATGAAAAGAGATATGTGATCATTTGTCGGTGCGTCAGTGAGGGTGGAGTGGGGTTGAAAGATAAAAAAAAATCATAACTTTTTCAAAAGACTCTGTCGAGGAATTTTGAATGCAGATTCGGATTTAGGGTGACAAATAACACATGAAACGATATATGTGATCATTTGTCGGTGCGTCAGTGAGGGTGGAGTGGGGTTGAAAGACTAAAAAAATTCATAACTTTTTCAAAAGACTCTGTCGAGGAATTTTGAATGCAGATTCGGATTTAGGGTGACAAATAACACATGAAAAGAGCTATGTGATCATTTGTCGGTGCGTCAGTGAGGGTGGAGTGGGGTTGAAATATTAAAAAAATTCATAACTTTTTCAAAAGACTCTGTCGAGGAATTTTGAATGCAGATTCGGATTAAGGGTGACAAATACCACATGAAAAGAGATATGTGATCATTTGTCGGTGCGTCAGTGAGGGTGGAGTGGGGTTGAAAGACTAAAAAAATTCATAACTTTTTCAAAAGACTCTGTCGAGGAATTTTGAATGCAGATTCGGATTAAGGGTGACAAATAACACATGAAACGAGATATGTGATCATTTGTCGGTGCGTCAGTGAGGGTGGAGTGGGGTTGAAAGACTAAAAAAATTCATAACTTTTTCAAAAGACTCTGTCGAGGAATTTTGAATGCAGATTCGGATTAAGGGTGACAAATAACACATGAAACGATATATGTGATCATTTGTCGGTGCGTCAGTGAGGGTGGAGTGGGGTTGAAAGACTAAAAAAATTCATAACTTTTTCAAAAGACTCTGTCGAGGAATTTTGAATGCAGATTCGGATTTAGGGTGACAAATAACACATGAAACGATATATGTGATCATTTGTCGGTGCGTCAGTGAGGGTGGAGTGGGGTTGAAAGATTAAAAAAAATCATAACTTTTTCAAAAGACTCTGTCGAGGAATTTTGAATGCAGATTCGGATTTAGGGTGACAAATAACACATGAAACGAGATATGTGATCATTTGTCGGTGCGTCAGTGAGGGTGGAGTGGGGTTGAAAGACTAAAAAAATTCATAACTTTTTCAAAAGACTCTGTCGAGGAATTTTGAATGCAGATTCGGATTTAGGGTGACAAATAACACATGAAAAGAGATATGTGATCATTTGTCGGTGCGTCAGTGAGGGTGGAGTGGGGTTGAAAGACTAAAAAAATTCATAACTTTTTCAAAAGACTCTGTCGAGGAATTTTGAATGCAGATTCGGATTTAGGGTGACAAATAACACATGAAACGAGATATGTGATCATTTGTCGGTGCGTCAGTGAGGGTGGAGTGGGGTTGAAAGATTAAAAAAAATCATAACTTTTTCAAAAGACTCTGTCGAGGAATTTTGAATGCAGATTCGGATTTAGGGTGACAAATAACACATGAAAAGAGATATGTGATCATTTGTCGGTGCGTCAGTGAGGGTGGAGTGGGGTTGAAAGATTAAAAAAATTTATAACTTTTTCAAAAGACTCTGTCGAGGAATTTTGAATGCAGATTCGGATTTAGGGTGACAAATAACACATGAAAAGAGATATGTGATCATTTGTCGGTGCGTCAGTGAGGGTGGAGTGGGGTTGAAAGACTAAAAAAATTCATAACTTTTTCAAAAGACTCTGTCGAGGAATTTTGAATGCAGATTCGGATTCAGGGTGACAAATAACACATGAAAAGAGATATGTGATCATTTGTCGGTGCGTCAGTGAGGGTGGAGTGGGGTTGAAAGATTAAAAAAAATCATAACTTTTTCAAAAGACTCTGTCGAGGAATTTTGAATGCAGATTCGGATTTAGGGTGACAAATAACACATGAAACGATATATGTGATCATTTGTCGGTGCGTCAGTGAGGGTGGAGTGGGGTTGAAAGACTAAAAAAATTCATAACTTTTTCAAAAGACTCTGTCGAGGAATTTTGAATGCAGATTCGGATTTAGGGTGACAAATAACACATGAAACGAGATATGTGATCATTTGTCGGTGCGTCAGTGAGGGTGGAGTGGGGTTGAAAGATTAAAAAAAATCATAACTTTTTCAAAAGACTCTGTCGAGGAATTTTGAATGCAGATTCGGATTCAGGGTGACAAATACCACATGAAAAGAGATATGTGATCATTTGTCGGTGCGTCAGTGAGGGTGGAGTGGGGTTGAAAGACTAAAAAAATTCATAACTTTTTCAAAAGACTCTGTCGAGGAATTTTGAATGCAGATTCGGATTTAGGGTGACAAATAACACATGAAACGATATATGTGATCATTTGTCGGTGCGTCAGTGAGGGTGGAGTGGGGTTGAAAGATTAAAAAAAATCATAACTTTTTCAAAAGACTCTGTCGAGGAATTTTGAATGCAGATTCGGATTCAGGGTGACAAATAACACATGAAAAGAGATATGTGATCATTTGTCGGTGCGTCAGTGAGGGTGGAGTGGGGTTGAAAGATTAAAAAAAATCATAACTTTTTCAAAAGACTCTGTCGAGGAATTTTGAATGCAGATTCGGATTTAGGGTGACAAATAACACATGAAACGAGATATGTGATCATTTGTCGGTGCGTCAGTGAGGGTGGAGTGGGGTTGAAAGACTAAAAAAAAATCATAACTTTTTCAAAAGACTCTGTCGAGGAATTTTGAATGCAGATTCGGATTCAGGGTGACAAATAACACATGAAAAGAGATATGTGATCATTTGTCGGTGCGTCAGTGAGGGTGGAGTGGGGTTGAAAGATTAAAAAAAATCATAACTTTTTCAAAAGACTCTGTCGAGGAATTTTGAATGCAGATTCGGATTCAGGGTGACAAATAACACATGAAAAGAGATATGTGATCATTTGTCGGTGCGTCAGTGAGGGTGGAAAAAAAAATCATAACTTTCAGGGGAGGGGTTGAGAGGTTTGGTGCATTGAGGAAATCACCGACAGTTCCAAACGATTATGTCGAGGAATTCCGAAAAATAATCAGTGATTCCACACACACAAGTAAGGTGGGTCCAATGGAAAATAAAGTACATTTCCATTGGATAAAAGGGTTAATCTATCACCAATAGGCGTCAAATTTCTCAGTTTCATATAAAGGACTTCCTGTAAAAACGGGGCTGCCAGTCGTGAACTGAGTCTTTTGTCGCACCCCATTCGATTTTTTTTTTTAGGAAAAAAACGAATTTTCAAATCAAAAACCTCATGTGTGTATATATATATATTTCAATTATATGTATATCGTAAACAAAGAAAGAATACATTATCTGTAAGGCTTACGCAACTGTGGTGAAACAATCTCCTACAATACCGACATCTCTTTTCAGATCTTACTTCACTTCCGCAAATCATGCATATTCGTCTAATGTCATCAGAACCTCTGAGCAGTAGGGTTTTAATATATTTTCTGAAACTGGTGACATTAAAAGACTGCATCAAAGACTTCTGACCCAAGTACTGTTGAGCAAAGTAAATAACGAAAACGCCGCAATTGAATGTATCTGCTTGTTTTATATGATTTCTCATCTCCACATTCCACGAGTCAGTACTTATTGGCAAAATATTCGAGAGAGAATTATACTTCCTGATAAATTTCAAGAATATATTTTTGTAGTGTATTCCCTGTTTGGTGGAATTGCTTCCTCTGGGATCTAGGTATATAAAATTTTTATTTTCCATCTCTACAATTATCAGGCACCAATGGTTTCTGTTGATGTTCAGTGGCATGATCAAAATATCTTTTCTCGACAGTAATCTGAAATCTAAATAAAATGAATTTTCCAGGCTATCAGTCATGTTAAATATTCCGAAAGTTTCGTCCACAGAAATAAGTTTATACGACTGCTCACCAGTAATTTTCATGAGCGCCAATAGACTGCAGTTGATCACGGAGTCTGTTAGCCAAGATGTTCCCTCCAAACTCACAAAATCCTCTATTTTCAACTCTGAACATAGTAAATCCCTATATATACCCACGGTGTAATTTCCATAGGCCAAATTTGTTTTATAGAAGGAGGGATCATCAACTAACCCATTATCAAGAATTGTCGGCAAAATCGTTTGAGTAATACTCGGGCTCTTAGTCTTCATTTTCAGTGGAGAATCGAATATATTTTCTGGTTCAAAAGTCCATAGACGCTTCTGAATGGTCAGTGGATGTGATGGGTCAACAATTTCTGGTAGTAAGTAATATAAATAAAATTGTTCCAGTTTAGGAACCATAATATTATACCACAAGTCTTGATCGAAACATATTCTCTCAACATGTATTCCGTGTTTGGAATATACTACGAAGTCGCACCACAGTCGTTTAGTGATAGCCATAGCACCCTGCACTTGGTAATAGTAAATATGGTTTCTGTCCAGCTTACCAGTGGTGGAATAATATTTCAAATCCCCTTCAGCTATTGAAATACATGGATTTCTATCTCTCAACGAATACGGACACTTGACTTCGAGGATTCCATCGTTCTCTATCAGTCCGTCTGGAGAGGTACCAAAGAAAAAATAGTCTTCGTGAATTACCAATCCTTCAAGGGTGACTCTACTTTCTGGATGGAGATCGCGGTAAGCAAGGACTGCATTCGATTCGTGTTTCTTACCATAAATCATTGCAGGAGTAGAAATATTTGATGGGTACAGCAAACTTTCAACAATTTTTCCCAAATTTTTTTCAGAGGCTTTGCATATCCGGCCAAAGTTTGAAGACGTGACTCTTTTTTTCCTCTCTTCTATCCATAGATCGGATTTACTTTGACCAATCGTTTCTTCAGATAGTTTATTCCTCGATTTTTCATCTAATGATAGTGATTTTAAAAATGCTTCACATTTTATCTTCAAAACATTGCATAGTACCGTCTTTGATTTAGTCGATCGATGTTCATTCTGATTCATGAGATTCCAGGTTTTTGTCAGGTGGGTTCTTTGGAAATTACCAGTTTTAGATTTATTTTTTTTCTGCCAACTTTCTTCAGCGAATAAATCTGTTGATTCATTTATAGCAGGAATTTGAATTTTCTCTTTCCTCGTGCATCTCTCTCTTGGAATATTCAGTTCTACCTCTTTACAAATGGACAAAGTATATTTCCTTATTTTTCGTATGACACGGCTACACTTTTGATTATACATTCCATCGAGTATTGAATGTTTAACGATTGAGAACCAATTTTCCACTTCAGCATTACTGAACCTTCTAACTGGATCACTATCTGAGAATAATCCACCCCACAGTGGCAGAAGTGCAAAGTATTTCTTCAAAGTGTAGTTAAAATATTCCGGATTATACATTTTGTTTTCCTCTCCGATTTCATTGGAGTTTTCATTTTCGAGTGCCTTCTTAGCTACTTCAGAAAGGTGCTTGAAAAATAAACTATTCTGGTACAATCCATCAGAATCATCTGAATCTTCACTGAGTGGATTTTCAGGCATATCCTTTTCTATTGAATCTTGGGAAATTGTCATAGATATTAATTCTTTCAATGAACTATTCACATTTTCGCATATATATTTCGAATTGAGAATTATGGTAAAGTTTTGGAACCAACGACAAACAATAGAAAACTTATTCATGTTAAATGGCGCAGTCATTACTTCTTTGAAAAATATTTGCTGCTCGTTGTTTGAGAAAAATTTTTTAATATCATTCGAAATAATCTTGAAAAAATGTGAGCAACAGATATGAAGTAATACATAATTCGACAAGGGATCTGAATCTGTATTAGTGGCAGTGACTGATTGGTAACAGACGTTCACATAATCTATCAAAGATGTTGTATTCCAGAAAATTGAAGTAGCATTCAATATAGCAAAACTTAAATCTGAAACCACTCTTCTGAAAATTGGCCAATACATTTTCTCACGTAATGCGAAATACTTGAATTTTGCCATCCACGTACCAATCGATGTTCCATCATGATCACAACTCACCAATTCCAAAATTGGACATACCCTATTGTTATTGGTTTTTATCACGCCTGCATAATATAAAATTTTTTTTTGGCAAAAGGGTGGTTTTCGTATTATGCAACCAGTTGCATCCAGATATAAATTGAGTCCAGTAGACGTATTCCGTAACAAATTCTTCAACATATCTATTTGTTGGGTACTGTACATATGTACTCGAAAAGGTTGACTTACATGTTTTATGTATGTGGAGTTATTACGTTGCATCAGTATTAGGTCAATTATATCATCATCGTTATAGTCATACTGTCCCAATTTTTCAGATCTGACTTTCCGAAAAACTGAATCTGATTTTATCGACTGTAAATTACCGGCTCTTACTACGATTTTGGAAGCATTCGTTACTGCATTTTGTCGCATTAAGAGGGGTTTGGTCTTTTCGGTGCGTTTTTTAAAGATTTTTCGCTCCACACCTCTGAGATGTCTTGTTAATTTGCCAACATGGTTATAATCAAACGAGGAACTCATAACCTTCCCAATATGTTCACATACCTCGGAAATATTATCGATCACTATAATGAATACTTTGCAGTTATGAGCACAGTAGCCATATATTTTGATTTGATCTTTCGAAGGAACATATCGATTATGTTTGAAGTTGAAAACACACGTTGTATTTACAGATCTGATTTTATTCATTATCAGATATGTCCACATTCCTAATATCAATTTTTTATCATCATTTATTATTTGTTTCAGCTCATCATGACTTAAAACAAAGTCTCCCTCAAAAACTTTACACTGACTGAATTTAGGTTTCGTCCACTTTACCAAATTCAAATTTTTTGTGTTTTTTGGTAAGACTTCTGGTTTATCGACAGCACAACTCAAATTATTCATAACTGCGGGAATAACTTCTGTGTCTGTTGTTACACAATCTGAACTCTTCATGTTATCGGAAATATCAGCACTGCAATTATCATCAAAATCAATTGATGAATTATCAAAATGACTGATATTGTGAGAAGAGTGTTCGCCTGATTTGTTCATCAATAAATTCGACTGATTTGAATTTTTCCTTGTTGATCCTATACTTTCATCGGGGTATATTGCAGATTCATAATTTTTTCTTGAAAAATCGATTCTCAAATCATCGGGAATCCTGATATCAGAAATGATATTTATTTTTTTTGGTAATATAGGGGTTATATCCATTTGGTCGATGTTATGATCAAGTTGGACGTTCTGAACTGGCGTGGAAAATAATTCATCATCTGTAGGTTTCTTATTCAACAATCGTATGATTTGAACTTGTATTCGTCGTCTATTACGATATATATTTTTCATTTGAAGATCCTTACATAAGACTGAAAGTTGGGAGTGTTCATCAGATGCAGAAATATATTTCAAGGAGCTCAAATCCTCATTTCCTAGCAATTCAAGAAGTGCATTTTTCAAATGTTGTTTTTCTCTTGAAGATTTACCCATCGTTCCTGTGCATTTCTGATCATTTTCGAATTTCAAAGAGAATTTATTTGGATACCGTTTCATAGTTGTCAGTATCGAATAGCATTTTTTCGGATCTGCTTGTCCAAAAATGAATGTGCTTGCCTCAATTATCAAGGGACTTGTTTGTTTGAGTTTAGTTATATCAACGGAGCTCTCCTTCTCGCTAACAAACTTGATGAGAGTGTTCAGATCGAAACTTCGTTTACGCACCATCTTGAGAGATGAATAAGAAAAAGTAGGAATATCAAACTGATATATACTCCCCTGAAAATAGAAATGGATACATTCCCATGAAATTGGATGGGGAGAACAAAAATCATGGTCTTCGGGAGCCAAATATTAAGAAATATGGATTGAAAAGAAATCGTTCTAACTTATCTAATATATTTAAGCCGAATTGAATATAAGGAAAAAATATTCATATTTTATCATTATACAATTCGTATCTATATATAATTTTCAAAAAACGCGATTTAACAAAAATAAAATAATAAAACGGTCTCCAGTTACTTTAATATAATTTATTGAAAATATTGATGCTGGAATCGACTCAGAAATTCATTCAAAGCGTAATGTATTATTTCGAGCGAATACTGAAAAATTCTGCAGAGATTATCGTATATGCTCGTTCTGACTTATTTTCAATGTTTTCAAGTTTTTCCTCAAATAACAAATATATCTTTGAAAGAAATATCTTGTATTCTCATAATTATTATTTAGGAATTCCCACAATTTTCTGAGAATATTAGTGGTATTTCAGATGGTGATTTCATATTTTGACATTTTCATCTTTCGATCCAGAGTTACTTATTTGAGTGGATTCGAAACAAACATGTATACAGTGCTTCCCTTCAATGCCCCCCCCCCCTCCCTATCTTTTGGTCGGATAAACCCAAAAAATTGAAACTTGGGATAACGAAATTGATGGATAAATACTATATTTTGTGTGGAACTAACAGATGAAAATTTCAAGATGGCGACTAGGCGCCATCTGGAGAGAAAAATTAATGAAAAGGGGGCTCGTGATACATTATTTTGAAGATCCTGACGAATACTTCACAATCCTAGAATATGAAGTCAATATCTTAACCTACTACACAATGGCGCAACATTTGATAATTGCCTGAATACATCGACGTTCAACTTCATACCTCGAGGAAATAAGCTGAGTTCAGTTCAGAAGATGCTCGAAATGGTTGCCTTATCGTCGAACATTTTCGAACACAGTAACGTCGATATTTCTACAAATATTTATTATTCTCCGACGTATATTTAATATTGAAGCAGGTTTAGTTTCGTACACCTTTTGCTTCAAATAGCCCCGTAAAAAAGTCTAAAGGTGTCAAATCTGGCCATTCCGTAGGACCTCGATGGCAAATCCAACACCCATGGTAAGTATTATCCAAATAGTTTCTTACTAGTCTGGAGTAATGTGGTGGTGCCCCATCTTGTTGGAATAATAATATCCGTATCGAATTCATTAGGATTCACTTCGACAATTTCGATGATTAGAGGATCA